>CM041812.1:34484240-34635911 GCA_023376895.1 Aspiorhynchus laticeps
CACATGATGTAAAGGGACAGGCACTACTTGCATTTCGATCCCACGGACCAAAACATTTGAGCCACAATTGACCCATCAGAAAAAGGCAAAATATCAGACACCATAATAGACACCATAGCACCAGTATCCCGAAGATTGGAAATTTCTCTCCGATCCTCATCCTTGCCAGACAAAGAAACAAACCCGGTCATAACGAAAGGCTTGTAGCTTGTGTGAAGGACATCAGTACCATTCGATAGCTCAGACGATGGCACAGTCTTTAACAATGCAACACTTTTAGGGTTTTGAACCTGTTGCTTACGCCTAAGCACAGGACAATCAGCAATCAAGTGTTCATGCTTATGACAATAAAAACAGTCCCTTACCTCCTTTGATTGCGACGTTACAGGTTTTATCCGAGCACTCTGACTTTGGAATGGAACACTAGCCACATTCTTTTCAGTGCGCGTCACAGAGAATACCCCCTTATGAGTGAGCACAAACTCATCTGCTAGGACAGCAGCCTGCGACAATGAATTAACCTTCTGTTCACTCAAATAGACCACCACACGTTCAGACAAACATCCTTTGAATTCTTCAAGCAGAATTAATTCTCTTAAGGAGTTAAAGTCTTCGTTTTAGTTGCACTGCACCATTTATCAAATAACATCGATTTCTCTCTAGCGAATTCTACAAATGTCTGGCACAAATTCTTTTTATGGCCCCTAAATTTCTGTCGATATGCCTCTGGAACTAGTTCGTAGGCACGCAATATCGCTAATTTCACAGTTTCATAATTTAAACTGTCCTCTACAGAAAGGGCAGAAAAAAACTCTAACGCTTTACCCGCCAGACGACACTGCAACAAAAGAGCCCAAAGCTCCTTTGGCCAACAAAGGGATGTGGCAATGCGCTCGAAAGCATTAAAATAGGAGTCTATCTCTGTTTCACGAAAAAGTGGCACCAACGTAATATGTTTACTCACATCGAATGACCCGGTTGCTGCAGATGGTGCAGACACAGGGGAAACAGTGGGAGTAGAAGCAGCAATGGGAGCAGGGACGACAACGGGAGCAGGGACAACAACGGCAGCGGCGGCAACTCGAGGGAGATCTGGTTGCGCAGCTGAACCTCCCACAATTCTCATTGCGTCAAGCTCCAGCTGTCACATTCTAACCTGCTTCTCCGCCTCGATCTCAAGTGTGCGAATTTGCAATCGCAAATCCATTTCCGCCTGCCGAGTCTGCGCCTTCTCTTGCGCTTCAAACTGCAAGCGGGCCAAACGGACTTTCAGTCTCGCGTCCCCTTTTGAACCTGTCGACACAGGAGAGAATGGTACAAAGGGAGATAACCTTGCCCTAACATCGGCCTCCACCTCCGCCGCAGGCATCAATTCCTCCTCACTCTCATTCTCACTCCCAACAGATGCACTACCCACTACCACACTGCCCACCGCTGCACCCTCTTTTGCTGGCAAACCGAGTACATCCAACTCCACTAATCGATTATACACAACAGACTTAATCTCTGCTTTACGAGATTGTTTACCTACTGCAATCTGAAAATGACTTGCTACCGCCAACAAATCATCCTTCTTGCAACTGTTTAACTGTTCTAACGAGGGTTTATCTAAAAACTTCTTCAAATCAAAACTAGCCATACCTACGACACTGTGCACACTAACTCTCAACACACCAGAAAAGAAAAAACCGACAATGCCACGAACTGGCCTATTTTAGTCCAGGAACCTAAACTTCAGAATAATATATTCTGATCCCGGACGAGCCCCCATTAATGTTACGACCCTCCCTTGATGGTTAAGCGTCTAGGGATTAGGAAGGGGAACATTAGACCAGATCGGACCACTGTCAACATTACAGTCTGTGTGCGAACAAGAGTAACTAACACCAGAGAGTAAATCAAGCAAACTTGCTTTATTTTTAAAGGCTGTGACAGGCATTTTCACAAAATAACTTAAATATATATATATAAATGCAAAAAAAACTAGACACACCGGCAACCTCAGCCTATTAAAGGACTGAAGAGAATGAAGGGAGCCAGGACCGTGCCAAAAGAAAGAAAATAACAAAACCAGAAGAAATCTTACTAACCCATTTTAATCTAATGCTGAACTAAGAAAATAAAATGTAAAAAGAAAACAATCTTCAACGTCCAAGACGTCATAACTCAACTACACTACCTAACCAAATAAAAACATACAGAGAGTGGCACAAGTCCCTAACCTAGGGTGTCTAGACAACGAAATAAACCTAAATGTGCACCATGTAAGTCACGTGACATAACTTACCTACTCCCTTCACCTCCAATCCAGATTTAACAGAACTTTGAGAAGCTTTCTAAGGCTTTCAAGTATCAAAGGACAAAGGTTTCAGGACAGCAAATAGATAAGATTTTACATGGCCGTCAAAGCACATTATGAACTAAACCATACAAACTAAACCAAACAAAAGAACACAACATAAAATAACCATAACACAAGTTCACAAAGATCGGCGTCTCTAATACACCGGCGTTTCCCTTTTATAGCACTGCTGGACGTCAATCAGCGAGCGCGATTGAAGAACACTCCCCCCTCACGTCTTCACACCCAATCAACTCGTCCCGAATGATTGACAAGCGAGACGACCAATCCGCACGCCACCTGCGAAAGTGAAATTAGAAGAGAAAAACGAGAGGGCGGCCAAGAGAAAGAAAAGGCAAACCCGGAAAAAGAATACTAAAAACAGAAAAATACTCAAACAGCAACTCAACGTCACATATAGGGACGTCACAGCAAGTAATACAACAAAACTGAAATAGAGAATAATTATACAGAATAATTATAGCATTAATATTTTCTGTACTGAACGGACTAATTCATATTAATAGATGTTAAAGAGTTAGTTCACCCCAGAATGAAAATGTTGTCATTAATTACTCACCATCAATTAAAGTTGTTCCAAACTCTTAAGACTACCGTTCATCTTTGGAACACAAATAAACATTGATGAAATCTGAGTGATGTCTGTCCTTCCATACACTGCCTTTGCAACTACCACTTTTATGCTTTAGAACGTTTTAAAGAGATATAAAAAATTATAAGCGAACATAAGCTCAACTGAACCTGAATGACACACTATAACAAACAATCTCTTTATGAACTTTCTGAAGCACCAAAGTGGTAGTTGCAAAGGCAGTCAATGGAGGGACAGACATCTTTTGGATTTCACCAAAACTATCTTCCTTTGTGTTCCAAAGATAAAGGAAAGTCTTACTGGATTGGAACGACATGAGGGTGAGTAATTAATGACAATTTAAATTTTTGGTGAACAAAGCCTTAAATATTAAATGATGATAAATGATTAAAAAGCACACCTGCAGCTTTGAAAAGAAGCCACCTGTCTTCCAAATCACTCATCTTTGAGTATGTTTCCCGCAGTAAACTTGATAACTACATCAAAGTTAAAGAAACCCTTAAAAGACTGACACAACAAATACAGCCATTTAGAATATGTGTTTGCTTAAGATCAGACTCCTCACCTCTGCATGTGTAGTATCCCATGTTAAGGATAGGGTCCTCTTTCCTAGCCCTGCTTGCATGAGCTCCAGCTCTTCGGATATAGAAGGGGTCGTATCGGATTTAGAGCCCAGCAAAGACACAGACACATCAAAGGTTTTCTGTGCTTTTGCTGGTACAACTGGCCTGTGACTTCTGGCAAGATGTCTTTTATTTTTTCCAGCATTTTTAAAAAATCCAGGAAAAGATATGCAAATTATAGAACAGGTAACAATATTACTATGCATGTTTTTTGTGTTTAATTTTGAGTAGCAAGAGATACCATGTTTAGCTGCAGCATCCTATGCTGAACATCTATCGCTATAAAAAAAGGAATGAGTAACACCTGAACTGGCCCTTTTAAATATGCTTGCTCATCTACCTAGCCATTTCACATTCCACAGATGGTCTTTTTGACTGCTGGTTCTGGCTCTGAGTCTGACACTGTCTTGAATTTTCTTCAGGGATTACTCTAGCCACCAGGGACATAAAATGTTGTGCTGCTTCAGTTACAGCACGTTGATCATACTGGAAAAAAAGACGTTTAGATGCAAAACACTACTATGATAATACTGAGCAAATTATAAATTGTCATCTGATTAATTATTGATAGAAATAAACTAATAGCTTACCTGTGGTTGTGATCTGCCTGTTTGGTTTTCCATTCTTCCATTAAAGACAAAGAAAATAACAAATTCTCAATGTAAAACATTTACAATAAACTATACATACTGTATACACAATACCTATACATTAACACTGTTAGAACCAAAAATAAAAACCATGTGGCTTCAATTTCTACACACTCACACACATATACATACTATACATGTTTAAAATTAACTTTTATATTCACCGGCTAATTTACCTACTAAATATATTAGCTCACTCCACAATGCTCAGATGTTTATGCACTTACTTTACAATGCAATTCTCAATAATTATATAAAATTAAAGTTGTTAAAATAAACTAATATTTCCAGCCCATAGAGGATTATTCCAAAATAACAATATTCATCATCATAAATTAGTCCATATCCTCCATGATTGAGTGCACTGATTGAATAGCATTATACTGTATACAAAAACGGGAGGTTACTCATAATAAATATACTGCAAGAATAAACAAAATAATATTAAAAAATAATTGCGGATAATAATCCGGCCGGGCGAGCGCCGGCCCACTCTCGGCGGTCGATTGGCGGGCCTGGCCCTACTGGCCTTGCTGGCCCCGATTGTGGGGTGGGGGGCCTTTGGGTCTCCGGGCCCAGGGCCCGGTCCGCCCTGGTGTGGTCGGCTGCCGGTGGAGCCTGCGGGCTTGCCGCCACGGCACCCTGGGGCGCCTACACTGTGGCTGTCGGAGGTCCCACCTTCGGGCTCTCCTCTGCCCTTTTCTGGGTGGAGGCCGCGGTTGTCCCTGCGGTGGTTCTCCTGGGGGTCCCGTGCCCTGGGGGGCCTCCGGATGTTTGGGGCCCGGGTCTTTTCCGTGCCTGCTTCATGCCTTGCGGGATGGGGCTGTTGTTCCCCACACACACTATTAAACATTTACATGGAGGAACCTTATGAACACAAGCGCGCTCACACACACAGGTGTACACTCAAGCATTCACATTGGTATAAAAACAGGTGCTCACAGACACACATTGTCTTGATCTGCTGTTGCTTCAAAACTTATTTTGTAATATTAGTTCCCTATCTGTCGGTCACTACGAGTTATGTCGTGACAACATAAGGGGATTTACTTGGAAGCCCCAATCATCTCTGATTAGAGAAAACGCCAATGAATATTGGCTAGTGGAATTTGCATACCTGAGCCACTCCCCGTGCACACGGGTATAAATAGGCGACAGGTGCATCCACTGATCAGATTTTTGCTTCGGAGCCAAGTGGATGAACGTGTTGACCTCCACAAAGCCATTCATCTGTCTGGAAGCTGTTCTGGTTGGCGTCACGGTGCGAACAGCGGTGTCCCTGTCTGCAGCGATTCCCCTGGGCACTTCAACTAAGAGCAGATTTCCTAAAAGAGCAAAAAGCACGGCCGATTCACGTCTTTTTAAAGACGCTGTTCCGGCCGTGTTCTCTTGGTTGATGTCGTTTCCTATCCTCCGTCGACAGCCACGATCGTTGTCTTCAGTGTCTGGGCATCCAGCGCGCTGAAGCTGCGTTCGTGGATGGTTTATGCGTTCGTTCTGAGCGTGTAACCATGGCAGCGCTGCGATCGCGCCTCTCTCTCCTCTCGGGGATGGGAGAGGCTCCCTCTGTCACTACCCGCGCTGGCTTCTCTGCCACGAGCAGAGAACCATCGGCTAGTGCTCTGGGCGATCTGAGGTTACAGATCTCAGGAGATGGCGAGGACAGCGCCACTCCTTCCCCCGAAGGAGGGCAGGGGAGAATCATTCAATCTGTTCCGCCGCTGGCTCAAAGGCCAGCGGTACCCACATTATCAAGTAAGAGCATTCCCTTTCCTCCGAGTTTTTAGGTCCACGGGTCGACAGTGTGCGACGCGTTGCCTCCTCACTCTCACCCGCGACCCATTTTGCCAGCGGCCAAGAGAGTGCGGTTCGGGGACGCAGTGCTTCCCCACGCACCTCTAGCCAGTCCCTACAGGGACTCAGGGAGTTCTGCGAGGATGAGTCAGAACGCAGGGCCTTCTGTACCATCCAGCCTTACTCCCATTCGCTGCACCACTGCGGGTACGTCGATTGTGCCGTTGGAGCCACTTGCACGGCGTCTGGAGGCGTGCCTTGCGCTGCCCAGCCCGTCTCGTTGGCTCACGCGCATAATTCGACTCGGCTACGCGATTCAGTTCGCCAGGCGACCTCCCAAGTTCAGCGGCGTTCTCGAGACTGCGGTGGCAGCTCGGAATGCTCCTGTCTTGCGCGAGGAGATTGCTGTCCTCCTGGCAAGGATGCAATCGAGCCGGTCCCTCCAGCCGAGATGAGGCAGGGGGTTTACAGCCCTTATTTCATCGTACCCAAGAAAGACGGTGGTCTTCGACCAATCCTGGACACAGACACACATTGTCTTGATCTGCTGTTGCTTCAAAACTTATTTTGTAATATTAGTTCCCTATCTGTCGGTCACTACGAGTTATGTCGTGACAACATAAGGGGATTTACTTGGAAGCCCCAATCATCTCTGATTAGAGAAAACGCCAATGAATATTGGCTAGTGGAATTTGCATACCTGAGCCACTCCCCGTGCACACGGGTATAAATAGGCGACAGGTGCATCCACTGATCAGATTTTTGCTTCGGAGCCAAGTGGATGAACGTGTTGACCTCCACAAAGCCATTCATCTGTCTGGAAGCTGTTCTGGTTGGCGTCACGGTGCGAACAGCGGTGTCCCTGTCTGCAGCGATTCCCCTGGGCACTTCAACTAAGAGCAGATTTCCTAAAAGAGCAAAAAGCACGGCCGATTCACGTCTTTTTAAAGACGCTGTTCCGGCCGTGTTCTCTTGGTTGATGTCGTTTCCTATCCTCCGTCGACAGCCACGATCGTTGTCTTCAGTGTCTGGGCATCCAGCGCGCTGAAGCTGCGTTCGTGGATGGTTTATGCGTTCGTTCTGAGCGTGTAACCATGGCAGCGCTGCGATCGCGCCTCTCTCTCCTCTCGGGGATGGGAGAGGCTCCCTCTGTCACTACCCGCGCTGGCTTCTCTGCCACGAGCAGAGAACCATCGGCTAGTGCTCTGGGCGATCTGAGGTTACAGTGAGAGCTTTCCGCCGGGTCAGTCCCCACGGACCTTTCACTCCTCCCGCAGCAGCTGTTCTGTGCGGCTCCCCGGTGATTCTGCTGTGCCGTCTCACGGCGTGCCCAGCGTTTCATTTGGCGCGCTGATAGAGGATCAGATGTCGATCGCGGCATCGGTGGATGGGCAATCGTCCTCTGAGGATGAAGATTCGGCGAAGCTGCACCCCTCGTGTGTCGCGGCCGCCGCCGAATCAGACCCAGAGTTGACAGCCGTGCTTTCCCGGGCCGCCGCGAGATCGGGGCTAGAGGCGTGCACACCTCCTAGTCCCGAGCCCTCACGGTGAGATGATTGGCTCCTCGGCACGGGCCGTGGCTCTCGACCACGCCCTGCCCCGTTCCTTTCTTTCCGGAAGTGCACGAGGAGCTGATGAAGTGGTGGACGGCCCCTTTTTACGGCCAGAAGTGGCTCGTCTGCCTCCTCCATCCTCGCTACCCTCGATGGCAGGGCGGCTACGGGGTACGTCGGCATTTCCCAGGTGGAGAGTGCGGTTGCAGTGCACTTGTGCCTGCAAAACGCTGCCACTTGGAGGAATTGTCCTCGTCTCCCGTCCAAAGCCTGTAGGCTACGGCCGCTCTCGCGGCCAAAGCTTGCAGTGCTGCGGGCCAGGCCGCCTCTGCGCTGCATGCCAAGGCTATCCTGCGTGCACACCAAGCCAAGGCATTAAATGCACGAGGGTAGTACCAACCCGAGGTTGAAGCAGGAACTGCGCTCAGCGACTGGCCTCGCCCTACGGGCGGGGAAAGTCGCAGCGCAGTCCCTCGGGAAGGCGATGTCCACAGGTGTGGTCCAAGAGCGCCATCTATGGCTCTGCCTTGCTGAGAGGAGCGATGTCGACAAAGTGAGCTTTCTCGACGCTCTCGTCTCCCAGGCTTGACTGTTCGGCGACACTGTCGAGGACTGTGCCCAGCAGTCCTCGGCAGTACAGAAGCAGACCGAGGCAACACATCTTGCCCCGGCGCGATGCACCGCTCCGCCGCAGAGCAAGACCCAGTCTGCTTGTCGCCGTGGGCGCCCTCCTGTGCCCTCCAGAGTTAGGGCGGCTCCGCCCCGTGCTGAATCGTAAGCCGGCGCGTCGAGCCTCATACAGGAGCGTGGCGCCCTCTGTATTCCAGCTGGCCCCTATGTCGTCCAGAGAGGCGATAAAGCGGCCCTGACACAGGCAACCCGGAGATGTGGGAGCCTGCTTGATCTCAGGAGATGGCGAGGACAGCGCCACTCCTTCCCCCGAAGGAGGGCAGGGGGAGAATCATTCAATCTGTTCCGCCGCTGGCTCAAAGGCCAGCGGTACCCACATTATCAAGTAAGAGCATTCCCTTTCCTCCGAGTTTTTAGGTCCACGGGTCGACAGTGTGCGACGCGTTGCCTCCTCACTCTCACCCGCGACCCATTTTGCCAGCGGCCAAGAGAGTGCGGTTCGGGGACGCAGTGCTTCCCCACGCACCTCTAGCCAGTCCCTACAGGGACTCAGGGAGTTCTGCGAGGATGAGTCAGAACGCAGGGCCTTCTGTACCATCCAGCCTTACTCCCATTCGCTGCACCACTGCGGGTACGTCGATTGTGCCGTTGGAGCCACTTGCACGGCGTCTGGAGGCGTGCCTTGCGCTGCCCAGCCCGTCTCGTTGGCTCACGCGCATAATTCGACTCGGCTACGCGATTCAGTTCGCCAGGCGACCTCCCAAGTTCAGCGGCGTTCTCGAGACTGCGGTGGCAGCTCGGAATGCTCCTGTCTTGCGCGAGGAGATTGCTGTCCTCCTGGCAAGGATGCAATCGAGCCGGTCCCTCCAGCCGAGATGAGGCAGGGGGTTTACAGCCCTTATTTCATCGTACCCAAGAAAGACGGTGGTCTTCGACCAATCCTGGATTGCGACTCCTGAACCGGGCCCTGCACAGGCTCCCGTTTAAGATGTTGACGCACAGGCGCATGATCAAATGCATACAGCCCCGGGATTGGGTTGCAGCGATCGACCTGAAGGATGCTTACTTTCATGTTTCGATCCTTCCACGACAGACCGTTCCTGCGGTTTGCGTCCGGGGGTCGGGCATGGCAGTACAGGGTCCTCCCCTTCGGGCTCTCCCTGTCCGCCCGTGTCTTCACGAAGATCGCGGAGGGTGCCCTTGCCCCGTTACGGGAAGTGGGCATCAGGATCCTCAACCGTCTCGAGCATGGCCCGCACACGAGAACAGTTGTGCGATCACAGGGACCTGGTGCTTCGGCACCTCAGCCAGTTGGGGCTTCGGGTCAACTAGGAAAAGAGCAAGCTCTCCCCTGCGCAGAGAATCTCTTTTCTTGGTGTGGAGTAGACTCGGTGAGTATGAAGGCGCGCCTCACGGAAGAGCGCGCCCAATCAGTGTTGAACTGCCTGAGTTCCTTCAGAGGCAGGACTGTGGCTCCACTGAAACTGTTTCAGAGGCTCCTGGGGCATATGGCATCCGTAGCTGCAGTCATGCCGCTCGGATTGCTTCATATGAGACCACTTCAGCACTGGTTGCACTCCCGAGTCCCGAGGTGGGCATGGCGCCGCGGTGCACTTCGGGTGAACATCACACAGGAGTGTCGCCGCTCCTTCAGCCCCTGGACAGACCTTGCCTTTCTACGGGCCGGGGTGCCCTTAGAACAAGTGTCTCGGCATATTGTTGTCACAACAGATGCCTCCAGCACGGGCTGGGGCGCTACATGCAACGGGCAGGCAGCCTCGGGGCTCTGGACGGGCCTCGACTGCTTTGGCACATCAACTGCCTAGAGCTGCTGGCAGTGCATCTAGCCTTGCGGCAGTTTCGGCCACTGCTGTTAGGCAAGCATGTGTTGGTCCGTACTGACAACACTGCGGCTGTGTCGTATATCAACCGGATGGGGGGTATACGATCACGCCGCATGTCACAGCTCGCCCGCCATCTCCACCTCTGGAGTCACACGCGGCTCAAATCGCTGCGTGCTGTCCACGTTCCGGGGGAGCTCAATCGTGCGGCCGACGCGCTCTCACGACAGCTCACTTCCCCGGAGAAAGGCGACTCCATCCCGAGACGATCCGGCTGATCTGGAGTCGATGCGGGGAAGCTCAGGTAGACCTGTTTGCTTCCCACGAGTCCTCCCACTGCCAGCTGTATTTCTCCCTGACCGAGGGCACCCTCGGCACGGACGCACTGGCACACAGCTGGCCTCGGGTATGCATCAAGCATGCATTTCCCCCAGTGAGCCTGCTCGCACAGACACTGTGCAAGTCAGGGAGGACGAGGAGCAGGTCCTGCTGGTCGCGCCGTTCTGGCCCACCCGGACCTGGTTTCCCGAACTCACACTCCTCGCGACAGCCCCTCCCTGGCCCATTCCTCTGAGGAAGGACTTCCTCTCTCAGGGGCTCGGCACCATTGGCACCCGCGTCCAGACCCTGGAACCTCCATGTGTGGTTCCTGGATGGGACGCGGCAGACTTGAGTGGTCTCCCACAGGCGGTGGTAGAGACCATCACTCAGGCTGGAGCTCCTTCTACAAGGTAAGCCTATGTACTGAAGTGGAGTCTGTTCGTGAACTGGTGTTCTTCTCGCCGAGAAGACCCCCGAAGATGCACGATTGGAGTAGTGCTTTCTTTCCTGCAAGAAAGGTTGGAGCGTAGGCTGTCACCCTCCACCTTGAAAGTGTATGTGGCCGCTATCGTGGCCCATCACGATGCAGTGGACGGCCGGTCCCTGGGAAAGCATGATCTCATCGTGAGGTTCCTGAGGGGTGCCAGGAGGTTGAATTCCCCTAGGCTACCCCTGAGGCCCTCCTGGGACCTCTCTATCGTCCTGGCTGGACTTCAGAGGGGTCCCTGTGAGCCACTGGACTCAGTCGAGCTAAGAGAACAGGTAAGTAGCGGATACCTGTCGGCTAAGACAGCGCTCCTGACCGCGCTCACTTCCATCAAGAGGGTCAGGGACCTCCAAGCATTTTCGGTGAGCGAAGAGTGCCTTGTGTTTGGGCCGGACTACTCTCACATTGTCCTGAGACCCCGGCCTGGATACGTGCCCAAGGTTCCCACCACGCCCTTCCGCGATCAGGTGGTGAACCTGCAAGCACTGCCTTCGGAGGAGGCAGGCCCAGCCTTGGCGTTGCTGTGTCCCGTAAGAGCATTGCGCATATACGTGGACCGCACCCGGAGCGTCAGAAGCTCTGAGCAGTTCCTTGTCTGTTACGGTGGTCAGCAGAAAGGGAAGGCTGTCTCCAAGCAGAGGTTGGCCCACTGGATAGTGGATGCCATCGCCTTGGCGTACCAAGCCCAAGGCGAGCCGTGCCCCATAGGGGTGAGGGCTCACTCCACACGGAGTGTTGCCTCCTCCTATGCCTTGGCGCACGGCGCCTCTCTGGCAGACATCTGTAGAGCGGCGGGCTTGGCGACACCGAACACCTTTGCAAGATTTTACAATCTTCGAGTCGACCCAGTTTCTTCCCGCGTACTAGGGAACAGGTAAGTTGCGGGAAGAACTGGCCGGTGTCACGCTTGCTGCGCCATTCCCCCTCACCCGGGGATGCGAGCGCCTGTTTTCTCCTCCAGTTCAGTTCCCCCGGACGGCGAACCCTGGTGGAGTCCTCCAGCACCCCCGGCAGTCAGACTGGGCGGAGCAGTCTGACGCCAGGCCCGGTACTTGTGCTTGCTCGCCCGATCTCCGGTCAGCCCCTGTACTCGGCTAGGTGTCCGTATGGCTTTGATTCCCTTCGGGTAATCCCATACGTGTATTCTCCACGGTAAGGTTTCCCTCACGGTAAACCCGTGTCTTCCCTTTGACAGAGCTCTCTGTCCGGCCCTGCTGGCAGCCCTCCTCCCTACTCCTAGGTAGGATCTGCCCCAGGGTCCAGTCGTATGTAGTACTGCCCCAGGCCTGGGTCAGTCCATATCAGTGTCTCCACATGGTACCTCCCTTCGGGCAGGATGTGGCCTCCGTAGCGCCCTTCTCCGGAAGGCTCGCTTCCCCGTCGTTACTGCCAAGCTGTAACAACAAACAGGAAAGACGTGAAGCATCTTTCTTTGAAGGTCGAAATCCCTTCCGACTCTGGGGTAAGGAACAGCGGCTTGGCTATCTCCAGCAGCGATGTACTCAGTGGTCCCTGCGGGCACCAAGGTTAGCGAATTTGCGCTGGGGCGATGGGAAGGTTGCGACCTTCGCATGGCATTTGTCTGTCACACTCTCGTTTGTCAGCATCTGCATGCCACAAGGTCGTGATGGGGTTCAGGTTGTGGCGCTTTCCATAGGACCCCTTATGTCGTCACGACATAACTCGTAGTGACCGACAGATATGGAACGTCTCGGTTACGTACGTAACCCTCGTTCCCTGATGGAGGGAACGGAGACGTTATGTCCCCATGCCACAATCTTGAACCATCGCTGGGTGCCAGGGACACGTTCTTGGCTCCTCAGCGTAAAACCTGATCAGTGGATGCACCTGTCGCCTATTTATACCCGTGTGCACGGGGAGTGGCTCAGGTATGCAAATTCCACTAGCCAATATTCATTGGCGTTTTCTCTAATCAGAGATGATTGGGGCTTCCAAGTAAATCCCCTTATGTCGTCACGACATAACGTCTCCGTTCCCTCCATCAGGGAACGAGGGTTACGTACGTAACCGAGACGTTATGTGTGCTGCTCAATAACATTTAACATTTAGAATTTATTGTGATTCATACAGATGTTGGTTGTTGCTGCAGTCTCTTTGATGTTGTGTCTTCGGTTGTTTTCTTCTGTTGTTTTCTCTTTTTGTCAGCAAAAAAAATAAATAATTGCGAATCACTTCGATTATTCCTCTGGGAGTAATTTAAGCAGTTTGCTGCTATTCATTAATATCATGACGGGCAACAATGGCGCTGACAATCGCGTCGATCAGATAATGTTACACATTAAAATGAAGAATGACATACATAATAGGGTGTCAGTACATAATAATTGCGACATCCAACTAAATTACAATGACAATAATGACAACTAATGACAATAATGCAGGCGCAAATTCCTTTATGCTATAATCGGAGCCGGATGTGACTCGCTAAAGGTGATAAAGGTCTACTGACCACAAATTATTATCGCTTAATTTCTTTACTTAAAGCTACACTATGAAACTGCTGGTGCTCTAGTAGGGTTGCCAACTTCAGAAAGGAAAAATACGGTACAATCGCGTGTATGTATTTTATGTATGTGCCTAACGTTATGTTAATTAAACTATACACATACACACACACACACACACACACACACACATACACAAACAGCTCGCTAACCAAAGACTATAGAAACTTGTAGTTAACGTACTGCTGTCTAATCAAATCTATTCAGCGGTATCATCAACTACAGACGGGCTTAGCTAACGTTATGTATTTAGGTGGGGGAGCATGAGAAGAGAGAATAATTAAGTTCACTAGTCACTGAATTTAAGATGTTTAATTAGTTAACTTACCCAGTAAAGGAGCGGTTGCTGGGCATTGCTGCTAGAAGCTCGCTCTTCTGTCAGACTGGCGTCAGTGGCGGGAAAGCGTAGTGGGCGTGGTCAACCTGTCACTTCAATCGAGAGTGGCCAATAGAAAAGGGCCTTTCATCCTGGTGCGTAGAGACCGCCCACTGACACACAGCTTCACTCGCAAGCAAAACTTTTCAACTCGCAAACAAATGTTTTAGACCCGCATAAAAAGACGGCAGGAAAGAGAGCAACATTTGTGGATTAGTGATGAAAAGCTTTTGAAGTGCACAAAGAAAAATATATATTTTTTAAAGATTTACACGCACTGCAAATTATTTTGTTTTCAATTACTTTAATTTTGAACCTTAAGAAGACTTTCTTTTGCAACTTTTATTTTTTAATTACAAAATAATTAGTTTTGCTCTCAAACACAGAATTTTTGTTTGAATAATAAAGACACAAAAATAATTACACTTACATTTACATTTAGTCATTTGGCAGACGCTTTTATCCAAAGCGACTTACAATTGGGAAATACATAAAGCGATTCATCTTGAAGAGGCAATCAGACAGAGCAAGTGCTCGTAACACCAAGTCTCAGTCATTGTTCAAATAAGTACAAGCTAGCAAGGGAAGGAGAGAAAGATAAAGGGAAAGGTTTTTTTTTTTTTTTTAGAACAAGTTTAGGATGAAGTCAAGTAGTGCCGAAAGAGATGAGTTTTCAGTTGCTGCTTGAAGATTGACAGGGATCCAGCATTCCGGATAGGGGTGGGAAGATTATTCCACCATCCAGGAATGGTGAATGAGAATGTTCTGGAGAGTGATTTTGAGCCTCTCTGTGATGGTACCACAAGGCGTCGCTCACTAGCAGATCTCAGACTTCTGGAGGGGATGTAGATTCGTAATAGTGAGTGGAAGTAGTGCTGAGCCTGTGGTCGTTCTGTATGCAAGCATCAGTGTCTTGAACTTGATGCGAGCTGCCACTGGTAGCCAGTGCAGTGAGATGAAGAGAGGTGTAACATGGGTTCTTTTGGGCTCATTGAAGACCAGTCGTGCCGCTGCATTCTGAATCATTTGTAGAGGTTTGATTGTGTTTGATGGAAGACCAGCCAGAAGAGCATTGCAGTAGTCCAGCCTAGAAACGACGAGGGCCTGGACAAGAAGTTGCGCAGCATGCTCGTCAGGAAGGGCCTGATCTTTCTGATGTTGTGTAGCGCTGCAAGACCTGCAAGATCGAGCAGTCCTTGCAATGTGCTCTTTGAAGGTCAGCTGGTCATAAAAGATTACACCAAGATTTCTGACTGAAGTTGATGGGGTAATTATTGATGTGCCTAACTGAATCGAGAAGTCATGCTGTAGAGTCGGAGTGGCAGGGACGACAAGAAGCTCAGTCTTTGCCAGGTTGAGCTGTAGGTGATGTTCTTTCATCCATGCCGAGATGTCCGCCAGGCAGCCTGAGATCCGTGCAGCTACCGTTGGATCATCTGGTTGAAAAGAGAGATAGAGCTGTGTGTCATCGGCGTAGCAATGGTAGGAGAAGCCATAATTCCATATAGCATGAGCAGAAGAAGTTGAGGGGCCTGAGGTAGGGCTGTCCTCCTCTGTCAACATAGCCATGAGTTCTTCCGTCACTGTTGTCCCAGTGGCTTTGATACTTCTCATTGTTATTGCAGCGGTTTTTGAACTGGGGGTCAAGTGTGGATGCCAAACTCAACAGCTCATCCACACAGCCTTCTGCATATTTGGAGTTCAGGTACTCCAGAATGATTTATTTTTTATTTTTTTTGTTAGGTCTGTGTCATCAGACTTCACTGCCAGGACTTCAGTGTTGAACAAGGACAACACAGGTTTTAAGTAAGAAACTGTTACGAGTTGCTCACCTAACAGAGCATCTGTAAATTCTAGCAGAGGAACAAGTGCTTTGCTGACCGCCTCCAGCACCTCAACATCTTGGCACAAGGTGCCTGTGCTTTTTGTCTGCAGTTAAAACATGACGAATGGCCTTTTCTTGCTCAAGAAACCTCTCAATCATGCGCTGTCTTGAGCCCCATCTTGTTGGTGACTCTGTGATCAGTTTATGTTGAGGAAACTTCAACTGCTCTTGTGCATCAGCAAGTGCTTTTTTCTTTTTCCAGCTGCTGGAAAAAGCAGCGACCACTTTCTTGCAAACTCCAATGGCTCTGTCTATTCTAGTATCCCTCATGCTCCTCTCTGGAAAACATTTATAATAGACATAAACATAAGATAGACATAATAACATTTTGAGTCCATTGAACATTCAATGTGTGAAAGTATGGCATTTTATATTATTGATATTACTATTTTATATTATAATTATCATATTTTACTTTATAATTCATCTTATTATATATAATTATGTTTATTTATTATATATAACGCATCTGCTGTTAATCCGTAGTGCACTGACAACGTTAGCTCCGCTGTCTGTTGTCATGCAAACCATGCGGTCCTCGGGCAACGACCATGATGCCAGTGCATCTTTTAGACCTTGAGCAATTGTGTCACCTGTGTGGTCGTCTGGAAAGTAAGATATCTGCAGACAGTAGCTTTGGAGTTGCCAGGTTTCATCAATGAAATGTGCTGTCGGGGAGAAGTATGGCTCTGACGTTCTGCTTGACCACAGATTGGTTGTTGTAGCAAAATGTAAAACCTTCTGCACTTCATTCGCAAGAGTTTGGCGACACGACTCGTACAATTTAGGCAGCGCTGTTTCACTAAAGTATTTTTGCCCAGGTAGTGTGTATCTTGGGTCTAACTTCTTTAAAAGCTGTTTAAAACCATCTCTCTCAACCGCTTGAACTGGCACCATGTCTCTGGCAATGTAATTGGTGACAGCGTTTGTTATACCTTGCCATCTTTCGCTTTTTCTGTTGTAAGGTACTTTCTTGCTAAATGATTTGGCCAAAGTTTGTTGCGTGTGCTTTTTTACCCTGTCTGCTGCAGGTGCGTCGTGTTCAGCTGACTCCGTCTCCCGAAGCTTTTCATAATTCTCATATTCACTATGGTGGGTTGTTCGAAGATGGTGAAAGAGACTGGACGTCGAGCTGCCTTTGACTGCAACTGATTTACGGCACCGTTTGCAGATCGGCGTCTTTTGACTAACATCCGACCTTTCAAAACCAAACCACCTCCATGCTAGTGATGATGACCCACGTCTAGGAATTAAATCTAGCGTGGATTGTGAGGATGCTGGTATTTAAATATCTTCTCCTCTCACAGTTTCTTCGCACAATTTAACTTCTGTCGAACGCTCCAATCTGTCCCACTATCCCACGCTCTGAATGCGTGTGTGCGTGCATTAGTATACTACAGCACGCAGTGAATTCGTGATCACTTAATGCAGCGTTTTGATTGGCTTCTGAAAATAAGTGACAGACTCAATATTTTGATTTTGCATATCGTTAAACCAGCAATTACGATAATATCGCACACCCCTAATATGTACCAAGACTTTTTTTATAACTTGTGGGGAGACAGAGCATGAAACTTTCCAGATGTCACCTGTAGCCACATTCAGTCCCAAAAGATTGCATTTTGAGAGCATTCTCTCCATAAACATTAATTAAATAATGCAGTGCAGTGTTCATAATTGCATTCAGTTTATGTACTCTTATTTAGAATTGTTCATTAATTGCAGAATTTCACAGCAAGACAATTTTTTTATTCAGATTTATCAATAGATGGAATATGTTTAGTGTTTAAAACTATAGAAAAGGAGATGGCCAAGCATGGCCACAAGTGTTCATATGTACATGACAAAAGAAAATAAAAAGCCTCAAGACAAAATATAATGGCATGAAGGATGCAAATAAAACAAATGAACATCACCAAATCACTGTCCATCTAATATGGGCCTCATTTAAATGTCACTTAAACAGCCTGGCCAAAAAACGTTCTACATTTGACCAGAAAAATCAAATCTGGGCCATATTCACATGTGGTGTATACGTAGGCTTAATTTCACACAAATACATATTTTATTGTGCCATTTGAGATTGCTAGGCCATTTGAAACTCTTTCCACACACTGAACACAAATACGGTTTCACATAAGCATGAGATTTCATATGTATCTGTACATGTGATGGCAAAATAAAGCTTTTATTACACTGATCACATTTAAATGGTCTTTGTCCAGAGTGAAAGCGCAGATGTTTTTTTAAATTGCTCCCTTTTATGAAGCTTTTGCCACACTCAGAGCACTGCAATTTCTTTTCAGAAAGCGTTTGCGAATGATGTTTCAGTCATCGCCAATACACAAAGATCCTTTAACAATGATGGCACTGGAAAGTTCTCTTTCGAGTGAATCCTCATGTGTCTCTCAAGGGTACCTTTACCTTTGAAACTCTTCCCACACTGATTGCAGGTGAACGGCTTCTCTCCGGTGTGAACGTTTATGTGATACATGATGCCAACTTTGTTTGTGAAGGCCTTCCCGCACAGTTTGCAGTTAAAACAGCTCTTGCCAGTGTGACTTATGTGGGAGTCAAGAGCACAGTTGCCAAGTCCGCATATCATACGCAACTTTGGGCTTCTTTTTTTGTAAAGTTGCGGGAAAAAATCCCTGGTCGCGGATTGCGGTTTTTTGGGCTTATTTTAAAAATTATGGTTGCTTGTTAGGGAAATCTGACAAGCAACTTCGTTTCTTTATTTATGTTCGCCGTATTCTCCAATACATTGATTGACACTCTGTCTGCTCGCAGTTAATAGCCAACCAGTGCAATAATATAAGTGCCGTGGCGTAATTTGCCATATGTTCTGCCTCCTCACTGGAGAAAAATCACATTCAGAAATAAGGAGCGTGATCCTGTAATCGAAGCGATGATTACTAGATCGCCTAGATCGTAGAGGAGAGGGATGACTTTCTTTTAGCCTAATTTTTACAATGTTTTTGTAATGTATTAATAATCACGGGCTGTAATAAAAAACAAGTAGTCATATCCTAATACTAATAGTAAATACATTTGGTTCAAATAGCCTGGTATGGCAAGATGTCTTAAAATGTATTTCTTTTTTTAACATTTAAACTTAGACCACATTATTAGATTACCTTTTGACTTCATGAATACACATAAATGACAGCTTAATGATTTTTTAAAATCTTTTTAATAATTATATAATATTTTCTTTTTTAATATAATATATATTATAATTTAATATAATATTTCATATATTGTTCTATAATATTTATGTGGCATTTTGTTTTTTATGTCATTTATTTGATAGTTATTTTATTTTAAATGGAAGAAAAACCTGTTTTTGACCTCATAATAAAGCACGTTCCCTCTGTATATGGCTGTGGGACGAGCAGTTTTGTGCTGCTTGGAATTCTTTATAATTAATTAAAAACAAATATTGCCACATTGTTGGCTCAAGAAGGTGTAATTGTTCAAATAACACATCGTTTAATTTTTAAATATATATAAAAAAATTGTAACCAAGTGTTTTTCAAGTGTAATATTTCTGTAAAGGCTAGGGACAGAAAAATGGACATTTCCATAGAATGACCCCAATATATTTTAGGCTATAAATATGTAGCTATGTTACAGCTCTCCTTTGAAGCTCTTGTGTTTTTCTCCTTTTCTATCTCTCCAATCCTATTCTGCTCACAGGTGATTGGAGATAAGTTTTGTTCCCACTTTTGTTGCAGTTTGCACATTTTTATAAAATAGCTTCTGTTTTTGCTTTTCAGATAAAAGAGTGGTTTCAGTTTAATATGTTGAAGGCTCATTTATTGGTAATAAAAATTGATAAATAATATTGATGATAATAAGTCATCAAAAAAATATTGGGCTTGTTTTTGAAGCTGCAGTTGCTTATTTGTCTTGCAAGAGTTGGCAACTGTGGTCAAGAGCTATTTTATATGTGAAAATCATTCCACACTGAGTGCAAGTGTAAGGCTTCTCTCCAGTGTGAAGTCTCATGTGGATTTTAAGATGTGCTTTGTCAGGGAAACGTCTTCCACACTGTTGACATACAAAGCAGTTCTCTCCCAAGTGAATCTTCAAGTGGGTATTAAGGCTTGTTTTACGAATGAAACTCTTTCCACACTGATCGCATTCAAACGGCCTCTCCCCAGTGTGAACCATCATGTGATACTTGAGGTTTAGTTCTGTTGCGAAACTCTTTCCACATTGTTGGCATGCAAAAGGCTTATGTCCCGTGTGAACTATCATGTGTTTTTTAAGGGTTTCTTTTCGAATGAAACTCTTCCCACACTCTTGGCAGGTAAAAGCTCTCTCTCCGGTGTGAATTTTCATATGTGCTTTCAGGCTTGCAGTTTGAGCATAACTCTTTCCACACTGTTGGCAGGTGTAAGGATTCTCTTCATTGTGAATTCTCATGTGGATTCTAAGGCTTTCATGTTCACTGAAACTCTGTCCACATTGTTGGCAGGTGAAACCCTTCTCTTCATTGTGAATTCCCATGTGGATTCTAAGGTTTTCATGGTCACTGAAACTCTGTCCACAATGTTGGCAGGTGTAAGGATTCTCTTCATTGTGAATTCCCATGTGGACTCTAAGGCTTTCAGAGTGAATGAAATTCATCCCACACTCAAAACAGGTGAAATAACCCCTAGTTAGCATCTTCTTAACGGTTTCTCGTGAGGAAGTCTTTTCAGTCTGTGAGCACCTAAAAGATATCCGTCCAGTTTTGAAATGATTCTTAATTGGAAATTTCTCTTCTATTTCATTCAGTACTTCACGTTCCTCTTTCAGCAGCATCATGTCTAAGGCAAAAAGACAAATAAAGGTTTACCCCAGTTTAATGACAAAGCCACAGACATCACAAAATGTGGTAACACTTTAGAATACTGTTTCTTACTTACTGCATAACTAATAAGGAATTATTGAAGAACTAACAGGTAATTATTCAATAACTCTTAACTCACTACTGTTAACTACTAAGGAAGATGTGTTAACTAATCAGTATGTAATACAATTTTATGATTGTGTTAAGTAACAGTTAGCTAATCAATAACTAATGTATTCTTTCATACCTCCTGAAGAACTACTATTAATTATCTACTAGTTAAGGTTCAAGAAAAATAACTATGAAGTAACTACTAATGAACAGTCATACACAATTAAATTGAGTTGTGACCCTCTCATTTAAATGTTATTAGTAGTAGTAGTAGTAGTATGAAAATACAATATTAATAAATGCAATAAATTTTATAGAGGTTTTGCCTGTGTAGTGAATTGTTGTGAGTGTGTTTTGTAAGAAATCAGCTTCAGACAGGAACCCCACCACCACTCCAGTGCCATGTGATAAATTACCTTAGTTTTTATATTTTATATACAGTACTCTATGTGTGCCTCCTCAGCATATACCATATTACCATTAATTCAATTCCTGTATGTAAGGCAAGGACTGAGGGAAAATGAAAATACAGGTAACCAATTAGTAATTAATAAAGAATTATCAAATAATTCTGCAGGACTTATTTCGAACCTGAAACAGCAGGCCTATTCTAAAGTGAAAATATTAGAAACCCATTAGTAATTAATAAATAATTATTAGATAATTCCGCAGGAATTACTTGGAACCTGAAACAGTATTCTAAAGTGAAAATTTAGGGAACTCATTAGTAATTAATAAATAATTATCAAATTATTCTGCTGGACTTATTTCGAACCTGAAACAGTAGGCCTATTCTAAAGTGAAAATATTAGAAACCTATAGTAATTAATTAAGAATTATCAGATAATTCCGCAGGAATTACTTGGAACCTGAAACAGTATTCTAAAGTGAAAATATAGGGAACTCATTAGTAATTAATGAAGAATTATCAAATGATTCTGCTGGACTTATTTCGAACCTGAAACAGTAGGCCTATTCTAAAGTGAAAATATAGTGAAACTTTAAGTTGGATAGTTATGGCAAGACAGTGGAGTTAGGGTTCCTTTCTGAAGCAGATTTCCTACAGAACAAGCACACAATGCAATTATTTAAGATACAGGCAAAAGCATAAGGGGTGAGAACACCAGAACGACGTAAGTGACATTTCACCAACTTTACAGGAGGGCCAAAACAAAAATTTACCACTGGTTGATCTGACTTTGTGCACTGATTTCAATTGTTTATTATAAAAAATTGTACAC
This sequence comes from Aspiorhynchus laticeps, assembly GCA_023376895.1. Lineage (NCBI taxonomy): Eukaryota > Metazoa > Chordata > Actinopteri > Cypriniformes > Cyprinidae > Aspiorhynchus > Aspiorhynchus laticeps. The sequence goes on from CM041812.1 coordinate 34,506,072, forward strand.
TCATGGATGACAGTATATTTTTGTTAGTAGAAAGTGCTCATCAAAAGCTTTATTTTGATACTTTTGGGTGTACATCAAACAAAATGCATATTTCATTTCCATTATAGGCTAATAATAGTAGTGGACTGTAACAAAGTTGGTACTGTAGTAGTACTTTTTACTTGTCCTTTTACTCAAGTAATTTTGAAAATGAATAGACCTTATAATTTTACTGGAGTAATATTTTATTGGGGTATCTGTACTTTTACTCAAGTACTTGATTTGTGGGCCACAACCTGATTATTATAGTGATTATTTGCGTATAACTGTTCAGTAGTAGTTATTTCATAGTTATTTTTCTTGAACCTTAACTAGTAGATGATTAATAGTAGTTCTTCAGGAGGTATGACAGAATACATTAGTTATTGATGAGCTAACGGTTACTTAACACAATCATAAAATTGTATTACATACTGATTAGTTAACACATCTTCCTTAGTAGTTAAGAGTAGTGAGTTAAGAGTTAATGAATAATTACCTGTTAGTTCTTCAATAATTCCTTATTAGTTATGCAGTAAGTAAGAAACAGTATTCTAAAGTGTTACCCAAAATGTTTTTACATTTAAAGAATCAAAATCAACATAGATAATCGAAACCAAATATATGTACAACAGGCCCCATATTTAGTAGATTCAAGATTCAAAACATTTATTGTCATGTGCACAGTGAGGAAAAACAAGTTTCCCTGTACAATTAAATTATTTATTTGCTGTTCACAGTGAATGCAAAAACTATAAAAAAAAATAATAATTACGAAACGCACATATATACATTAGGGAAAACAAATATTTGATTCCCTGCTGATTTTGTACGTTTGCCCACTGGTAATGAAATGATCAGTCATTTTTCACCATCAGTTTTAATGGTTCACTCCCATTCAAGACCATTGCCAAGCAGCTTGGTGAGAAGGTGACAACAGTTGGTGCCATTATTCGCAAATGGAAGAAACAAAAAATAACTGTCAATCTCCCTCAGACTGGGGCTCCATGCAAGATCTCACCTCATGGAGTTTCAATGATCATGAGAACGATGAGGAATCAGCCCAGAACTACACGGGAGGATCTTGTCAATGATCTCAAGGCAGCAGGGACCATAGTCACCAAGAAAACAATTGGTAACATACTACGCCGTGAAGGACTGAAATCCTGCAGCGCCCGCAAGGTCCCCCTGCTCAAGAAAGCACATGTACAGGCCCGTCTGAAGTTTGCCAATGATTCAGAGGAGAAGTGGGTAAAAGTGTTGTGGTCGGATGAGACCAAAATCCAGCTCTTTGGCATAAACGCAACTCGTGTGTTCAGAAAAGGAGGAATGCTGCCTATGACCCCAAAGAACTCCATCCCCATCGTCAAACATGGAGGTGGAAACATTATGCTTTGGGGGCATTTTTCTGCTAAGGGGACAGGACAACTGCACCGCATCAAAGGGACGATGGACGGGGCCATGTACCGTCAGGGCCAGGGCATTGAAAATGGGTCGTGGATGGGTATTCCAGCTTGACAATGACCCAAAACACACGGCCAAGGCAACAAAGGAGTGGCTCAAGCAGAAGCACATTAAGGTCCATGAGTGGCCTAGCCAGTCTCCAGACCTTCATCCCATAGAAGATCTGTGGAGGGAGCTGAAGGTTCGAGTTGCCAAACGTCAGCCTCGAAACCTTAATGACTTGGAGAGGATCTGCAAAGAGGAGTGGGACAAAATCCCTCCTGAGATGTGTGCAAACCTGGTGGCCAATTACAAGAAACTTCTGACCTCTGTGATTGCCAACAAGGGTTTTGCCACCAAGTACTAAGTCATGTTTTGTGAAGGGATCAAATATTTATTTAGACTCATTAAAATGCAAATCAATTTATAACTTTTTTGAAATGTTGTTATGGATTTTTTGTTGTTGTTATACTGTCTCTCACTGTTAAACCTACTATTAAAATTATAGACTGATCATTTCTTTGTCATTGGGCCCCACTGTACCGTTTTTTTGTGTTCCGTTTTTTTCCGGCATAAAAACATTAATTTATCTTGTAATTAATGAAAATTAAACATCTTATTTTTTGGGGAAAATAAAGGGGATTTAATATTACAATTACAACATTGAAGACATTTTATGACTATTCCTTAAAAACAATGTTTTAATAATTTTAGTAGGCTATTACGTACATTCTACTGAACAATAGTAATATATTTCTGCCACAATGTCTACAATTGAAACCTGAACTTTTATTTTGACGGGTTGCTATGAATACCTTTAGATTTCTGTGTGAGGATAGTTTTACTGAAACGGTCAAATGCTCATGAAGTGACTCTCAGAGCATTTCTGGAGATGTTCTGTATTAACGTCCTCATTTAGTGAGGCGACAGACGTAAATTTCACCGCAAGACTCGCGCGTGCTTCTGTATGAGTAGCAAACAAATACGCGCGTCTGCGCCATACATTAACACAGAGACAGGCAGAAGTCATATTTAAATTGTCGTTTTGTGGCTTAATATTTACAAATACTAGTGGGAGTGGGCTCATTTGTGTGTGCGCGTACGTTTGTGTCGAGTGCGCATCGGGGCGGAACTCTGCTGTGCGCATACAGAGCGCACAAATGTAATGTAACATTAGAGACAGAAATAACATGCTGTCGTGTAGATAACACAAATTACGTAAGGCTATTTAGTTTGTGTAATGGGTTGAGAAAATGCCATTTATGAGTTTATTGAAAACAGTGACCCCCCCATATATGTGTATTTGTGTATACCTGTTTTTTTATATTTTACAAAATGAGAACTTTTCTAATTAAGGTAAAACAGTATATACTTGTGGCATTACACCGTCATGCCAGTAGATGGCACATCAGGCACACGTGGAAGACGCGAGCTTTATTTTCCCCTGGTCGGCGGGCTCAGTAATAAACTGACTGCCGCTGTGGAAAGACGTAACTTCTCTGTTCTCTTGTGTTTTTCACAGGTATGAATATATTTCATTAAAATGTTCATTTCATTGTATTTGTGCAAATCAAAATGTGTAATACAAAGAGTTTGAGTGAGTTTTGAAGTGTATCTAATCTAAAAAAAGTGTTTTAATTCACTGAGGATTATAAAAAATGCTGAAGAGTGAGTTAAATCGTGTTTCAGGCCTGATTTATGTTGATTGAGATTAGAAAAATGTTTTATCAGACTGAAATATTGAGTCTATGCCATCTGTTATATTGGTTAAGAGTGTTTTTAAGAATTACGTTTCTCGTGTATGTTGTATTCTCGGTTCAGTCGCCATCTTGAGTGTATGATTCAGTGCATGATTCAGTGTGCGTGTGCATGAGTTAAATGCAATACAGAAAATAAATATATCAAATTAATATTTCAAGTGCAATGAAATCTAAAGTATTTTTTCTTGTGAAATCTGGTCTTTAAGACTTTCTGGTATCTTGATAATTGGTGTTTGCATTTTTGATACACTTTTTGCACTGTCATTGTAAGCTATGATTATTAGAAATGTATCTCAGATTCTCAGTATATACCTATGTATCTGTCACGGAGCTGTGTGGTGCACACACAATAGCCACCCGAAGACGAAGGTTTGAAGGGAATTGATATTTAATAGAATCCAAGATGAGGAAGTTCAGCACACACAGGGTAACATCAACAATAACCGACAACTGGAACTAAACAGACAGGAACTAATATAGTGCAGATAATGAGGGGCAGACAGGTGGACACAATGAAGGTGATTAACTAATGAGATAATGAACTAATGAGAACATACACAGGCAGACAACAGAACCAAAGTCCAATGGGTTGTGACAGTTCGCCCCCTCCCGGAAGGCGCGACCTCGCGTCGTAGAGAAGAAGGGAGGGACGGAGGGGGACTATGGAGGTGGAAAAAGGAGTGGACGTGGGATGGAATCAGGTGATTGGAGGAGGTTCAGGAGGTGGCCGGATGATCGGGAGGAGGACGACTAACAGAGTCCAGGGTGGTGATGATGGACGGAGGAGCCAGGAAGGAGACAGGAGGGACTTGGAGCAGGAGGAGCCAGGTGAGACCCAGGCCACAGTCACGATGGTGGCCCACGGAGGAGTCGACGGAGGGAGGAGCCATGATGGAGGAGTGACCGCCGACTCCATGGGGCCGACCGACGGCGGCGGAGCAGGTGGTGGTGGAGCCCGAGGCGGCGACAGAGAGCCGAAGAGCCAGGGTGACGCCGAAGATCCGAAGGGCCAAGGTGGAGCCGGAGGCTTCCGCAACCGAGGTGAAGGCAGAGCTCCGGAAGGCCGCGGCGGAGCCGGAGCGACAGAGGACTGAGGTGGAGCTGGAGGGAAGGAGGAGCCCAACGTAGCCAGAGGGACGAAGGGACGAGGCGTAGCCGGAGGAGTGTAGTCCCGAGGTGGAGGTAGGGGGACGACTGACCAAGGCGGAGCCGGAGGGACGAGGGAGCCTGGTGGAGCTGGTGGACTGACGGGCTCCGGTGGAGACGAGGGAGCTGGAAGCCATGGTGGAGCCGCTGGGTCGTAGGATCGAGGTGGAGTCTGGGTCTCGGAGGCCGAAGGCGGAGTCGAGCGATCCTCCTGACTCAACGCCAAAGGAGCTGGAGATCGACAGACCAGCGGCGAGCCCACGCCACAGATGGTGAGCTGAGGGTGAACAGAGCGGCTGGCGCAATCCAGCGATGATGGCGTTGAGAAATGGAACAGGTCTATGAGAGGTGGTGGGAGAGGGAGGTTGGGTGGGATATCTTGCCAATCCGATAGTTCTGAAGAAGGTCGAATGAAGATTCTTTCCGTATTCAAGTCAATTAGAATTTCCGAGTCCAGTGTGAGCTCACCCTCAGCGATGGCGCCATGGGCGGGGCTTTCCATAGCCCCTGCGATCTCCACAGCTGTATCCATCTGCGCTCGTGCTGTCGGCTCTCGCACCTGGTCAGACACTTGGGGCTCAAGCTCCGGGGCGATCGTCAGCTCTGTCGCTCCTGGTGGCGATGGCTCAACGCTCGCGGCAGGCTCAGGCTCTCTGTCTGCGGTGGGCACAAACAGCTCCGCGCTGTGAGGTGGTGGTTGACTGGGCTCTGGGTCTCGAGTGGGGCTGGTGTCATTATCCGCGATGTCCACTGTGAGATGCGATTTGCAGGACACCAGCACCCACTCGACGAATGCAGCGAAGCTCTCTCGAGGACCATCCCCAGACAACTGCGCTCGTGTGGAGGTGTTCAGTCCGGCTTGATAAAACGAGCAGAGGCAGCTGTCCGGGTAGTGTGTGTAATTAGATAGAAACACAAAGTCCTCGGTGTGGTCCTCGAGAGATCGTTCCCCCTGCTCCAGCAGGAGGATGAGGACAGCGGGATCATCCATAACGTAAAAATAAAAACTGACAAAAGGAGAAACAAAATGAGGGGAAACACGCCGCTATACTTTCCTTTATAAGGTCGGTTATTCTGTCACGGAGCTGTGTGGTGCACACACAATAGCCACCCGAAGACGAAGGTTTGAAGGGAATTGATATTTAATAGAATCCAAGATGAGGAAGTTCAGCACACACAGGGTAACATCAACAATAACCGACAACTGGAACTAAACAGACAGGAACTAATATAGTGCAGATAATGAGGGGCAGACAGGTGGACACAATGAAGGTGATTAACTAATGAGATAATGAACTAATGAGAACATACACAGGCAGACAACAGAACCAAAGTCCAATGGGTTGTGACAGTTTCTTCATATCAACTTTTATGTATCTATATATTTTCTTATACAAGTATACACTATATTATGATCAAAGGTATATTTTGCATATTTATCAAGTGTACTAATGGATTTGTTGTTTAAATTGTATTTCACAAAATACAGTTTGAGAGTGTTGAGTTTTGAAATTTTGAAATCTTTTCAGAATTTAAAGAGAAATTATTGCAGTAATAGACTGACTGCCACTGTGGAAAGACGTAACTTCTCGGTCCTCTCGTGTTTTTCAGTTTATTCACCGATCCACAGTGCATAACGCCTGTGTATCCTTTGCTGCTGGCTCAGATATCCCCTAGGTCTGAGGCCGGTAACATTTGTTTAATAAAATAACCTGTTCTATTGGAAAGTATAGACCTGTTCTATTGGAAAGGCAACTTTAAATGACTTCTGTTGTGATCTGGCGCTATAGAGAAAATAAAATTAAATAAAATGAACTTGAGCTTCAAGTTCCGCCATCCCAAGATAATGGCAGGGGAAACACCGATTGATGATAATAGCAGCAGTAACATTAACAAATCTTTAAAATAAGGAGCAGGGGGCTGTTTCATAAAAGATACTAAGAAAAGTGGGGATTAAAGTCCAAAACCTGACTTGAAATAACCTAACAAATCAATCGGGTCTAAAGCAATTTAATAAACAATAATCTAAGTTCACGCAATCTCACTAATTTGATCCAGGTTCAATGAGGCAGGATAATTTGATGTGCACGCTTATTCTTAAGCAGCCCTTAATGTCGATCATGGATCAAATCGATCCACCATGGCAAACAGCGAATATTTGTGCTGTTTAATGCATTTGAGACGTAGTGTTTTCCTCGGTGCATAACTGACACGTCACAGGTATATTTCTCATCTGTAAATGTTAGAAAGTCATGCAAATATATCCATTTTGCTGTCAGGAGTGGGCGAGGCTTACACGAGGGAACGAGCGCTGCTGCGTGCATGCACGCTACACAGACAGAGCAGAATAGAATAATAGTGCAATAATTCTGAAGAAAATAAACATTCTGCTAAAATATTTGTTGTTGGAGATTAAATGTGAGATGTAGAATTTCAATCCTACATAAGTGTATTTTTTATCATAGCAGTAACTGTAAATCAAATGTAAGCTGGTTAATACAGCCCTACTATCTCAAATGAGTTAAATGGGTGTTCCTCTTATCAGTTAAAATGTAGTCTGATTTGTATTACTTTCATTTTTAATTCAGTGATTTTAACTTTTAATTTAGTGTTTTTAATGCTTTAAATAGCAATTTTAGATTGTAATAATGTTCTACTAATAACCATAAAAAAGTACAGCTGTCATAAAACCCAAAGAGAAAGACTGCATGGCTTGAAACTGCTGATCAACTGAATGCGCAAGTAGCAACTTTGTTGAAATGTTTTCATATACTGTATCTTAAAACAAAAGGGTCATTACATTTTGGGCACAATACATTAAATACAGTTGGTTGTAGCCTATTTTTAATTTATTTGATTAAGTTGCATTTTCTGTATACTTTTATTTTTGGACTAATAATAAAGTCAACTAATTGTATGTGAGAGAGTCAGTGGGAATATCAATGTGTTCCTATTGGTCAGTGTTAGAGGAGCTCAGCTTAGCCTGACAGTTAGCCTGCTCCAGACCAGGTTAGTTTCCCAGCATAAGTTGCCACAGTGACTGAGCTTGAGCTATGGTAATTTTGCTTTCAGAAACCAAATCAAGTGAAAATAAGAGAGAATAACTGAAATAAGCCTGGTTTATTTGGTAAACTAGTTTTATGAACCAGACCCCAGTTCAGTCCAACTAATCTATTAGATAGATGAGACTAGTCTATGTCCTCTGGCTACCTGTTTAAAAGTATAATGGCTGAGGGAAAGGAGTCCCTTAAGCTACTAAGAAAGTTGTTACTTTTACCTCTGGTTTCACAAACAAGGCTTAGGCCTAATCACAGACTAAAATGTAAGTCTGAGCTGTTTCAATTTAAAGAAACTTGCACTAACTGATCTTAAAATACATCAGTGCCTTTGTTTTGTCTCAAGATGCACACCAGTATTGTTTTTTTCTAAGGCATGTTTATAAAATATACTTAAATGTCCTAATTGAACTATTGCCTAATCCTGGCTTAACCTAAGCCCTGTCTGTGAAACCTAAATCTAATAACCACTTCTCAATGTCAACTCTTTGACATTATTGCCCAGGAGAACTGGTTCATTACAAATTAATTATAAATCTACCATATCTCATGTCTAAAATATTAGAAACAGTATCGGTTTAAAAAATATATATTTTTCCATCTTTTCCATGCAACCATGCAGCCGTCAGCCACAGTATCGCATCAGTGCACTATAGATCCCCTGAGGAACAATTCCTCTCATTCTCTTCTATAGGAAATGAAGAATTTTATAAACTTGTTAAATCATCTAAACCAACAACATGTATGTTAGACTCTATTCCATCTAAGCTACTAAAAGAGGTGCTTCCAGAAGTCATAGATCCTCTTCTGAATATTAACATGTCATTGTCATAAGGATATGTGCCAAAAACCTTAACCTTATTAAGCCTCTCATTTAAAAAAACAATAACTTAACCCAATATGTTGGAATTAGAGGAAGTACACTGACATGATTAAAATCGTACTTATCTGACCGCCATTAATTCGTGGCAGTGAATGAAGAGGTATCATATCGATCACAAGTGCAGTATGAAGTACCTCAAGGCTCAGTACTAGGACCGTTACTTTTCACGCTTTACATGTTACCCTTGGGAGATATCATTAGGAAACATGGTGTTAACTTTCACTGTTATACTGATGATACTCAGCTCTATATTTCTTTGCGACCCGACGAAACATATCAATTAGCAAAACTAAAAGAATGCATAGGTGATATAAAAAACTATACGACTAGTAATTTCTTACTGCTAAATTCTAAAAAAATTATCAGGGCCAAAAACTTCTGCAATAGGCCCTTAGGTTACGGCAGTTATGTGGAGCTTTGACGTGTCTCCCGTGTCTCTCAAGTTTAATGGTATGTGAATTATGTACTACACAGTGGCATGTTAAATGAAGCAAATTTTCATGGTTCACACTAGAGACACGATTTTGGCTGCCCAAAAGGAAATGCTTGACAAGTTGCAAATTCCATAGAGAAAAATTCATGTTATACTGAGGAACTATACCATCAACATAAGAAAATATGGAGTCAATTTAAAGGAGCAGTTGTAGATTTTAGCGGCATCTAGCGGTTTAGGTTGCGAATTGCAACCAATGGCTCAGTCCCCCGCTCACCCCTCCCTTTATAGAAGCTACGGTGGCCGATACAGGGCTAAGATGCCATCGTCTGAGAACGCAGAGAGCAATGAGGTTTCCTTACAAAGGTAAATTAAGGAAATATATTTACTTAACCCTCTAAGCGCCAAAGTCGCAAAATTGCGACAAGACGTCATACTTCATCAAATAGACTGTAGTTCCTAATCTGGTGTAATATCTCATTTGTATTCTCTACCACTAGATGGCAGACATGTAGTACTTCGATTCTAGACCAAAAGTGTTCGAGGAAATAGCAGAGCAAGTGAGCTATCGTGTCATTGATGCGGAAGCAGACGCAGTTCAGTTCATGGCGTGTGAGTAAATTGTGAGATTTGTGAGAGAAAATCACCAAATGGCTAATAAAAATTTGTACCGTGAGGATGTTGCAAATGTTATTCACCGATTCTGACTCTGAAGGGGACTATTTGCCTTTTGGAAATGACGATCGGTCGGTCTAATGATCGCGCTTCTCCCGGTACATCTTTACATGCGCAATGGTGCCACGCACGCAAAGCGAGAGTGTTCACAAAGCACAAACAAGTGGACCCTTTGCCCGACAGGGATGGGGGTGGCAGGGGTGGACGTGGTCGTAGTGTCCATAGGAGAGCTGTTGCTCTCTGATGATCGGCCTGATTGCGTCGTTTGTTCTGATCGCACACGCTCAAATGGCTGCTGGCAGACAGTACAGGTGCAGTCAGTGTGGGGTAGGTCTGTGCACTGTGCCATGCAATGCAGGGCTCCAGACAAAAAAAATCAAGTAAGGAGCCATTGGCTCCTATAAGAGAAAAACTTAGGCGCCAAATTATTTTTTTAGGTGCCACCGAATAAAAGGGTTTTATTTTATTATTATCATTTTTTTTTTTACTACATTTTAACATTTCAATCATTCTGTCATGTGTTTATGTCTCATCTTTTCTTGAATTTATCAGCATTTTAATTCATCTTGTAGATGATCAGGTCGACCTGGGAACTAAGGTTCACTTAAAGTGGGAACTAAATGTCTTTTCCAACTTGAAATATACAGTCACAAAGAATTGTTCGTTACACAGAATCTGTACCAATATCATGGATCATAAGCATCACTTGGCCACTAAGTGTAGTTTGTGCTCCTCCTCAGTGCATCCTATAAATGTTGTCATGTCTTTCACACATTCAGTCTGTTTTTCTTCATAAGTAAAATGCAATTTTATAGGAGGAGTTGAATCATGTAGACAGCAGATTAAGTAAAAATATCAATATGCAATAGCGCATAAATATAGCTAAATGCTCCTCTTTATAGTTATTTTTCTAGCTAACTGATGAGTTTATGGACACTGAGTGGTTATTCTGAGGTAAATGTATTATTACAATGCAATGCTTACAAGCTTTACACGTTTTCCTCAGTTTGAAACACTGAATGAGCTTTTACATGAGACATTTCAGTAAGTTGTAGGCTACTCTCTTATAAAATAGCCTACCTTTTGATGTTAAATCATGTTCATTTCGTACTATAGTAGTACATAGAAAGATATAATGGGTTCACTTGCTGCTTTAACTGAGGCGCTAAAGAGATCGCGCCTGCCGCATTAAGCCTGTGTTATACTTTCTGCGTGCGCAATCCGGACGCATACACGGACTACTTGTATTTATACTACTGAAAGTGTACGCTGGAGGTCCACATTAAAGAGCGCCAAAACCGTATTGTTTGAATTTCGTTATGAATTTTGCATCATTTTAAAGCTTATATTTTGTTTATTAAAAAGTAACAAAGCACGAAGCTTTTTGCGATTACTGGATGGCAAGTGCGCTTCAAATAACCAACATGAAGTCCACGCATTAACAGAACACAGCATATAGACTAAGATCTCGATAAGAAGAAGCCATAAAAAGTATATGATTTTTAAAGTTCATGTGGCCATACATGTATTGTAGTGTTGTCAAAAGACCCGGTACTTCGGTACCAAGTCGGTACTAAAAAAATGAAAACGTCACGGTACCAGGTGTCTTTAAGTCCTGGTGGTACCGAGTACCCGGGTCAACCCGGTTCTTGCTGCGCGATCTGAAAGCTGCACAGATGCACTCGCTTCATAAAAGCACTGAGACGTGCGATATCAAATGGAGGAAACACATCAAACTAACAACACTTTAAAGACTGACACCCGGATCAAATGAAAGAGTTCAAGCAGGTATGTTTCAATTTAATATTTAGATATTCTGTTATGAATATTATTCCATATTTTAATTTGAATGTCGGATTAAAATAAACTGCCATTATAGCGGAGTTAATCCTTAGCACAAGTGCGGCTAACGCTAATATAATGAGCATTAGAATGATGTTTAATTAACTAATTAATGCTCCTATAACTTTTATTAGGGTAAAAACAACAGGAGGACATGATGGTATTTACTATTGTTACACACCAGAGGCAAATGAATTGTGAATCTAAAATATGTGTGTTGGAGAATGTACAAACAGTTAACAGTGTTTATGTCATATCAGTCCGTCTGAAAAAAACAGTTCTGGCCTTTTTTTTCTTTTTTTTTGCTAGTTATTATTTTTGGCTGGATAACTAGCAGGTTTAAAAGCCCTTTAAAATTAAATATGTACACAGTTTGTATTAAATGAAAGTACAGTCAAATGGTATCTCCTGTATAGACTTTACAATGACTTCATGTTATTATCTAACATCAACTTACAGTGAGTGAACAATATATTTTTACAACATTAATTAATGTTTGTGAATGTTATTTAATACAAACACTTGATCATTCATGTTTGTTCATTGGGCATTAAATAATTTTAACAGATTAAACTTTGATTGATTGATTGATTTTATGTATTTGTAAATTTTGAAATTAACCCTAAGAAGAATAATTGCAATATATAACTATTGTTTATGTGATAGATCATGTTATCTAACAAATGGAATCTTATTGTAAAGTGTTTTTAATACTACAGTTTCCTTCTATTTGATATGCACTTGTCTTAAAATATATAATCTTATCTAAATTTATTATAAAAGCTGAGGTTTGTTATTTACTGAAATGTTATATTTTAGCTGGAGTCAATGATCTAATGTTATATTTTAGCTGGAGTCAATGATCTAATGTTGTATTTGTTTAGACTCAGTCCACTGCTTTACTAATATTATATTCTCCTTTCACAGCTGCAGGAAGATCATGAAGCACCAGCAAACCCTAAAACAGACAGTTTACAGATGTTTTTCAGCGGCAGCAGAAATATGACAAAAACTTTTGGGTGGAACTTGTTTACTTTTTTTCATACTTTTATTACTTGTGGAAAAACTTGAAATAATTTTAAATAAGCATAAAAAATGGCATTGGTTTTTGTGCAGTTTATTTTTGTTTAACTTTATTTATAAAAATGTGCATAATTAGCATATTTCTGTTTTGCTTTGGTACCGAAATTGGTACCGAGAACCGTGGATTTTCACTGGTATTGGTACCGAATACTGAAATTTTGGTACCGTGACAACACTAATGTATTGTGTACTTGGGTTGAAATAAATATATATATGAAGATTAATTATTTTCGCACCTGAATTAAACGTTGTCAAGAGTTATCATTATGCACTTTTAAAAATATCTTGAAACAGATTTCTTCATTAGGGCCTTTCCTTCATTTTTTTTTTTTGTTGCATTTTTGTTTTAACACACTGGTTATTGTAGGCTACTTTGTTTTACTTTATATCTTTTATGTTTGTATTTTGTTCTTTTCTGTGAAATATTTTGACAATCAAAGAAGTTTCATTTATTTCCAGTTTAATAATATTTAGCAATGTTAATCAAATGTATATTTGACATGACTAGAAATTATGTGCTTGGATGATTTGTACATAAATAACCTCTGTCCAACTATGGTTGATCAAAGCCCTCGATTTATCTAAAAACAGCCCATGGCTCTGAAGACTTCATATAAAAGGTCAATGTAATGTCATATTATGTCAGATATCTCAACTGAATTTAAAATCATTGCAATAAATTCTCAGTTGTTGGCAACCATAAGTAACAATTCCTATCATACAAAATCAAATGCAAAAATTGTTGTAAACGATGATATCATAACACACTAAAATGTTCCGATAGAATCGCTGTTTGGACATTTATTGGGAGTTTATTTTTTTAAATCCAGTGTTTGTTTTCAGTTCTGATTTTCAGTTCTGATTTTAGTTAAGATTTTTTATTTTTAAGTTTTGTATTTACCTGTATGTAAGCACTGTGCAGTGTTAATGTTCAAACTGTATTTACAATGTTAAAGTGGCTGACAACAATAAATATTCTTATTAGGAATAAAACTGCCTCGTTTTGAACTGTGCAGAGCTGTAGCTGAATAGTTGGGCCTACTACGCTACTGTATTTTAATGTTGGTCATTATGGTGGTACTTGGAGAGACAAATATTTTCTGAGGTGGTACTTGATATAAAAAGTTGGAGAACCACTGTTTTAAAGGAATGATATAAAACGAAAAACTGCTTTTTAAGAACTTTTCAGTGAACCATTTCTTCTTTCCCCTTGTAGATTCATCAAGGATCCAGCTGTTTATTGGCAATTTGGTAAGGAATTGTTCATCTGCTACATTGCACTGTCACTTCTGGAAGAGATTCATTAATAAAGAATATAAATTAAAAAGAATTCTGTTGCAGGTTCCATTCTCAAAGTGTTCAACACGTTCTCACTGCACAAATGTACAAATCTCTTGTAATGAGACACATTAGTAAAACATGTTTTCACAGAAACTATAGATTTCCACCAAAATAAAAGATCAACTGGTTTCAGTCAAAAGAAGTACAAGGGTTTCTCTTGTGCAGCGCAAAATATGCATGTTATGGTACAAACACTTTGAGTCTTTAAATGTTGTATTTGGATTTTACAGGTTTTTAACAATACATCCAAGCACAAGCACTGCAAGCTAAAGTTTGGGATTATTTTCATCTGTTTTATACTGTATGTTTCCAAACTGCTGTTTTACCGTTTTCAGCGTGTGGTAGTTTATTGAAGTTGATTGTAAAGCCATTGCTGCCAGTCATTTGATTTTTAAGCTTTATGTATGTGTACAGTGTTGATCTAAATGCAAACTAGGTTCTAACTGAACGTACAGTTCTGTATTCACTCATGTTGAAAGTACGTCACGATTTCAACGGTGAAACAACGTCATGATTTCGCGGTGAAACAACGTCACAATATCAACATTGATCCAATTTGCAAAATCGAAACATAATCCAACGTTGATTCAACCATGGTACCCGACGGCCGGCTGGGTTTGGTACTCAGTACAACTACAAAGTAGGGTTGTCACGATACCATAAAAATGTTTTACGATACTACACCAGCTGAAGTATCACGATACCAAGCAGTATTGTGTTAATTTAAAATTCAATTCTACAAAATGAATCAAAATTTCATAAATAAATAGATGTAAATGAAAACAGACAATATTTTTCTCTGAATACTTAATTAATGTGAATGAATGACTGGCTATTGTTATCCATGAAATGATCTAAACTCATCTGAGTACTGCACAGAAGCTGCATGAAGTGACATTTAGATGTGCATTTATACATTTAGACTGTATTTATAATTGCATAAATATAAAGTTATGATATTAATGTTTTAAATACTAAATTCTGAATATAGCAATATGTTGGAAAATAATGTAATATGCCTACTTTTAGATGGGAAACTTCAAACGGCCAGCAGGTGGCAGAAGTTCGTGATTCACTGAGTCATTCAAACGATTCTTTCAAAACGACTGAATCATTCAGAAGCGAATCAAATGACTGTTTTTATGAAAGGCTCAGTGAATCAGTGATTCAGAGACAACGCGGATTTGGATTCGAACACAGAAACGAAACAAAAACAGCACTCGTGCTCGTGTCATATTGCCGAACTGTCGGGAGCATTTTTTGCTCGCATATCTTGAAATTTCCAAGTTAGCAGCATGTATATTAAAACATAACATTATAAATGAATATATATAAAATGATAAGAACCAAGTGCAAAGCCGCTATGTTGATGAATGGAACTGCGTTCGTGATCGCAAAGATGCTTCCAGAAACGAACTAGTTCACCTGTTCTAGAAGTGGTCAAATTAATAAACCTGTGATAATACTTTCTTGCAAGATATTATGATGTTGAATAAGTGATGCTTGAGCTGCTGTTTTTTAAAATGACATCAGACGGTCTGAATCAGACCCTTTCTTCTGATAAACTGCAGCATGAACAACGACGTGCAAGTGAACTTCTCATTGCAAACTGAACTGAAGCGTCGGGAAACACTCAATACCATATAAAGCGTATACACAGACTAAACTACACAGAGCACAGCAGAAAGACATTTGGCAATCAACTTGTAATGTTTCTGCTGGCATGCATGTTCAACGTTTGAACGTTTTAAACAGTGTTGCTGCCGTGCATACTACATATCTTATGGTACTACCTTATGGACGATACTACCGTTTAAAAAATGCGATGGCACCGCGGGTATTTTTAAGCTTTAGTATCGCGATACTACTGTAGTACCGGTGTATCGTGCAACCCTACTACAAAGTATCTGAAAAGATACTTAAGTAAAGTAATTAGTTACATTTACTCAAGTAATTTACACCTCTGCAGTAAGCATACTTTTCGTTTTAGGAGCGCTTGTCCTCCTAATTAAAAAAAATTAGGAGCACCTTCTGATCAAAAATTCTGATAAAAAATTAGCCTTCCTAATACGAGGTGATATTTGACTCCTTAAAGTGATTTACAGGGGCATTTACTTTATTCCTTTGGCATTTTTCTAATTTTATTAAAAGTAGGCCTATGTCAAATTCAAATTTTTTAATTTATAAGCTTTTTAGAATTTCTAATTTAAACAATATAATAATAAGTAGAATAAGACAAATAAGTTAGCAATCATATGAAATTAGTATTAATAAAATAATAGTTTGCACTACAGAGGTGGCACAGAAGAACACAAAAGTGGCTTGTAGGTACGTTTAATGAGGCTCAGAGGTGGCATGAGTGCAGTTAAATTCATAAATTCATATTGAGATTAATGTTTTAAATATAAAATGTTGAATATAGAAATATTAAATGATTTAAATCAGTGGTTCCCAACCTGGGGGGGGGGGGGCTTCACAGCGGGGGCGCGGGAGCAGATATACTTTGAGGTAGGGCTGGGCGATAAAACGATAACTATAATTATATAGTGATATAAATTTCAAGTTCGATAAATATTCAATTGAATGTTTATGCGGCAAAAGCGGAACAAAACAGCGCTACTCATTTGAACCGCGCCACACGGACCATATCCGCTCGGTTCAAACAGCGGCGCAGAGCAGATGTGTTTACTCACCGATCACGCAACCACTAAACAGCGCTGTGAGATCCAATGAGAAGCGCTTGAATTCAGCCAAGAACACAAATGACTGGTATAAACTAGTATCAGTCGATATCAGTCAACTGATATAAACTAGTTTAAATCCAGATAAAACAGTGCTGACAAACAGCAGAAAAACACTGTGCAACGATACAGTCAGAAAGCTTTTCAATCTACAAATCACCATCGTTTACCATGGATTTACTGTAGTAACACTAACTGCAACATGGTTTTGTGGCAGAAATGTGGGGTATTTATATCAAATTTATTATATTAATGTAGACGTGTATTAAAGGAGTAATGGAATGCAATTACAGTATATTTGTGATTAAGCTATAGCTAGCGTTTGTGCATTTATAATAAATGTATTTAGACTACAGTTTTTCATATAAATAGGCTACCTAGAAACCTATAGAAATAGTTGTCTTTTTACCACAGTATTGAGGTGCTATATGTGTGGTTTTAACTCTGGTTATCATGATGTAAATGTATGCTATTATGGAAGAACAATGATTTATTTTAATAAAACTCAAACAGTCAGAACATTTTTATTTCACCATATAAGAAAGGAGGTTGTTGCAATTTTTACAGATGTTACTGATTTTGATAATGAACATAAATTTACATCCGTTATTAAACAAACTAAATAGTCTTATGTTATTTATCTTATTTACATGACAGCATGTCATTTCTCTCTCTACATGGCATGGCAGAGACCCGCCCCGATATTCCTATATAGCTACATTATTACCTGAAGCTACTTGATGGCTCATGTCAAAATTATAATTCCACAATGTGCAAAATGCAAGATTTAAAGCTTTGTAAACCTAATGTAACATTACCACAAACAGTTATTAAAGATGAATGAAGAATAAACACCAACCTTCTTGTTCCTCGTGTTTTATTCTGCAGGGTTCTGGTTCCTCTTGATTTATTCTACAGGGTTCTGGTTCCTCTTGATTTATTCTACCGGGTTCTGGTTCCTCTTGATTTATTCTACCGGGTTCTGGTTCCTCTTGATTTATTCTACCGGGTTCTGCTTCCTCGTGTTTTATTATGAAGTGTTCTGGTTCCTCTTGATTTATTCTACCGGGTTCTGGTTCCTCCTGTTTTATTATGAAGTGTTCTGGTTCCTCTTGATTTATTCTACCGGGTTCTGCTTCCTCTTGATTTATTCTACCGGGTTCTGCTTCCTCGTGTTTTATTATGAAGTGTTCTGGTTCCTCTTGATTTATTCTACCGGGTTCTGGGTCCTCCTGTTTTATTATGAAGTGTTCTGGTTCCTCTTGATTTATTCTCCAGGTTTCTGGTTCCTCATGATTTATTCTACCGGGTTCTGGTTCCTCTTGATTTATTCTCCAGGTTTCTGGTTCCTCGTGTTTTATTCTCCAGGTTTCTGGTTCCTCATGATTTATTCTACCGGGTTCTGGTTCCTCTTGATTTATTCTCCAGGTTTCTGGTTCCTCGTGATTTATTCTACCGGGTTCTGGTTCCTCTTGATTTATTCTGCAGGGTTCTGGTTCCTCCTGTTTTATTCTCCAGGTTTCTGGTTCCTCGTGATTTATTCTGCAGGGTTCTGGTTCCTCCTGTTTTATTCTCCAGGTTTCTGGTTCCTCTTGATTTATTTTGCAGGGTTCTGGTTCCTCGTGTTTTATTCTGCAGGTTTCTGGTTCCTCCTGTTTTATTCTCCAGGTTTCTGGTTCCTCTTGATTTATTTTGCAGGGTTCTGGTTCCTCGTGTTTTATTCTGCAGGTTTCTGGTTCCTCTTGATTTATTTTGCAGGGTTCTGGTTCCTCGTGTTTTATTCTGCAGGTTTCTGGTTCCTCTTGATTTATTCTGCAGGGTTCTGGTTCCTCGTGTTTTATTCTGCAGGTTTCTGGTTCCTCTTGTTTTATTCTCCAGGTTTCTGGTTCCTCGTGTTTTATTCTGCAGGTTTCTGGTTCACTCGTGTTCTCCTCTTTAACAAACACCATCTTCACAGCAGCAGATCTCAGTTCAGATGATTCTCCTCCAGATATTACTGCTTGCTTCAACACTTAGTCATGACTGTGAGGATGAGAATATTACAGAGATTTGCTGATCTGATTCAAAAACTGTATTTCTCTGTTTACAGAAACAACATTTCTAGCCGTTTGTATTTAGCCAGCATCAGGACAAAACAACAGAGAGCGTGGTGAATCTTCTTCCTCTGAGGTTTAACAGTGTTTGGAAAACAAACAAAATGTGTTTTAGCGCCACCCGCTGGACTGGAGTGAAGCGGTGATACACCTAGCAAGTTGTATTCATTCAGCATTGCATAATATTGTTAGATGACAACTAAAGGCAATTTTCTAAATGAGCAGCAAACAGCAAGATAGTAGAAATAGTAGTCTACTGTAATAAGAAACTGGTTGTGTCTTGAGAAATGGGGCTAAAGGCCCACCTTAAGAAAAACCATGCTATTCACTGCGCCTAAAATGTATAATTGCAGAAAAAAAAAATGTTGTATTGAACATTAATGGCGCAACATATTTTGTGTGAAAATAAATCATTCAAGTTGTTTATTTTCTTTAAAATTTTTATAAATCTATGAGGTGGCGGCACACAGTATTGATACAAATACTTCAGCTAAAATAATGTTTTTTTAATATAATGTCTAATTAAATACTTGTTCAAAACAATCACTTTAGCAAAGTTTGTACTATTTTCTTCTTATTTTGATAAATAAAATAATTAATTTTACATTTCTGAGAAACTGCATTTTGTGGGCACCTATTTTCTTGCTGTTTTCCGCCTAAAAATAATTAAGTGTTTTTGCATAAAAGTCAATTTGATGTATATGCATGAACATAATCCATTATAGCTCATGTATCATGCAGTTTTATAATAAATATTTAAAACAATTAATTTATATATATATATATATATATATATAAATAAATGTGATAGTTTGATACCTGCAGATGCCTTGTAGGCAGCTCATCAGATTCAGTGACTTTTGTTATAAAACCTGTAAAATAATAAACGGATGAAGAAAGTAAATGACTTCAAAATGCATCTGAGATCTGAGGGTAAAACATTATTATTTTTTAAAAGTTATACAGACAACAATGATCCAGTTCACACAGATCCATGAATCTTCACTTTGTGAGGAAACAATACATGCTCATAGACTGAACAAGTAATACACGTGATGTTGCCGCTTTGCTAGAGAAAGATGCTGCGGGGCAATCAGAACTTGGTAATGTTACAAGCTGCGCACAAGTGGAAGCAATTTCTTAATTTTTCGCGCAAAATGGTTCAAGAGCAACTTTTGAAGTTCTTTAAAACACCTCCTTGATTAGAATTTAAAGATATTCTCCTGACATAATGTATGTGTGACTGTGAGGGACTGAGAGATGATAGGAGAGCTGATATTATCCAACTTTGAGAAAGAAAAAAAAACACGTCTTAAGAGTCCAAAAGCATTCACTGCACAATGAAGCCCATTAGAATACAGTTAGAATGCCCTTATAATTCCAGCAATGAAACAAAAAAATACCCATGAATGAGTTTTACGTTTTTATATTCATTGCACAAGCAATGTACTTTTCTGTATATCAGCACGTGTGTGAGGCCGCGAGCACAAATGTGCTATTAGTTTTAACAGTGCATAGCAACACAGTGTTTCATTCCTTGAATGAAAAAGTTTTTGAACGAATCGAGTGAGCCAGTGATTCAACGGTCCATTCAGATGGTCTCACTTATTTAGTTTCTTTTGAATCAGCCGTTTTGAACGAAATACTGGGGAAACACTGCCATTGAGTGATTTATAAACGAGAAAAAATTAATTAAAATCAATCCTAAATGTAACTGGAAGCCAGTGTAAGGACCTGAGGACTGGTGTGATATGCTCAGATCTGTCTCCAGAATCACACCAAGATTCTTGACTTGATTTTTAGTTGTTTGACCCCTAGAGTCAAGGTATGCATTTACCTTGAGCATTTCAGCTTTGTTTCCAAGTGCAATGACTTCAGTTTACTCCAACTGTTAATTTCATCAATGCACCGGCAGAGGGAGTCAATGGGGCTATAGTTGTTTGGAGATGAGGCTAGGTAAATCTGGGTGTCATCTGCATAGCTGTGATAGGAAATTTGGTTCTTTGTCATTATTTGACTCAGTGGGAACATATACAGGCTAAACAAGAGCGGTGCAAGAATTGAGCCTTGTGAGACTCCGCATGTCATGGAGGTCCACTTAGACTTATGCTCTCCTATACTCACATAATAACCACTCCCTTCTAAGTATGACCTGAACCTAGGGCTGGGCGGTATGTCGAGTTTGTAAGATATATCGATATATTCTTTATAAGCGATACGATATGACGCAATACCATTAATATCGATATACAGTATTTTGATACGAGCGCATCTGAAAAAAATTCTAGGGAGGACACAGACTGAACTGCTGCGGAGAAAGTGCATAATACAATTTGTTCTAAACATGTGACAAGCTTTATATGAAGGGCTTTAAAAAAAATTGTAAGATATAGTAGCCTGGAGTTTATAGTTTCAGTTTAAAACTGCTCTGACAGAAAGGCTGCGTGTGAGGCTGACAAAGATACTACTCACGCTGTTTATTGTGTTTGAGATGTGCTGTTTTCCTAAATGCATAACTTTCATTTCATAGGTATATTCTTCATCAGTAAATGTTAGAAAGTCATGGAAATATTTCCATTTTGCTGTCAGAAGTGCATGAGCTTTTGCCTTGCGATTCTCTGCTAAACTTCACAGACTTCATTTAGAACGTGCGCCGCCACGTGCATGCGTGCCAAACAGATGGAGCGCAATGAAATAGGAGCACAATAACTCTGACTAAAACATACATTTTGCTGAAATATTTGTAGTTGGACAATAAAAGTGACATATGTAGAATTTTAAACCTACAAATGTGTATTTGTATGATAGCACTAACTGTAAAGTGTAATGGGGTGATCAAAATAACCTTTTTACTCAATTAGTCTGTGCTTTTTTATTATTTTAATTTTTAGTTTAGTAAATTTAACCTCTGCAATCTAAAAACAAAACGTCTCGGTTACGTACGTAACCCTCGTTCCCTGATGGAGGGAATGGAGACGTTATGTCGTGACTACATAGGGGATTTACTTGGAAGCCCCAATCATCTCTGACTAAGAGAAAACGCCAATGAAAATTGGCTAGTGGATTTTGCATACCTGAGCCACTCCCCGTGCACACGGGTATAAATAGGCGACAGGTGCATCCACTCATCAGGTTTTACGCTGAGGAGCCAAGAACGTGTCCCTGGCATCCAGCGATGGTTCAAGATTGTGGCATGGGGACATAACGTCTCCGTTCCCTCCATCAGGGAACGAGGGTTACGTACGTAACCGAGACGTTCCCTATCTGTCGTCACTACGAGTTATGTCATGACGACATAGGGGTCCTATGGAAAGCGCCACAACCTGAACCCCGTCACGACCTTGTGGCATGCAGATGCTGACAAGCGAGCGCGTGACAGACAAATGCCATGCGAAAGGTCGCAACCTTCCCGTCGCCCCAGCGCAAATTCGCTAACCTTGGTGCCCGCAGGGACCACTGAGTACATCGCTGCTGGAGATAGCCAAGCCGCTGTTCCTCTCCCCAGAAGTTGGAAGGGATTTCGACCTTCAATGAAAGATGCTTCACGTCTTTCCTGTTTGTTGTTACAGCTTGGCAGTAACGGCGGGGAAGCGAGCCTTCTGGAGAAGGGCGCTACGGAGGCCACATCCTGCCCGAAGGGAGGTACCATGTGGAGACACTGATATGGACTGACCCAGGCCTGGGGCAGTACTACGTACGACTGGACCCTGGGGCAGATCCTACCTAGGAGTAGGGAGGAGGGCTGCCAGCAGGGCCTGACAGAGAGCTCTGTCAAAGGGAAGACACGGGTTTACCGTGAGGGAAACCTTACCGTGGACGAATAAACGTATGGGATTACCCGAAGGGAATCAAAGCCATACGTACACCTAGCCGAGTACAGGGGCTGACCGGAGACCCGGGCGAGCTAGCACAAGTACTGGGCCTGGTGTCAGACTGCTCCGCCCAGTCTGACTGCCGGGGCTGCTGGAGGAACTCCACCAGGGTCGCCGTCCGGGGAACTGAACTGGAGGAGAAAACAGGCGCTCGTATCCCCGGGTGAGGGGGAATGGCGCAGCAAGCGTGACACCGGCCAGTTCTTCCCGCCACTTACCTGTTACCCAACACACGGGAAGAAACTGGCTCAACGCGGAGACTGTAGAATCTCGCGAAGGTGTTTGGTGTCGCCCAGCCCGCAGCTCTACAGATGTCTGCCAGAGAGGCGCCGTGCGCCAACGCATAGGAGGAGGCAACACTCCGAGTGGAGTGAGCCCTCACCCCCATGGGGCACGGCTCGCCTTGGGATTGGTACGCCAAGGCGATGGCATCCACTATCCAGTGGGCCAACCTCTGCTTGGAGACAGCCTTCCCTTTCTGCTAACCACCGTAACAGACAAGGAACTGCTCAGAGCTTCTGAAGCTCCGGGTGCGGTCCACGTATATGCGCAATGCTCTTACGGGACACAGCAACGCCAAGGCTGGGTCTGCCTCCTCCGAAGGCAGTGCTTGCAGGTTCACCTGATCGTGGAAGGGCGTGGTGGGAACCTTGGGCACGTATCCAGGCCGGGGTCTCAGGACAACGTGAGAGTAGTCCGGCCCAAACACAAGGCACTCTTCGCTCACCGAAAATGCTTGGAGGTCCCTGACCCTCTTGATGGAAGTGAGCGCGGTCAGGAGCACTGTCTTAGCTGACAGGTATTTCAGCTCCCACCGCCTGTGGGAGACCACTCAAGTCTGCCGTGTCCCATCCAGGAGCCCCACATGGAGGTTCCACAGGTCTGGACGCGGGTGCCAAATGGTGCCGAGCCCCTGAGAAAGGAGGTCCTTCCTCAGAGGAATGGGCCAGGGAGGGGCTGTCGCGAGGAGAATGAGTTCGGGAAACCAGGTCCGGGTGGGCCAGAACGGCGCGACCAGCAGGACCTGCTCCTCGTCCTCCCTGACTTTGCACAGTGTCTGTGCGAGCAGGCTCACTGGGGGAAATGCATACTTGCACAGAGCCCGAGGCCAGCTGTGTGCCAGCGCATCCGTGCCAAGGGTGCCCTCGGTCAGGGATAAATACAGCTGGCAGTGGGAGGACTCACGGGAAGAAAACAGGTCTACCTGAGCTTCCCCGAATCGACTCCAGATCAGCCGGATCGTCTCGGGATGGAGTCGCCATTCTCCGGGGAAGTGAGCTGTCGTGAGAGCGTATCAGCCGCACGATTGAGCTCCCCCGGAATATGGACAGCGCGCAGTGACTTGAGCCGCGTGTGACTCCAGAGGAGGAGATGGCGGGCGAGCTGTGACATGCGGCCTGATCGCATACCCCCCATCCGGTTGATGTACGACACAGCCGCAGTGTTGTCCGTACGGACCAACACATGCTTGCCTAACAGCAGTGGCCGAAACTGCCGCAAGGCTAGATGCACTGCCAGCAGCTCTAGGCAGTTGATGTGCCAAAGCAGTCGAGGCCCCGTCCAGAGCCCCGAGGCTGCCTGCCCGTTGCATGTAGCGCCCCAGCCCGTGCTGGAGGCATCTGTGACAACAACATGCCGAGACACTTGTTCTAAGGGCACCCCGGCCCGTAGAAAGGCAAGGTAAGTTCAGCACTGATTGGGCGCGCTCTTCCGTGAGGCGCGCCGTCATACTCACCGAGTCTACTCCACACCAAGAAAAGAGATTCTCTGCGCAGGGGAGAGCTTGCTCTTTTCCCAGTTGACCCGAAGCCCCAACTGGCTGAGGTGCCGAAGCACCAGGTCCCTGTGATCGCACAACTGTTCTCGCGCGCGGGCCATGCTCGAGACAGTTGAGGATCCTGATGCCCACTTCCCGTAACGGGGCAAGGGCGCCCTCCGTGATCTTCGTGAAGACACGGGAGGACAGGGAGAGCCCGAAGGGGAGGACCCTGTACTGCCATGCCCGACCCTCGGACGCAAACCGTAGGAACGGTCTGTGTCGCGGAAGGATCGAAACATGAAAGTAAGCATCCTTCAGGTCGATCGCTGCAAACCAATCCCAGGGCTGTATGCATTTGATCATGCGCCTGTGCGTCAACATCTTAAACGGGAGCCTGTGCAGGGCCCGGTTCAGGAGTCGCAATCCAGGATTGGTCGAAGACCACCGTCTTTCTTGGGTACGATGAAATAAGGGCTGTAAAACCCCTGCCTCATCTCGGCTGGAGGGACCGGCTCGATTGCATCCTTGCCAGGAGGACAGCAATCTCCTCGCGCAAGACAGGAGCATTCCGAGCTGCCACCGCAGTCTCGAGAACGCCGCTGAACTTGGGAGGTCGCCTGGCGAACTGAATCGCATAGCCGAGTCGAATTGTGCACGTGAGCCAACGAGACGGGCTGGGCAGCGCAAGCCACGCCACCAGATGCCGTGCAAGTGGCTCCAACAGCACAATCGACGTACCCGCAGTGGTGCAGCGAATGGGAGTAAGGCTGGATGGTACAGAAGGCCCTGCGTTCTGACTCATCCTCGCAGAACTCCCTGAGTCCCTGTAGAGACTGGCTAGAGGCGCGTGGGGAGGGCCTACCGTCCCCCAACCGCACTCTCTTGGCCACTGGCAAGATGGGTCACGGGCGAGAGTGAGGAGGCAGTGCGTCGCACACTGTCAGCCCGCGAGGCTGAAAACTCGGAGGAAAGGGAATTTGCTCTTTCTTAGACAATGTGGGTACCGCTGGCCCTTGAGCTAGCGGCGGAACAGAATGAATGATTCTCCCCCTGCCCTCCTTCGCGGGAAGGAGTGGCGCTGTCCTCGCCATCTCCTGAGATCAAGCAGCTTCCCACATTTCCGGGTTGCCTGTGTCAGGGCCGCTTTATCGCCTCTCTGGACGATATCGGGGCCAGCTGGAACACAGGGGGCACCGTGCTCCTGCGAGAGGGTCGACGCGCCGGCTTACGATTCAGCACGGGGCGGAGCAACTCTGGAGGCCGCAGGAGGGCGCCCACGGCGACAAGCAGACTGGGTCTTGCTCTGCCGTGGAGCAGTGCATCACGCCGGGGCAAGATGTGTTGCCTCGGTCTGCTTCTGTACTGCCGAGAACTGCTGGGCACAGTCTCAGGGCACAGAGTGGCCATCAGTTTACAGGCTTTGGACGGGAGACGAGGACAATTCCTCCAAGTGGCGGCGTTTTGCAGGCACAAGTGCACTCGGCTGGAGGGACCGGCTGCACTCGGCTAGACTGCAACCGCACTCTCCACCTGGGGAATGTCAACGTACCCCGTAGCCGCCCCGCCATCGAGGGTAGCGAGGATGGAGGAGGCAGATGAGCCGCTACTGGCCGTAAAAAGGGGCCGTCCACAACTTCATCAGCTCCTCGTGCACTTCCGGAAAGAAAGGAACCAGGGCAGGGCGTGGTCGCGAGCCAATCATCTCACCGCTAGGGCTCGGGACTAGGAGGTGTGCACGCCTCCAGCCCCGATCTCGCGGCTGCCCGGGTAAGCACGGCCGTCAACTCTGGGTCCGATTCTGCGGCGGCCGCGACACCCGAGGGGTGCAGCTTCGCCGAATCTTCATCCTCAGAGGACGATTGCCCATCCACCGATGCTGCGATCGACATCTGATCCTCTATATGCGCGCCGAATGAAACGCTGGGCACGCCGTGAGACGGCACAGCAGAATCACCGGGGAGCCACACAGAACAGCTGCTGCGGGAGGAGTGAAAGGTCCGTGGGGACTGGCCCGGCGGAAAGCTCTCACTGTAACCCTCAGATCGCCCAGAGCATTAGCCGATGGTTCTCTGCTCGTGGCAGAGAAGCCAGCGCGGGTAGTGACAGAGGGAGCCCCTCCCATACCCGTGAGGAGAGAGAGGCGCGATCGCAACGCTGTCATGGTTACACGCTCAGAACGAACGCATAAACCATCCACGAACGCAGCTTCAGCGTGCTGGATGCACAGACACTGAAGACAACGATTGTGGCTGTCGACGGAGGATAGGAAACGACCACAACCAAGAGGACACGGCCGGAACAGCGTCTTTAAAAAGACGTGAACCGACCGTGATTTTTGCTCTTTTAGGAAATCTGCTCTTTTAGTTGAAGTGCCCAGGGGAATCGCTGCAGACAGGGACACCGCTGTTCGCACCGTAACGCCAACCAGGAACTGCTTCCAGACAGATGATGAATGGCTTTGTGGAGATCAACACGTTCATCCACTCGGCTCCGAAGCAAAAATCTGATGAGTGGATGCACCTGTCGCCTATTTATACCCGTGTGCACGGGGAGTGGCTCAGGTATGCAAAGTCCACTAGCCAATTTTCATTGGCGTTTTCTCTTAGTCAGAGATGATTGGGGCTTCCAAGTAAATCCCCCATGTCGTCATGACATAACTCGCAGTGACCGACAGATAGGGAACTAATGCTTTTAAAGCAATGTTACAATGTTAGAATGTAATGTGATTTTAACCCTTTTTTGCACCTAATATATGCCTACATGCTTAAATTAACTTTATTTGTTTAATTCAAATACAAAATACCGAGATATATACCGTATACCGCAAATCAGCCAAAAAATACAGAGATATGAATTTTTGCTCGTATCGCCCAGCCCTACCTGAACCATTTGAGTGCCATCCCAGAAAGCCCGACCCAGTTATCCAGTCTCTCTAGAAGTATGTTATGATCAACAGTGTCAAACACAGCACTAAGATCTAGTAGTACCAGCACTGAGCTCTTGATCATTGAAGCACGTCAGCTCCACGTCCGTTCCTCGCATGTACTTGAGTGTTGGATCATGTCACTGAAGACAGACACACATTCTCTGTATGTGGATCAGAGAAGAGAGCAGTGACTTTCTGAAGATGTCTATAGAGCATTATGGTCAATGCAATGAGAATATCTTCCATGACACTTATTGCATCGAAAATGGTGTGTATTTCCAACCCGATCTCACTCCTGGAAAACATAACTATTTTATGAGGTTCCCCTAAACATAACCATCACTGGGTCATAATCAGATTACATACATAAATCAGATTAGATACGAAAGCATATATGTGATATATTCATACAAATTGATACAAATTAG
This sequence comes from Aspiorhynchus laticeps, assembly GCA_023376895.1. Classification (NCBI taxonomy): domain Eukaryota; kingdom Metazoa; phylum Chordata; class Actinopteri; order Cypriniformes; family Cyprinidae; genus Aspiorhynchus; species Aspiorhynchus laticeps. The sequence continues at coordinate 34,533,571 of CM041812.1, forward strand.
ACACCAATTTGTCAAAATGTAAAACTGGTTAGAAACCTAAGCCTCCTAAATCAGAAATCATGATTCTTCTGCTGATTCTTTCTTCAGGAAGCCAGATTTTGCATCGAAGACCGACAAGACTTTAGCATCAGGTAAAGTACGTACAGGGGCGGATTTAGTGAATTGGGGGCCCCAGGCAAATATAGAAATGGGGCCCTATACATTTGCACACATTTACCTAGATCAACCTTGAGGTTTCTGTTTTTGTCGTGATGCTTGCTGCTGCACAATGGTACCCCATAGTTGTGTCCAATATTTCTACATTTTTCATGTACATGTTATAATGGGATTCTTTCATTTACATTTATTCATTTAGCAGACACTTTTATTATTTCATGTTGTAGGGTTTCCCCGGTAACAGCTGTAAACAAAGCAGCGCTCAGCTCATAAATGATACTTTATCAGGTAAAAAGAAAATGCCATCGAAACTTTTCTGAAGAGAATCGGTTCCCTTCAGAGGTTCATTCATATGAAAAATAAGTGTGAAAAATATAGCCTATATTGACGAGGAAAGTCCACTGATGAGTTACCAGCTTAAGCCTACATTTAATTTTAGTCATTGTAATTTAGGGCTGTCAATCGATTCAAATATTTAATCGCATGATTGTCATGAGTTAACTTGCGAATAATCACAACTTAATTGCACATTTTTATCTGTTCTAAATGTAACTTAAATTAATACTTTTCAAGTTTTTAATACTCTAATCAACATGGGCATGGATAAATATGGATGCTTTATGCAATATATGTTTATTATTAGCGATTATTATTATTATTACTTATGCGCCCTCCAGAAGCTTGCGTTCTGCAAGTGAACGACGTCTTGTGGTGCCATCCCAAAGAGGTACCAAATCACTCTCACGGACCTTTTCCTGGACTGTGCCCAGCTGGTGGAATGACCTCCCGATCTCAATTCAAACAGCTGAGTCTTTAGCCATTTTCAAAAAACATCTAAAGACACATCTTTTTCGCCAGCACCTGACTAACTAATACTAACACTTACCTATTCTATTTAATAATAAAAAAAAAAAAACATTTTTTGCTAGAATATTTTGTGCTAGTCTAACTGAGACTTGTCATGGCACTTGTATACTGTTGCTCTCTGGATGGTCTGATTGCTTCTATTGTTCTCCTCATTTGTGCGTGGCTTTGGATAAAAGCGTCTGCTAAATGATTAAATGTAAATGTAGTGAAACCACAGTCAACATAGAGCATGAAGAGTAGACATGTTTCATAGGTCATAGATGTTTTTCAAAGAACTTGTTCATGTCTATTAGACACATGAAAAAAAGAACAGAAATACCAGGTTCCTATTACTTCTCTTTCTTTGTACTGAGCAATTTACTGACATTTTCACAAGACAGGGCAGCTCACTTCTTCTGAACATGCAAAATGTACATTTATTATTTATTATTACATTTGTTTTGTTCCCTGTGCCACATACTGTATTTTGATGCAGCTAAATTCTCAATACATTTTCATTAATATATTTTACTGTTTCTGTTGTCAGACAATGGGATGAATATGAAATAGTGACTGAAACGCGATCCATTAAGACTACATAACCAGCTCTCCCTTCCAAGATGATAATCTGCACAAAAATCCTGATTTATAATCTTGCCGTCGTCTGATAAAATCAAATAGGCTACACATAAGATAAAGACCATAACTGTGCTGTGATCTCGGCTATACTTGCATGTAAAATTAGAGAAGCAATATATGTGTTTTAACTGAAAGCGCAGCTCCTTTCAGAACAGAGCAGACGCAGAGAGAGAGAGAGAGAGGTGTGTGCGCGCGCTGGGAAAGAGAGAGACCTCGCGCTCGCGCGGCAGTCAGCTTCAGATGCATTATATTTATATTTGCTACAAGCAGGATACACAAGAAGCACATTCAACTCGGAGACGCAGACGGTTGTCGTGGCAATAAACACAGTAAACAGCAACCGTTCGCGTGTCCGCGGCCGCGCTTAATGCGCATCTGGTATATGAAAAGCTTTTTAGGGGGCCCTTGGCTTTTGGGGGCCCAAGGCGGTCGCCTACCTTTGCCTAATGGGTAAGTCCGCCCCTGAGTACGTACAAAACACCTGCACCAAAATCCCTGTAGAAATCATAATCACTTGAACATTGTACATACATGCATCGCCACCCACCCAAGATACAGACTGTAAATGCATTTGTGCCGTAACATTACATTGTCTTTTTACAGCTTTTACATTGCCTGAAAAGTAGTCCCCAGCTACTAGTTACACAGCTGGGGAATATTTTCAGGCGCTGCGTCATATTGCTCCTGCTGCACTCATGGTATGGCAGCAAAATTCATTGATTATCACGCCGGAATGAGAGTATAGTTCCTAGCCATATCAGTCTAGAAAATCACAACTTTTCATTTTCAGTCAGTTTAGTACACGATGTAACTACAGAAGAGTCAAGCTTTAAATAGGAAAAATATCGAAACACTTTTGGTAATTTTTGAGCGAGATGCTAACGGTCTAATCTGATTCAATGATCTATGCTAAATTAAGCTAAAAGCGAGACCCGGAGATCGGCTGAATGTATTCAAAAACGGTAAAACTCAATTGTTTAACTCTTGGGGAGTTGGAAAATGAGCCTATTTTCAAAAAGGTGGAGTGTTCCTTTGAGATTAAATCTGGTGAGTGTGTGTCTAACAAATCTGTTGTAGGTTAAATTTATATTATTTATATTTAAATAACTGATAATCAGGTTATATAAGTAATACATAGTTATATTTAGATGTATATTTCATCTTAAATATATGTTTGATCATACAGTAAGAACAGCTGCAGGGATTCTCTGAACAGCTGTAATCTGCCTCTGTATGAAAGCTGTTCATTGTGACTGAGCTGGTTTTATTGAAGGGCAGAGAGGATTGTTTTAGGCCTGGAAATCACAGTTTTAGTTTCTCATAATTAACTCAATTTTTATGTGTTATTGTAGGGCAGAGAGGAATGTTCAGATTCTTATATGCATTAAAGCACAACAGTCAGACACTAGACAGGATTTAAGAATTATATAAGTTACAGCAGAAAAGGGCGAGCGTAATATTCATGTGGGTTCCAGCTCACGTGGGGGTGAAAGGGAATGAGGCAGCAGACAAACTGGTGAAACAAGCTCTAAGGGCCACTAGAATAGAAATGGAAATATCATACAGTAGATATGAAATTAAAGCTACAATTAAAAAGCAAATAAATCAAAGATGGCAACAAATGTGGGAGACAGGAAATAAAGGTAGACATATGTATGAAATACAGCCAAAAGTGGGGAAAAGTAGGTACTCGGGTGGATATAGAAGAGAGGAAAACATTTTATCCAGACTTAGAATAGGACATACAGGACTTAATAAAACAATGCAATTAATGTCCAAGCATCCGACAGTGATGCTGTGAATGGTGTGGGAAAAACCAAACGGTAGAACATGTTATCATATATTGTGAAAAGTATAAAGATGATAGAGAAAAGTTATTAGAAGAGGTTCAGAGGAAAGAGGACATTGAAATTAATTTGAGATACCTGTTAAACCCAGAACAGAGAAGTAATAATAGAGCAGCTTTAATGAAATATTTGGAGAACACCGGTTTAATGAATAGGATTTTTTTTTTTATCATCGACATTTATTTTTTTTTCACACACAACAACACAACATAACATCCACTCAAAACAAACAAAACAAAACAACAGACACACACTCCATGTTTTAAAGGTCCAATCAAAGGGGAGAGAGAGAGGGAGGGAAAAAGTAACAACAAAACAGGTCCTTCCTTTATATAATCACATATGTTAGAAAAAAGAAAAAAGTAATAATAATATGCAATCTGTGGAATTACAAATTGTGTTTAAATGTTTAACTTAGATTATCCACTTCCTGATGCATTTTATAACTGTGCTTTGTCTCAATCAAGTCATGTTGATTGGCAGAGATTCAAAGAACCCAGACGTTGATTCAAAAGCCCCCTGGCCCAGACGTGGATTTGTTAGGTTGATTGGATTAGTTTCTATGCATTTGATTATGTTGACTTGCTTTGTTTGAAAATATGCTCCACCTCCAAGAATCCCTCCTCCAAAATGCCTATAAATAACCTTGTAAAGTCACTTAAGATTTAGACTTGGATGACTGCAGCGACGCACAGCGAGTTCTCAATAAAAAGGAACTTCTGCTTGAAAGATATCCCAACGTCTCCTGGTCTCTGCTTCGAAGAGGAAAAAGTTCTCAACAGATGGTGCCGTGACCCGGATAGAGCTCCTCACCTGAATCCAGATTGAAACTTCAAGCTCAAAGATCTGATTTCGTTCCAGTCTGAATCTTTCTGTACAACCAAGGGTTGGGTGAGTGTCACTCTATCCAAAAGAACCTTTAAGACCAGTACAAATTTGTTATCCTCTGCGCCGTCAGAGAAGAGTTAACAGACAGCTGTAGGGTTTGGTTAACTAATTTATCCTCTAAAAATGTCCTTTTAGAGATGAAGGTTATCCTCTGTTCAGCCAGGGAAGATTAGCATTACGTGCTAATATTTGTTATCCTCTGTTTTGGCAGGGAAGAATTGGTTATCCTCTGTTCATGCAGGGAAGATTAGCGTAAAGTGCTAGTAATTTGTGTTATCCTCTGCTTTGCCAGGGAAGGTTAACACTAGTTGATCTGTGTTAACAAGTGTACTCTCTGTTGATCAGAGAAGTTTTAGTGTTTTGATTGTGTGGTAACAAAGAAACTCACAAAATGTTTAGAAAGAATTCTAGACTGATCCCCACAACTGAAAAAGGTGGTCTTGCGACTCCTTTGTGGTCAGATAGTGAATTCAAAACGCTGTTAGGGGAACAAATGGACCTAATAGTCACTGAAAAAGTTAGACAAGAACTAACGCAGAAATATGAGATTCATCCAGACAAGATTTGGTCTGTAGATGAGTGTAAAAAGGTGCTAGGAGCAAGTATTCGTAAGAACAATGTGAAAGGCATTATCTGTTGTCACAGAGAATTCAGTTTAGCGCTAGCTACACAACAGTCTCAGCGTAACTCAGAGTTAGAGGAACAGAACAAAGAACTCCGTGCTAGAGTATCCACTTTGACTAAGAAATTGAACCGCAACAAAGCTTCAGCAAAAACTGATGTGGAAGAAGTTAAGTCAGCCTGATAACAATTATCCTGACTTACAAGTTTTTTTTGAAACAGATGTAGCTCTCCAATCAGTAACTGATGTGCCTGTAAATTCCGTCAATGTGTGTGGTGCTAGGAGGAGATCTCAGGGAATTGAGGAAACTGATAGTGTTCCTCTCAATTCTTCTGTTGTGCAAATACAAACTGTTGCCAAAGCTTTATGTCCTAAAGATATAGAGAGACTATCTCAGAGTTTACCGTCAGCACGCACACATTTTTCTGAATTTAGAAGAACATTGATCAGTAAAATGCGTCTTTATGACATGTCGTTGGCAGAAGTCACACAGCTGATGTCACAAATTCTAACTGAATCTGAATTCAACAGTTTTGAATCTGCTGTTGCTTCTGAACTACGACATGCCAGTAAAGGCGATTTGAGAGAAGGTGTTTTGAAAATTCTAAAGAACATTGTTGGACCAAAAGTAGATTGGTCAAAAGTCACTAGTTGTGTGCAGAAGAAGGATGAAACTGTAAGTGAGTACACTGAAATGTTTTGTCAGTCAGCTGCAGCATACAGTGGAATAGCTGACACTCCAGAGAAGGTACTGGATCATAAAGGACCATTAGTTCGAACATGGTTTGATGGCCTTTTATCAGAGTATAGATCTGCTTTGCCTTTCTTAGATCTAACATGGTCCACTGGAAGCTTACAAAACAGCTTGGACAGGTTAGCTACTTGGGAAAGAGACTCTGATGTTAAAGCCAGAGTAAAGAATGCAGCAGCATCCTTTAAGGTCAACACAGAGAAACGACAGAAACCTAAATGTCCTAAGAAGGAGGGCAGTTGTCATTACTGTTTTAAACCTGGACACTGGATGAAAGAGTGTAGGAAAAGCAAAAAGACATTAGGAGAAATTAACAGCTTTACTCAGTTCCTACTCAGTCTACTTAGTACTCTGAAGCAGCCCCTCCCCACTTCACCGAACTGTTGGAGCAGTTTGCTCAGGTGTTAACTGTTAGGGCTGTGAGTGCTTAATTTCCCCAGTAATGTACAACAAAGCTGAACGATTCTTTGTAAATAAAACTAATGGTGTTAAGACAGACTGTAAACATAAGATGCCCTCATGCAGTGTCCACACTCATGAATTAAGCAAAAGTCACTTCTGTCACCTCCTCCCGTTGGGGAAATTGTTTAGCAACTCTCACAGCCCCGAATATTGTTATACAGCATGCACCAGTCACGAACCCATCCTCATGTATGATGTCTGCAATGACTGAATTTGTGTTAGAGGATGAAGGCGAAATGACTCATGATTGTGTTACGCTTACATGTGCAGCAACAAGTGAAATAGCAGAAACTCCCATAGAGAACGCAGAATTGGAGTTGTTTGTTGATAGTTCAGCTCAAGTTATTGAAGGTAACAGACGAGCAGGATATGCAGTAACTTCCACCACTGAAGTAGTTGCTTCAGGTCGTCTTCCAGATCATTTTTCAGCTCAAGCTGCAGAACTAGTAGCCTTAACTAGAGCATGCACGCTAGCTTCAGGATCGGTATTACAGCAGCTGCAGTGTTGTGTCAGGGAAGGAAAGCCTGGACTCATGTGTCACACTGTAAAGTGGTTCCCCCACCTACAGGGATAGGATAGGACACACGGACCAGTGAGGAGCCCAGGGAAGAACCGAAAGCAACAGGCTTCGGGGGCTAACCCTGCGGTGAAGATTTCCTCATAGGCCCTTCCCCATCCACTAGTCCATCCTTACCTCACTGTTCTTTAGGTGTCGCAGGAATTGAGAAATAGGGAAAGAAGGAACAACAATAGCAGACTATATTTGAACAGAGGATATAACCCTAATGTTTGCAGACTCTACAACAAATACTGCTATGTGCCGTTGTTCTCTTTTGTTTTGGTTTTTTTTTCTTCCTCTGTGCAGATACCACTTGATGGCTGTCCTGAGATCCCTATGCACCGCCCTCCTCACCTGCGGATGAAGCCACAACCTCTAGAAAACAACTAGACTCATTGCCGAGCCAACTACCACACAAGAAAGAGAAAAGAAAGAAGAAAGGAAAAAAAAAATACACAACGCAGAGACTCACATACGGGAACTTCAGTCATCCATCAACATGATCAAGATTTTCGTACTATTAACCATCATGGACATCACGCAAAGTGTCCTGAATGCTGCACCGGGTTAATGGATCCAACAGAGAACTTGAACAAAATCCAACAAGACATTCTTGGTCTTTCAGCAAAATTACACCAGATGACTGAAGATAATTCTTCATGGTTCGGGAACTTGTTAGGTAAACCCTGGCTGTGGATCAAGGAAATAGCAATTCTGCTGTTGTTTCTCCTACTTGCGTACTATCTATGCATCCACAGTATCAAGTGTTTCTTTCAGCAAATGACTCCTGCCTCTCACGAGGAAATGACAGTTCCAACCAGAAAAGAGTATTACCCGTAAGAACTTCACGGACCCTAATTGCATGTTTTGTTTCTGTGTCAGCATGCAATTACATATAAGCAACACAAAACATGTACAATGTGCCTGTAACGATTACAAGTTACAAGAATTAACTTTTAAGTGTCTAAATTTGTATTTTGTGAGAGTTATTAGAACTCTCAAAGGGGGAATTGTGGAATTACAAATTGTGTTTAAATGTTTAACTTAGATTATCCACTTCCTGATGCATTTTATAACTGTGCTTTGTCTCAATCAAGTCATGTTGATTGGCAGAGATTCAAAGAACCCAGACATTGATTCAAAAGCCCCCTGGCCCAGACGTGGATTCGTTAGGTTGATTGGATTAGTTTCTATGCATTTGATTATGTTGACTTGCTTTGTTTGAAAATATGATCCACCTCCAAGAATCCCTCCTCCAAAATGCCTATAAATAACCTTGTAAAGTCACTTAAGATTTAGACTTGGATGACTGCAGCGACGCACAGAGAGTTCTCAATAAAGAGGAACTTCTGCTTGAAAGATATCCCAACGTCTCCTGGTCTCTGCTTCGAAGAGGAAAAAGTTCTCAACAAATCCAATATGCCTCTCCACACACGTGCGGCCCACACCAGCTCCACATCATCGTCCTCCTCGCAGCCGCAAAACCAGCAAACAGCCTTCTCCTCTGCATTAAGTTTCAAGAAGACATACACTTGTATCAGCAAAGCAATCAGTCCGCAGTGAGGAAAACAAAACCAGGTCTACATGCGTCCACAGATCCATGACCACAGGACACTCCCACAACACATGAAGAAAAGTAAGATGCAGTGTTACATATCAGGGCACCAGAAATAGATTTACGGTGTAAGTATTCTAACACACAGGTTCGTTTAACAGCAGAATTCAAGCCCGTCACATTCGGTAATAAAATATTTAGAGTATACATTAAATATTCATAATCTCAAAATTGTATTCAACAAATGAAAAGAAACAATATCACTCCCATTCTGTAAATGATATGCAAACACTAGTGTGCGTTATAGATATCAAAAAAATCCCCTTAAAAACAAGGTAAAGTAAATAAAAGCATGAATATCTTTGTAAAAAATAAAAGCAACACAGACAGAGATGACCAACAACTATAGACAATGAATAGATTATGGCTATTATTTTTATCATTTATCATCAGTTTATGGCTATAAAAAGTGACTCAAATAATGTCAATGATTGTTGAAAGATTATTAAGGGATAATAAGGGTGAATCCCATTTCTCTGTCTTACCCCTTCCCCTTCCCCTTCCCCTTCCCCTACCCCTTCGTCTTACCCCTAGCCCTTGTCCCTCGAAACCGAGTGGTAAGCGCTAGGGGTGAAAACATACCCCTATGAAATGAGACACCACTTGGTTACGGTTATGTCATCATACATCGTCGCTAGCTGGCTGCTTCGTCACCAGAGGCGACAAGTGTTGATCACAAACTTCCAAGATGCCGTCTGCAAGTGTGTGTATGTCGATTGCGTGGGTTTTAGTGATGTTTTTGCGATTGTCTGCAACAAACTAGCGATTTTTTAAAACGTTTCAATTAAGAACATGGTTGCAAATATATATGTACAGGATTGTGTAGAACACAAAACAAAACTGTCGTAATTTTTAAATCAATTATTTAAGCCGAAAATACATTTATGGGACTCTCTGGATGATCTGGCTGCCATTGTTGCTGGTTGCGCAGTGTGTTCTGGGTACCCCTTGGTTTCAAGTAAGCTCGCAAAAATGCTTGGTTTTAAGGGGTATCTACCACTTCCCCTTAGCCCTACCCCTCGATCAAAATGAGAATTGGGATAGCCCTTACTCTCACGTGAACACACAAAACTAAGGGGAAGGGGTAAGACAGAGAAATGGGATTCACCCTAAATCTCATCAATCATCATTTTTTAGACATTTCATACTTTCAGATATTTTTAGACTATATATTTCCACATTTTTCAAATGAGAAAAACTAACTTTTTTGCATTTCAGTACTTACGCAAGAATTAAATTTTATTTATAAACTCTGAGGGTGCAAAAAAAATCTAAATATTGAGAAAATCACCTTTAAAGTTGTCCAAATGGAGGTCTTAGCAATGCATATTACTAATCAAAAATTAGGTTGTGATATATTTACAGTACAAAATTTACAAAATATCTTCATGGAACATGATCTTTATTTTAATATTCTCTTCTGGCGTCCCCCTGTGTTCCTGTTTAGTATCGCAGATTGACTTTATTTGCCATTCTTTTTTTTTATTAAAAGTGCTGTGAACTAATAAATGTAATGTAGAAATGTTCATTTTCTGTGAAGCTGCTTCGCAACAGTGTATCATTGAAAAACTGGACTATATATGCATACATAATATGTATATAAGCGGTAGGCTATTTTAAAAAAGGAAAATTTAAAAGATGAAAAAGAGAAATTAGGGAGAATCAATAAATTATGAATAATTTATTGCTATTGTGTGAATAATATGTAATCATGTAATCCATAAAAACTGTAGTCTGATTACGAGTATTTTAAAATGTAACTTACTCTAATTACAAGTACTTAATTTTTGGAATCTGATTACGTAATCCAGATTACATGTAATCAGTTAGTAGTAGTAGTAGTAGTAGCCCTTTATTGTCACTAGTCACAAGTACCAGCGAAATTAGCCATCAACCTGTCCATACATACAATATGACAAGGGGGTAGACAGGACAGGAAGACAGGGAATTGAAGAAATATACAGCATACATAGGGTGAGAGAGGAGAAAAAAAAAAAAAAACCCATACTATGCTCCTGGGAGTACAGTGTGAGAACAGGAAAAAAACACCTCAGCAACAAAAAGCACATAATCACAACATAGACACACGACTTTGCAACAGGGGAGGTAATCCAGCTCTGGCAAGCAGCCATCCAGGTCCTGCAGCCGAGTTTAGCGCTGGTCCCAGACCCGCTCGTCAGGCTGGCGGTTCAAAGCTATGGAGGCGTGGGATCGGGATTGGGGGAGTGAGCTGTCTGAAGAATCAGGGAGGAATGCAGAGAGCGTCTCCCTGCGGTGCTCTTCTCACGGTTGATTGTCCAACAGCTGGCCTTGGCCAAGGCCAGAGCTGGTAGAGGGGAGCCGGAAAAGATAAGATTGTGGTTGTTTAGTCTTAGGGCGAGTAACCGCATTCCAATTTCACGGCTCTCTTTGTCCAATTCTGATCTCCATGATCAAATTTCCTTTGATGATGTCAATTGCGTAGAGAGACCAGTTGATCAAATCCATAATTTTTCAATTTGGTGAGCATTGCAGAGAGAGTCTCTCAATAGATACAGATAGACGAGACGAGAGAGCAAGCAGGGAAAATAAGGGAGAGGACGGGGAGGAAAAAAATGCGACCGCCTCCGTTGAGTGCCAAAGAAGAGACTACAGTTACTACTGTTACCAGACACAGAGGATAGGAAATAACACTGTGATGTTTATTAGAATTCAGCAGTCGAGTAAGCAGGGAAGAATGGTGAGTAAGTATCTTGAAGTACTTGGAATGATAAAGGATATACTGATGATGGTTTTCTTGCCAGGAACTCGTGGATGACGTGGTAAAGCACACACCTCGGGTCGACACTAGGGCTGCACGATATATCGTTTCATCACCGATATCGCGATGTACGCATCCGCAATAGTCACATCGCAGGATGTGCGATGTTTAGTAGGCCTATACTTTTCGTTATATATACAGTATACTAATTGTTTTCTTTGCTCACACACAGACACTGCATCTACACCAGCTGTACAGAGATCCGTTTTTAAATAAATTTAGTAGCAGAGCTACTGCAAGATTTCAGTGCTGGAAATCCATTTATCCTTTGCTGAAACTTCCGCGTTGTCGAGGAGAGCGCTGATCATGGTTGCTTAGCAACGGCAGAAGCCACGAAAGAGCAAGCTCCAGAGCGCTTTGGAAAGAAGGAGAAAGCAGCGCGGCTGGTGTTTTCCATGTGTTTTTAGCCACGACATGTGAACGGCCTATGGCCCCAAAGTCTGTCTACACTGGACGCGACAAAGCTACTGTTACAAATCATTTGAAATTTTGTGTCAGTACGTCATAAATAGAGCGAGGCATCAGTTAGAGCGGGGATTTAGAGCGGGAATTTGTTGCGCCGCGCATGCATCCAGTGTAGACAGACAGCATCACTGATTATGGGTTCTACAGTATTTTGTGGCATCTCGCGTGTCAGGTGTAGACAAGGTAAGAGCCACGCAGATGCTATGGTTGTAATTTATTTATTTTCTATGCTGATTTACTCACCTATAAAATCACCCCAATCATTTATTTTTTTTTATTTTTTTTTACAAATAGAGATTAAAATCATCTGGTGATTTTTTTTATTATATCGCAATATATATTGCAGAAAAACAAAATATCGCAATGTGAGTTTTTTCCAATATTGTGCAGCCCTAGTCGACACCGAAGACAAGCTGTGGTGACGGACGAAGACAGGCAGACGTAGGAGACACGGAGGACCAACAAGGAACAGGAACAGGAGGCAAGTAATCTTGAGGTAAGTAACTGAGTAGAGTAGGTGTGAGTCCACTTCGTGTAAGCGAGATCGGACAACTGACTGAGGTGGTAGTGCTGGCTTAATTGAGTGATTATGAGGTGCAGGTGGTTTGAGTTAAAACTCAGGTGACAGTGATCGCTGTGAGAGATTGGTGGTGGAGCCTGGCTGATCTGTGATATTACCCCCCTCTCCACGGCCCGCTCCTGAGGGCCGAGGGACCGGACGACGTGGTGGTCTACCTCTGGTCCTGGGCGCTGGGCGATTGGGGAAGTTCGAGTGGAATTCCTCCATTAGAGCTGGATCCAGGATGTCGTCTCTGGGAATCCATGACCTCTACTCCGGTCCATACCCCTCCCAATCTACGAGGTATTCCAGCCGACCACCACGGCGTCAGGAATCCAAGATGGTTCTGACCTCGTAGACCGCTCCATCCTCCAGAATCAGCGGGAGAGGGGGTTCCGTAATCGGGCCAGGCTCTGTGGATTGAGAGACAGGAGAGTGATAAGGTTTGAGAAGTGAGACGTGGAAAGTGGGATGAATCCTGTATTGAGGGGGTAGTTTGAGTTGAAACGTGACCGGGTTAATCTGCTTCTGGATGACGAAGGGGCCAACGTATCTAGGAGCGAGCTTCTTACAGGGTAGGCGCAATCTGATGTCCCGTGTGGACAGCCAGACCTTCTGACCAGGTTGGTAAGGAGGAGAGTCGGATCGTCGAAGGTCTGCTGTCAATTTGCGCCTGCCCATAGCTCGTCGAAGATGGTGGTGTGCTTCGTCCCAGACCCTCTCGCTCTCTCGGAACCAGTAATCCACTGCAGGTACATCTGATGGTTCCCCGTCCCAGGGGAACAAAGGTGGCTGGAACCCGAGCACGCACTGGAAGGGAGTGAGTCCAGTGGATTGTTGACGAAGGGAGTTCTGGGCGTACTCGGCACAGCCAATAAACTGAATCCAAGAGTGCTGGTGGCCGTGGCAGAAGGTTCGCAGGAAACGTCCGATTTCCTGGATCTTTCTCTCCGTCTGCCCGTTGGTCTGCGGGTGGTACCCAGACGATAGACTGACAGTCATACCTAGGAGCTTGAGGAAGTTCTTCCATACTCTGGACACTGGCAGATCAGTGATGAAGTCAAGTCAAGTCAAGTCACCTTTATTTATATAGCGCTTTTAACAATACAGATTGTGTCAAAGCACTTAACAGTATCAAGTTGGAGGATAGAGTGTCAGCAATGTATAACAATAAGACCAAACACTCAATTTTCAGCCAAAGGCACCTCATTATTGAATTCAAAGATGTCATTGTCTAGCTAAGTTTAGTATAAATAATATCTATGAAATTAAATTGACGATAATCGCTAGAAATTAAGTGTCCCCAACTGAGCAAGCCAGAGGCGACAGCGGCAAGGAACCAAAACTCCCTCTGTGACAGAGTGGAGAAAAAAAAACCTTGGGAGAAACCAGGCTCAGTCGGGGGGCCAGTTCTCCTCTGGCCAGGATATTATTTTTTAATTATTGTTTTAATTAAGACTTTAAATGTATTATATTTCTATTTTAATATTGTTGCAATTTCTAACAATAATAGTATTATGTAGATAGGTATTTTATTATATTTTTATTTATTTGTTTTATTTTTTGTTTTATTGTATTTTAAGTCGAGGTCTTCACTGGGGATATGTCTCTGGGGCTCATCGCCGACAATCTGGGCCGCAGTCATCATCTCCCGGCGCCAATCCACCATCTGATCCGGACACGGACTGAGAAACAGAATAAGATAGAAACAGACTAATATTAGCGTAGATGTCCATATTTTTACGATGTAACAAGTACATCGTGTGTTATGGGAAGTGTTCCCGGTTCCGGTTGATCTAATTAATGCAGCCTAACAATCCTTTAACGGATTTGAATAATAGAAGTGTATTAGTGTGTTATGTGTACACCAGGTTAAAGAGGTGGGTCTTTAATCTAGATTTAAACTGACAGAGTGTGTCTGCCTCCCGAACAGTGTTTGGTAGATTGTTCCAGAGTTTGGGCGCTAAATAGGAAAAAGATCTGCCGCCCGCAGTTGATTTTGATATTCTAGGTATTATCAAACGGCCAGAGTTTTGAGAACGCAGTGGACGTGAAGGACTATAATGCGATAAGAGCTCGCTCAAGTACTGAGGAGCTAAACCATTCAGGGCTTTATAAGTAATTAACAAGATTTTAAAAACTATACGATGTTTAGTAGGGAGCCAGTGCAGTGTTGACAGAACCGGGCTAATGTGCTCATACTTCCTGGTTCTAGTAAGAACTCTAGCTGCTGCATTTTGAACCATCTGTAATTTGTTTATTAAGCGTGCAGAACAACCACCCAATAAAGCATTACAATAATCTAACCTTGAGGTCATAAACGCATGAATTAATATTTCTGCATTTGACATTGAGAGCATAGGTCTCAGTTTAGATATATTTTTAAGATGAAAAAAATGCAGTTCTACAAATGCTAGAAACGTGGCTGTCAAAGGAGAGATTACTATTGAATAGCACACCTAGGTTCCTGACTGATGACGAAGAATTTACAGAGCAGCCATCAAGTGTTAGACAGTGTTCTAGGTTATTACTTGTGGGGGTTTTAGGTCCGATAAGTAACACCTCTGTTTTTTCAGAATTTAGCAGTAAGAAATTACTCGTCATCCAGTTTTTTATATCGACTATGCATTCCATAAGTTTCTCAATTTGGTGTGTTTCACCAGGCCGTGAAGAAATATAGAGCTGAGTATCATCAGCATAACAGTGAAAGCTAACCCCGTGTTTCCTAATGATATTTCCCAAGGGTAACATGTAAAGCGTGAAAAGTAACGGCCCTAGTACTGAGCCTTGAGGAACTCCACACTGCACTTGTGATCGATATCATACCTCTTCATTCACTGCTACGAATTGATGGCGGTCAGATAAGTACGATTTGAACCATGCTAATGCACTTCCACTAATGCCAACAAAGTTTTCTAGTCTATTCAAAGGAATGTTGTGATCGATAGTGTCGAACGCAGCGCTAAGATCCAGTAGAACTAATAGAGAGATACAACCACGATCAGATGATAAGAGCAGGTCATTTGTAACTCTAATGAGAGCAGTCTCAGTACTATGATACGGTCTAAATCCTGACTGGAAATCCTCACAGATATCATTTTTCTCTAAGAAGGAATATAATTGTGAGGATACAACCTTTTCTAATATCTTTGACAGAAAAGGGAGATTCGAGATCGGTCTGTAATTAACTAGATCTTTGGGGTCAAGTTGTGGTTTTTTAATGAGAGGCTTAATAACAGCCAATTTAAAGTTTTTGGGGACATATCCTTATGACAATGACGAATTAATAATAGCCAAAAGAGGATCTATGACTTCTGGAAGCACCTCTTTTAGTAGTTTAGATGGAATAGGGTCTAACATACATGTTGTTGGTTTAGATGAATTAACAAGTTAATACAATTCTTCCTCTCCTATAGTAGAGAATGAGTGGAATTGTTCCTCAGGGGATCTATAATACACTATTTGATGTGATGATATAGCTGACGGCTGCATGGTTACAATTTGATCTCTAATAGTATCAATCTTGGAAGTAAAGTAGTTCATAAAATCATTACTGCTGTGATGTTGGGAAATGTCAACACCTGTTGATGCTTTATTTTTTGTTAATTTTGCCACTGTATTGAATAAATACCTGGGGTTATGTTTGTTTTGTTCTAAAAGAGACGAAAAGTAATCAGATCTAGCAGTTTTTAAAGCTTTTCTGTAGGATAGGGTACTTTCCCGCCAGGCTAAACGAAATACCTCTAGTTTTGTTTTCCTCCAGCTGCGCTCCATTTTCCGGGCTGCTCTCTTTAGAGTGCGAGTGTGCTCATTATACCACGGTGTTGGACTCTTTTCCTTAATCTTCCTTAAGCGTAAAGGAGCAATTGTATCTAAAGTGCTAGAAAAGAGAGAGTTCATAGTTTCTGTTACATCATCAAGTTGTTCTGAGCTGTTGGATATGCTGAGGAATTGAGATAAATCAGGAAGATTACTTACAAAGCAGTCTTTTGTGGTAGAAGTGATGGTTCTACCATATTTATAAGAAGGAGTAGAATTTACAGCTTTAACTATATGGAGTTTACACAAGACTAGATAATGATCTGATATATCATCGCTTTGCTGCAGAATTTCAACACCACTAACATCAATTCCATGTGACAGTATTAAATCTAGAGTATGATTTCGACTATGAGTAGGTCCTGAAACGTGTTGTCTAACCCCAATAGAGTTCAGAATGTCTCTGAATGCTGATCCTAATGCATCTTTTTCATTATCGACATGGATATTAAAATCACCCACAATTAGGACTCTTTAGGAATCTGCAGCCAGCACTAACTCTGATAGAAAATCAGCAAATTCTTTAATAAAGTCTGTATGGTGCCCTGGTGGCCTGTATACAGTAGCCAGTACAATTGTTACGGAGGATTTATCATTAATACTTTTTTCTCTAGATAATTTTATATGAAGCACCATTACTTCAAAGGAGTTATACTTAAAGCCTGTCTTCTGAGAAATACTGAGAATATTGTTATAAATTGTAGCAACACCTCCCCCTTTGCCTTTTGGACGCGGCTCATTTTTGTAACAGTAATCTTGGGGGGTGGACTCATTTAAAACAATGTATTCATCTGGTTTTAGCCATGTTTCTGTCAAACAGAGCAAATCTAGGTTATGATCATTAATCAAATCATTTACAAAAAGTGCTTTTGTAGAAAGGGACCTGATATTCAGTAAACCAAGTTTTATAAATTGTTTCTGTGTGTTGTAAACATTTTTTATTTGTTGAACATCAATTAAATGGTTACTCGTAAATTGGTTTGGACGTTTTCTGTATTTTCTAGTTCGGGGAACAGACATCTCTATAGTGTGATATCTAGGTGAAGGAGTCTCTATGTGCTGAGAATTAACTGACTTCTGTGACATGAGGCGGCTAGCAGACGGTCGGTTTAGCCAGTCTGTCTGCTTCCTGACCTGGGCTCCAGTTAGTCAAGTATGAACTCTAAGACTATGTGCCAAATTTCTAGAGAGAAGAGCGGCACCACCCCAGGAGGGATGAACACCATCTCTTTTCAACAGGTCAGGTCTGCCCCAAAAACTCGTCCAATTGTCTATAAAACCTATGTTGTTTTGCGGGCACCACTTAGACATCCAGCCATTTAATGATGAGAGTCTGCTATGAATCTCATCACCCCGGTAAGCAGGGAGCGGGCCAGAGCATATTACAGTGTCTGACATCGTACTTGCAAGTTCACACACCTCTTTAACATTATTTTTAGTGATCTCCGACTGGCGAAGTCGAACATCATTAGCGCCGGCGTGGATAACAATCTTACTGAATTTACGTTTAGCATTAGCCAGCACTTTTAAATTTGCCAAGATGTCAGGCGCTCTGGCTCCCGGTAAACAATGGACTATGGTGGCTGGTGTCTCTATTTTCACGTTCCGTACAATAGAATCGCCAATAACTAGAGCACTTTCACCAGGTTTCTCATGTTCCTGTGGCTCAGTGGTAGAGCATTGCGTTAGCAGCGCAAAAGGTTGTGGGTTCGATTCCCAGGGAACACACATAGTGATAAAACATGTATAGCCGGAATGCACTGTAAGTCGCTTTGGATAAAAGCGTCTGCTAAATGCATAAATGTAAATGTAAATGTTCTCAGTGGGTGCGTCACTGAGTGGGGAGAACCTGTTTGATGTTCTGATCGGAACGGAAGAGCGGTGTTTTGACCCGCGACTAGGCTGCCTCACAGTCACCCAGTTGCCCTGCTGCGGGGGCTCTAATGCCGGAACCGAACCATGTACAGGAATCCCTGAGCTAATCACATCCAAAGTACTATCTACAGCCCTCACATTCTTACTGTCCTCAACTAAAGTTTGGATGCGTGTCTCTAGTTCTAAAACCTTCTCTGTCAACCTAACTATTTCCCTGCATTTATCACATGTGAATCCCTCATCGCTGACAGAGAGAGATAAACTATACATGTGGCAGACTGTGCAAATAACAATAGCAGGAGAAGAAGCCATTACTCACCGTGATTGATGAATGATACCAACTTAACTTACCACTTACCACTGTTGTTTGATGAACTCGTGAAAAACGGAGCGAGAGAGAAGTGAAAACAGAGCGATTAAAAAGAAAACAATAATAGGCGCGAATAGCAATGCAAATGGAACCGCGAGTGACAAGCTAACCGGCTAGCGAATGCTAACGCGCTGCACTCGCGGTTTTAAAAGCGAACGATCAGATTAGTTTGATAGATAATACCAGAAATATGGTGGGAATTAAGTTATATATTATCACTTTAAACAACAGAGTGAAAGTAAGGTAAAGATTCAATAAAAAAGCAGAGCTACAAACACAAACCGCACAGCAACACACAGACTGACTCAGATATGAAGTCTACTCCTAGGTGTGACCATGGTCGGTTGTGTATGGATAGCGGGAGAAGTTTACCAGCAGGAGGATGGCGAGGACTCTTTGAGATGGCACACTCTTCACAACCCTGGATGAACCTTCTCACATCCCTAGCCATGTTCGGCCACCAGTAACGGTCTTTTAGTTCCAGCCACGCGTTGGCCCCAGGGTGGCCAGTGCCCAATGAGGAGTGCGCTGAATGGATGAGTTGAGTGCATTGAAGTCGAGGAACATATTGTGCATCTGGTGGACAGCCCGGCGGGGTGGCCGTGGAGACATTGGAAGAGGGAGCAGAATCTGGATTCCATTGGATGGGGCAGACAAACATACTTTCTGGGAGGATGGAATTAGGTGGGTCCTCTACCTCCTCAGGAGCATGAAATCGTGATAGGGCATCGGCTTTGATGTTTTTGGGACCTGGGTGGTAGGTGATCTTGAAATGGAAGCGGGTGAAGAATAGTGCCCAGCGTGCTTGTCGTGGGTTGAGTCTCTTAGCCTCCCTAAGATATTGCAGGTTCTTATGATCCGTAAGAACGGTGAATGGGTGTTTGGCTCCCTCAAGCCAGTGTCTCCACTCCTCGAGGGCCAGCTTAATAGCTAGGTGTTCCAGGTTGCTGATGTCATAGTTACGTTCCGCCGGGCTGAGTTTACGGGAGAAGAAGGTGCATGGATGGAGTCTAGATGGATTCCCCTGTTGCTGGGAAAGGATGGCTCCCACACCCATGATGGAAGCATCTACTTCCACAATGAAGGGTCTCTCTGGATCAGGATGAACGAGAATGGGAGCTTGTGTGAAAGACATCTTTAACTTCTCGAAAGCTTCATTGGCGGCTATGGACCAGGACAGAGACTTGGGCTTGTTGCGGATTAAGTTCGTGAGTGGATTGGTAAGGGTACTGTAGTTCTGTATGAAGCGGCGGTAGAGGTTGGAGAATCCCAGGAAGTGTTGGAGTTCTTTGATGGTTGTGGGTTGTGGACAGGTCTTAATGGCCTCCACCTTCCCCTCGTCCATCCGAATGCCACTACTGTCAATATGATAACCCAGGAATTGTACGGATGGTTGATGAAATGAGCATTTCTCAGCTTTGAGGAAGAGGTGGAGCTGCCGTAGACGTTGAAGGACCTCCGCAACGTGGTGGCGATGTTCGGCCAGGCTCCGAGAGTAGATGAGGATATCATCGATGTATACCAAGACAAAGCGATGGAGGTACTCTCGGAGCACCTCGTGTATGAAGTCCTGAAATACAGAGGGGGCGTTGACTAGGCCATATGGCATAACCAAATATTCGTAGTGGCCAGTAGGGGTCACGAAGGCAGTCTTCCACTCGTCCCCCTCACGTATTCGGATGAGGTTGTATGCGCTGCGGAGGTCCAGCTTGGTGAAGATAGTGGCACCATGGAGATGTTCCAGGGCTGCAGGGACGAGAGGAAGTGGATAGCGGAATTTCACTGTAATATTGTTCAGTGACCGGTAATCGATATGGGGCCGCAAGCCTCTGTCCTTATTGGACACAAAAAAGAAACTTGAAGCAGCAGGGGAGGTAGAAGGGCGGATGTAACCCTGTTGGAGAGCCTCTTCTATATACTCCTCCATGGCCTTTTGCTCTGGGAGTGACAGGGGATAGATTTTCCCTTTGGGCACTGACTCACCCGGTAGCAGATCTATCGCACAGTCCCATGGCCGGTGTGGAGGTAGTTGAGAAGCCTTCTTCGGGCAAAATACGTCACTGAAGTGGGAGTAGTCTTCGGGAATATCCACAGATTGCTAGTCTACAGGACTCTCGATGGACGTGGCATTGAGAGAGAGAATAGGCTTGGCTGGTGGAGATGGTCGAGGCAGACGTGGGAAGCAATCTGGGAAGCACTGGTTGCCCCACTTCAGGACGTCTCCTGTATGCCAGGCTAGTTGAGGTTCATGTACTGCGAACCACGGACGGCCAAGAATGATGTCAATGTTCGCCTCCTCCAGAACCAGAAGCTGAATGTTCTCATTGTGTAGATTTGCCCACGCGTAGAGTTATAGGACCAGCAAGGTACCTGACATTATGACGACTGAGAGACTTCCCAGTTATGGATTGGTTTGGTAGGTTTTTGGGTTGACCACTGTAGGGATCTTGAGCTGGTGGCCGAGGCTCCCAGATATGAAGCTCCCGGCTGATCCAGAGTCGAGGAGGGCATGAACTGGAAGAGAGATATGGGGAGTAATCAGCGTTACCACAATAGTGAGTGGAGACATGTTCTGGGGAACAGGTTGGATGGAACTCACCAATAGTCGAGGTGGACGAGTGGGGCATGAAGAAATCACATGCCCTCCGCCGCCACAGTATAGACACAATCCCTTAGATAGTCACCTCTGCCGCTCAGCGGGTGCCAACCGCATTGCCTCAGTCTGCATGGGTTCTGATTCTGGTTCTGGAGGGAAAGGGGTCTCTGGGTGACGGTGAGTGCAACGGTTCCAAGAGGTTTGTTCGTCGAAGAATGATTGCATGCGAGAGGAGCAACAAATGGAATATTGGATCATAGTCTCCAAGCCCAAGTTGTCTTCATAACTGGCCATCTGCAAGCAAAGTCTGGGCTCTAATCCTTGGCGGTAAGTGGTGATCAATGAGCATTCATTCCAACCGCTGGCAGCCGTGAGCGTTCTGAACCTCAATGCATACTCCTTGATGGGCTGAGACCACTGCCGGAGGTGATAAAGCTGATCACTTGCGGTGGGATCACCGTGTGGCCGTCCAAAGACCTCTCTGAAATGAGAAACAAAGTTATCGAATGATTGGGTAATATTACCGGCTTGAGCCCAGATCGTCTCTGCCCACTGCAATGCTTTGCCAGAAAGGAGTGAAATGAGGAAGGAGACTTTAGATCTTTCCGTGTTATAGAGATGAGGTTGCATCTCTATATTGAGTGAGCATTGTAGGAGAAAACCGTTGCACTCCTCCTCCACGCCAGAGAATGGCGCTGGTCTGGCCATGGGACTGGCAATCAACGGCGAAGAAGGACTGGCGATGGTGGATACGGAAGTGGTGGCTGGTGCTGGTGGAGGTGTAGCATTGAGGACACGTCATAGATTGTCCACGAGTTCCTGGAATGGATCCGGCCGACTCATACTGAATCACTCTGTTGAAGGTCCGACCTTCTGTTACGGGAAGTAGACCAGACACAGAGGATAGGAAATAACACTGTGATGTTTATTAGAAGTACTTGGAATGATAAAGGATATACTGATGATGGTTTTCTTGCCAGGAACTCGTGGATGACGTGGTAAAGCACACACCTCGGGTCGACACCGAAGACAAGCTGGGGTGACGGATGAAGAGAGGCAGATGTAGGAGACACGGAGGACCAACGAGGAACAGGAGGTAAGTAATCTTGAAGTAAGTAACTGAATAGAGTAGGTGTGAGTCCACTTCGTGTAAGCGAGATCGGACAACTGACTGAGGTGAGGTGTGTGCTTAAGTAGTGCTGGCTTAATTGAGTGATGATGAGGTGCAGGTGGTTTGAGTTAAAACTCAGGTGACAGTGATCGCTGTGAGAGATTGGTGGTGGAGCCTGGCTGACCTGTGACAACTACCCAGCTCTGCCTGTCAGTGATGTCATTATTAATACATACTGTAACTTTCAGCAACACGAGACAATGATTTACTACTAATAAATGGCTTATATTCTAGTAATATGCATACTAATAAGCAACTAGTTAAGAAACCCTAGAATAAAGTGTTACCGAATTATTAAATTAATTTATTGGGTCATTTCAAATGAATTGTTATATTAAAGCATTACAATAACATTAGCTACATATAATCCATAGTAGGGATGTTCATGAGTTTTCTGAAATGAAAGCGATGGCTGATAATCTAAACAATGATTGGTCATTGTTACGTTATTAATGCCACGGGACAACGACCTGCTTCAACTGCTGATGTTTTATTATGTGCGCACACACATAGCACTCAACTCTACAGCCTGGTGCATCAATCAGAACTGTCCGGTCTGCAACACCTTACCGGAACTATAAATGTTATCGGGCATAACATCACATCTTCCCCCCTTTAAATGTAAATAACTTTCCTTCGAAATGTTCTATTCTATCAATTTGTTCTTATGCCAAAAGTAACATTTCCATAACAACATCACAACAAAAGCATCACAGAATTTTCACAATGAACAATCTTTTTTTTTCAGTCAACAGATCTCAATTAACCTTTCAGGAGGTCTAACAGTGCGTTTTGGTCTGCAACCCTTCCCAGGTGAAGCAGTAACTTCCTTTGTCAGATCAGAGTCAGTGTAATCCACAGAACCTTTGTCAACTTGTTCGCTTGTGGAAATTTGAGACACATCTTGTTCATTCGATAGCGACTCGGCTTCTTGAACAGTCACTTGTGGTCTTATGTCCCATCTGTTCCTTCTTAGAATCGCATCATGCTCGGTCTGAATCTCGTATGACCGTGGTACTATTTCTCTTTCAACCCAACCTTGTCGTGTCCATGTTCCTGTTGCATGGTTCAGGATACGAACTCGATCTCCAGGCTTGAGTTTTCGCAGGGTCTTTGCTTTCTTGTCATAGTTCTCTTTTTGTTTGTTTTTGAGTTGTTGTTTTGCTTCTTTGATTCTGTTCGCTCCTGCAGGTGTCAACAAGTCCTGGTGGATGGGTAAGTTAGTGCGTATCCGTCAACCCATTAGCATTTGGGCTGGAGACAACCCATTTTGAAGCGGAGCACTCCTGTAAATCATTACACTCTTTTGGAAGTCTGTCTTACCATCGTAACTCTTCTTCATGAGAGCCTTCACAATCTTTACAGAACTCTCCGCCAGCCCGTTGGACCTAGGGTAATTTGGGCTTGATGTGGTGTGCTGAAATCCCCACTCTTTAGCAAAGGCATCAAACTCCCTACTGCAAAATTGTGGGCCATTATCAGAAAACACTTCACAGGGAACTCCATGTCTTGCGAAGACTGTCTTCAGAAAAGCAATGACAGCCTGGCTAGATGTCACCTGAAGTGTTGCAACTTCTGGATAGTTGGAGAAATAATCAGTAACTACAATATAGCTCTTACCATTGCAGTCAAACAGGTCTACCCCAACCTTTTGGTATGGATGATCAGGCACTGGATGAGACATGAGTGGCTCTGCTTGTTGCCTAGACCTGTATGTGAGGCATATTTCACATGAAGCTGTAGTCTGACTGATTTCATGGTTTATTCTTGGCCAGTACATTACCTCACGGGCTCTGCGCTTACATTTCTCCTCACCTAGGTGTCCCTCATGAACCTTGTGCAGCATTTCCTTGCGCATCGATGCAGGGATGACAAACTTGTTTCCCTTGAAGATGATGTCATTCACTACTGAAAGTTCAGCTCTGCATGACCAGTAGTCTTGAATTTGCTTTGGACAGTCACTTTTCTTTTCTGGCCAACCTTTCAGTATGGTCTCTTTGAGTTGTGTCATTGTTCCATCTGCATCAGTTGCATTTCTAATTTGTTCAGTTTTCTCTGGGGACACAGGAAGAGAGGTTACTATCATGTCAACATACGCTTGTATGTCTGCACCTTTCTCACTGATAAGGTTTTCATGCTTGTCGACAGCCCGAGAGAGTGTATCAGCTGCAAACATGAACTTTCCTGGTGTGTAGATCATTTTGACGTTGTATTTTTGGAGTCTGATGAGCATTCGTTGGATTCTCATGGGGCAGTCGTTTAAGGCTTTTGACCTTATGGACACCAGTGGCTTATGGTCCGTTTCCACTTCAAAGGACTGTCCGTAGACATACTGGTGAAACCTTTCACAGGCATACGTACAAGCCAAAAGTTCCTTTTCGATTTGTGCATAGTTGGTTTCTGCACTCGTCAAGGCCCTTGAAGCGTAAGCTACAGGCTGCCAGCTCTCTCCATGTTGCTGCAAAAGCACAGCGCCTAGGCCATATCGTGAGGCATCTGCTGAGATTCGTGTGGTCTTGTGTGGGTCATAATATCTGAGCACTGGCTCCTCTGTGATGATGCGCTTCAATTTTTGGAAGCACATTTCCTGCTCATGAGCCCACATCCACTCATTCTTTTGTTCGAGGAGACATCTGAGTGGAGTAGAATGTTTTGACAGCTGGGGAATGAATTTGGCCAAGTAAGTGACCATTCCAAGGAATCTCCTCACTTCTTCTTTATTTTGAGGCCGTTCCATGTTGACTATTGCTGAAGTTTTTCTTGGGTCTGGCCTGACCCCTTCCTCAGACAAAACATCTCCAACAAACGTTAAGCTCTTGACTGCGAACTCACATTTCTCCTTGTTCAATTTCAGATTCGACTGTCTTATTAGCTCCAGGACCTGCCTCAATCGTGCATCGTGCTCCTGCCGGTTGGAACCCCACACTATTATGTCATCCATCATAGTCTCTACCCCTGGTAAGTGCTCAAAGATCATGTGGATTGTTTTGTGGTATACTTCAGGTGCCGACAGAATACCATACGGTAAGCGGAGAAAACGATATCTGCCTTCTGGCGTGTTGAAGGTACACAGTTTTGAACTTGCCTCATCAAGCTTCAACTGCCAAAAGCCAGACGATGCATCAAGCTTACTAAACCATTTCGCTCCAGCAAACTGAGACATGATCTCTTCTCTGGTTGGCAGTTTGAAATGTTCACGTTTTATGGCTCTGTTGAGATCCCTTGGATCAAGACATATTCTCAGGGAACCATTTTTCTTGAGCACAATGACTAGTGAGCTCACCCAGTCTGTTGGTTCATCAATTCTCTTTATGACATCCAGCTTCTCCATGCGAGCTAATTCCTCTTTGAGTTTTTCTTGCAATGCAAATGGAACTTTTCTGCATGCATGCACCACAGGAGCTACCGTGTCATCGATGCTTATTCTGTGTTCCCCAGGCAGACATCCGAGTCCTTCAAAAACATCTTTGTACTCCTCCATGAATGAAGTTTCATTTGCTTTGAACTGTGATGTCACTACAAACACTCTCCTCACTAAATCAAGTTTTTCACATGTGCTCAGTCCTAGAATTGGCTGGACGCTCTTTTCCACGATCAGCATGTGTGTCTTTAACAGCTGTCCCTTGTGTTTCAGAGTCACCAGGCAGCTTCCTTTGACAGGAACATCCTCACCTGTGTATCCTGTTACTTTTATTTTTGTTGAGTGTATTTTGTTTTTAATTTTGAGGGTTCTGTAGTCATCCATAGACAACAGGTTAACTTGTGCACCTGTATCTAGTTAGAATGGTATTATTGTCTCATTTACAGTCAGTGGTACAATCCATTCAGCTTTGTCTGTCATGTTTGTTTGAACAGAATCAACAAAGAATTCCTCTGGCTGCTCTTCAACTGTATGTACTTTTTTCTTTGCAAAATCAGCTTTGCAACACTTCGCAAAATGATTATTCTTCCCACAGCTGTTACAGATTTTTCCATAAGCAGGACAAGATCGTGGTATGTGTGTCCCTCCACATCTGCTGCACTTACTTTTTGGGGTTTTCATTCTCTGTTGTCTTTGTTTTGTTGGTTGTTTTGTGTGCTGCTCCTCTCTTTTTACTGCATGCACTGCAGCACCATCTCTATGCAGCTCTTTGGCTTGAGCACGAGTTATTTCAGCAGCTCTACACATGTTGACAGCTTTCTCCAGTGTCAAAGCTGGTTCACGTAGCAGTCTTTCCCTGAGACCATTATCGGGAATCCCACAGACTATTCTGTCTCTCACTAGTGAATCTCTTAAATCTCCGAAGTCACAAGTCTTACTCAGCGTGTGCAGTTCAGCAAGGTATTGGTCAAAAGTCATTCCTTGTTTCTGATCAGCAGAGAAAAATTTGTATCTCTCAAACGTTACATTCTTGCTTGGGACAAAGTATTCTTCAAACTTTGTCATGAGAACAGTCAGTGTTAAATTTGCCTCGTCAAGTTGAAAGCTATTATATATATCCAGTGCATCCTCACCTATCACGTGCAGAAAGATTGATGCTTTTAACTTCTCATCATCTCCACCCGCACCACTGGCAGCAAGATAGATGTTGAATCTCTGCTTGAAACGTTTCCAGTTATCAGCAAGATTACCAACGAGCTGCATAGGCGATGGTGGATTTAACTTCTCCATGACGGTAAAAACACTCGTTCTCTTACTTTGTTTCTATGAGGTCTTCTCGACCTGCTCTGTTAATGTTTTTTTGTTTTTTTTTCACTCGGCTCGTGGGCGCTCCTCCCCGGGCCGCTCTCCGTGCGCAGGTCTCTCTCCGTGGGTCTGATCTCGCTGGCGTTTTAATCACCAACTCTCTGGTGTTCGCCAGTCCCTATTTCTGACACCATGTTACGTTATTAATGCCACGGGACAACGACCTGCTTCAACTGCTGATGTTTTATTATGTGCGCACACACATAGCACTCAACTCTACAGCCTGGTGCATCAATCAGAACTGTCCGGTCTGCAACACCTTACCGGAACTATAAATGTTATCGGGCATAACATCACAGTCATGATTATGTGTAATGTGACGTTTTACTGAATTCAAAATTCAGCAACAACTCTACAAGAACGAGTCAGACAGGGTGCTCGTTTTTAATTTTAACCTATAAATACTACATAATCTTTGGCAGTATTAATCGCATTTGAACGCGGCCATACACAGGTTTACTGTAGCAGCGCGGTGGCACATACCAGAAGCGGCTCTTTGAAAGTAACAAAAACATGGCGCATTAAAAACGTGAAGCCGAGCATCAGTCAAGGTCGTGAGGAAAACAGTGTGCACGCTTATTATGATAATCTGCGGCAAGTGCAAAAAGATCATCCTTGAAGTGTGAGTTTCCAACTTTGTGGAATTTATCTTAAGAAATTTCTTAATGTATTTAGATGTTCATGAATCCAGCCCCAGGTGTAAATGCCCTCCGTAAGGCTTTCGAGACGCATATAAATCCGATCGCTCAAACCACTTCAGGAGGCGGTCTGAACTGCATTCCAGACAAAACTGGACAAGTGTAAATGCATCTGGTTGTTGAAACCACATATGCAAATTTTACTCCTCCCAAAATATTAAAATAATAAACACGTGAGAGCGTTACGGACTAAATGGCACGTTATAGTCAGATATGACAGCACTAATGCTAGACGCATCTCCGCGGATGAGTAGCTGAGTATCTCTTCAGCAAACTGATATGCAAACTGCCACAAATTAAATTAAATGAAAGTAAGTCGCAGACGCTCAACACACAATCATTTTCATTAAAAGTACTAAGACTACTATCTTTCCAGTGCTGATGCCGTGCTATCTCCTGTTGCTGTCTCTGATATTGAAATTAGCTGATAATGAATAAAATGCAGCGCTTGTCTGTTGCTTTCGTTGTTGTGAACTCCGTTACATTTGCATATAGAATTGAAGATTGGATTTATATCCGTTTTGCGAAGAGATATTTGTGTGGCCAAGTGTAAATGGAAACGTCATCTTGTGCACCGAGCCAATTGTGGTTTATTTCATGTAAAAATGTCTCTTTTAAAGTGTAATGAGTTGTATTTAGGGTTATTATAGCACAATTCTTAACACTACCCCAGCCCTCACTAATTTTAAATCCTGGCTATGGCCATGGTGACATCATAACTTTTGAACAAAATCTATTCAATCATTCAGTCTGTCATCTGTTCAGAAATGTGTGGTTTAATTAATTTTTTAATTTAATTATATTTTTAACATTTAATTTAAGTGAATAATTGTGTACATTTATGATGTAAAGTAAGACACAGAAGGAGGCTGTTTACTGGAAAACAAGACTTTATTGAAGAGAATCCTCTCTCTCAGGACAGACTGTGACTAAAGGAAGTGAGCTGAGAAATCATTAGGTGTGTGTTTCCTGTTCTCTGTTGAAGAAACTGCAGACATGGTCAGCCAAAAAGCCTGGTGTTACTGCTTCATTTGAGATTTTGTGGAAAAACTCTCTTTTACAGAAGTTCCCCTTTTCATCCTTTCTGTACAACTGTCATCCTGAAGATAGAATTCTTTACACTATTGTCATGGTGTAAAGAACAGAAACTGCTCTTTGTTAATAATTGGGATCTTTTCTGGGAGCGTCCTAGGCTTTTCCGTGCTGATGGCCTGCACCCCAGCAGAGTCGGAGCGGAACTCCTGTCGGACAACATCTCCAAGACGCTACGCTCCATCTGACTAGTAAGCCAATTCTCAAATAACTGCTATGATGACTTTTGCTCTACCCACTTAAATGATAGAAGTAATTGCGTTGTTCAATCTATACATACTGTGTCTGTTCCCCGAATAGTGAGGTCAAAATATAAATTTAACACAGGATCTAGAA
This sequence comes from Aspiorhynchus laticeps, assembly GCA_023376895.1. Taxonomy (NCBI): domain Eukaryota; kingdom Metazoa; phylum Chordata; class Actinopteri; order Cypriniformes; family Cyprinidae; genus Aspiorhynchus; species Aspiorhynchus laticeps. Next base: position 34,562,464 of record CM041812.1, read on the forward strand.
ATAATCTGATCGTGATTAAACCAGAAAAATGCAAAATAAATGAACAAAAACAATTTTTAAAGCTTGGGCTCCTAAACATTAGATCACTCACACCTAAAGCAGTAATTGTAAATGAAATGATCACAGATAATAGTTTTGATGTACTCTGTTTGACTGAAACCTGGCTTAAACCAAATGATTATATTGGTCTAAATGAGTCTACTCCACCAAGCTACTGTTATAAGCATGAGCCCCGTCAGACTGGTCGTGGCGGCGGTGTCGCAACAATATATAGTGATATTCTTAATGTTACTCAGAAAACAGGATACAGGTTTAACTCATTCGAAATACTTATGCTTAATGTTACACTGTCAGATATGCAAAAGAAATCTGTCTTATCTCTTGCTCTGGCTACTGTGTATAGACCGCCAGGGCCATATACAGATTTCCTAAAAGAATTTGCAGATTTCCTCTCAGACCTATTGGTTAATGCTGATAAAGTGCTAATTGTCGGAGATTTTAACATTCATGTTGATAATCCAAATGATGCATTAGGACTTGCGTTTACTGACCTAATAAACTCTTTTGGAGTCAAGCAAAATGTCACCGGGCCCACTCATCGTTATAATCACACGCTAGATTTAATTATATCGCATGGAATTGATCTTACTGATATAGATATTGTACCTCAAAGTGATGATGTTACTGACCATTTCCTTGTATCGTGCATGCTGCATATTACTGATATTAACTGTAGGGCCCCACGTTATCGTCCGGGCAGAACTATTGTTCCAGCCACTAAAGACAGATTCACAAATAAACTGCCTGATTTATCTCAGCTGCTCTGTGTACCCATAAATACAAATGAACTTGACAAAATGACTAGCAACATGGGCACTATCCTCTTTAATACGTTAGAAACTGTTGCTCCCATCAAATTAAAAAAGGTTAGAGGAAAACGTGCTGCGCCATGGTATAACAGTTATACCCATTCTCTCAAGAAAGAAACTCGTAATCTTGAGCGCAAATGGAGAAAAACTAACTTGGAAGTTTTTAGAATTGCGTGGAAAAACAGTATGTCCAGATATAGACATGCTCTAAAAGCTGCCAGGACCGAGCATATCCGCAAACTCATAGATAATAACCAAAATAATCCAAGGTTTTTATTTAGCACAGTGGCTAGACTAACAAATAACCAGACGTCACCCGATCTAAATATTCCCTCACAGTTTAATAGTAATGACTTTATGAATTTCTTCACTGATAAAATAGATAACATCAGAAATACAATAACTAATGTAGATTCTACGACGTCTAGTACTTCAGCCTCATTCACCGCACCCAAAGAAAAACTGCAGTGCTTTTCAACTATAGGACAGGAAGAGCTAAATAAACTTATCAACACATCTAAACCAACAACATGTCTATTAGATCCTGTACCCACTAAATTACTGAAAGAGTTACCTGTAGCAGAAGCACCGCTTCTCAATATTATTAACTCATCGTTATCTTTAGGTCATGTCCCTAAACCATTCAAGCTGGCAGTTATTAAGCCTCTTATTAAGAAGCCACAACTAGATCCTAGTGATCTGGCAAATTACAGACCCATCTCAAATCTTCCGTTTATGTCTAAAATTTTAGAAAAAGTTGTGTCTGCTCAATTGTGCTCATTCTTGCAAAAAAATGATCTCTGTGAAGAATTTCAGTCAGGTTTCAGGCCCCGCCATAGCACAGAAACTGCACTTGTTAAGATTACAAATGACTTCTTGCGTCAGACCAAGGCTGCATCTCATTGCTAGTTTTACTTGATCTTAGTGCTGCGTTCGACACTATAGATCATGAAATACTCGTAGATCGATTACAAAACTATACAGGTATTCAAGGGCAGGCTTTAAGATGGTTTAGATCCTACCTGTCCGATCGCTACCACTTTGTTTATTTAAACGGGGAGTCATCTCAATTATCACCAGTAAAGTATGGAGTACCACAAGGATCTGTCCTAGGTCCTCTGCTGTTTTCAATATACATGCTGCCCCTTGGTAATATTATTAGAAAATACGGGATTAGTTTCCATTGCTATGCTGATGATACTCAACTATATATCTCAACAAGACCAGATGAAACTTCTAAATTATCTAAGTTAACTGAGTGTGTTAAAAATGTAAAAGATTGGATGACCAATAATTTTCTCCTATTAAATTCAGATAAGACAGAGATATTACTTATTGGACCAAATAACAGTACACAGAATCTCTTGGATTACAATATGCAACTAGACGGATGTCCTGTTACTTCCTCTACAGTCAAAAATCTGGGTGTTATATTAGACAGCAACTTGTCTTTTGAAAAACATATTTCCAATGTTACAAAAACAGCATTCTTCCATCTTAGAAACATTGCCAAGCTAAGGAACATGTTACCTGTTTCTGATACAGAAAAGCTAGTTCACGCATTCATGACCTCTAGACTGGACTATTGTAATGCACTGCTAGGTGGTTGTCCTGCATCTTCAATAAACAAGCTACAGGTAGTCCAAAATGCAGCAGCTAGAGTCCTTACCAGGTCAAGAAAATATGATCATATTACCCCAATTTTACAGTCCCTGCACTGGCTACCTATTAAGTACCGTATCAGTTACAAAATATTATTACTTGCCTATAAGGCCCTAAATGGTTTAGCTCCTGCGTACCTAACTAGTCTTCTATCTCGCTACAATCCATCACGCTCCCTAAGGTCGCAAAACTCTGGACTCTTAGTAGTACCTAGAATAGCAAAGTCCACTAAAGGAGGTAGAGCTTTTTCATATTTGGCTCCCAAACTCTGGAATAGCCTTCCTGATAACGTTCAGGGTTCAGACACACTCTCTCTGTTTAAATCTAGATTAAAGACACATCTCTTTAGCCAAGCATTCATATAATGTATCTCATAATCTTGTACTGCAGTTATATCTGATCAAAACGCACATTATTATTCTTTAGCTTGGGTTGAACAAATAATTTTTGCTTGAATGGAACAACAGCTACGCTAATTATGTCTCTTTGTTTATCTGTTTCTGCCACGGGATTTACATCCCATGGTAACTAGGAATTACACAAGCTTCAGTCAGGATCCAGCCCTTAAATGATCTGAGATGACCAAACACCTGAGAAGAGATGATGCCGACCCCTCGGAGGACCTCAGAGGATGCCAACCTCTGATCCCCCAACAACATGCAGAATTAACAAATTTTGCCATAAGTTAATATATTAAGTTTCTACAATGTATAAATATATTGTAGAAACTTAATTTCCTGTAAAGCGCTTTGCAACGATTGTATCGTAAAAGGCGCTATACAAATAAACTTGAATTGAATTGAATTGAATAGAAAAACAAAACACTTAAATTGTGTCATGAATAAAACATGTCCTGTTCTTCTACTGGAACAAACTCATCTGAAATCTGTTTCCATTTGAACTGCTGTGGTGATGGAGATGCTACCCATGTGAAGTGATACTGCAGTTCATTTCTGAAAAAGTCACCAGATGTGCAACATTCAGAGCAGCTGAAGCTCCAATAGCTTCAGGAAATGAGATGCATCTGACTGCTAAAGTAGTTTAACAGAAACAGTTGCGGCGTTTCACAAAACCATAGGGTATGGCACGCGCGGATGATGGTGGGGAGGTTGATAAATAAAACACTCCCATGGCACACTGAAGCACTGAAATGCAGGGGGAAAGATAGAAAGTGGAAAAAATGCAATAATTAAACAACACTGTGTCATCAGCATTGGTATTGTATCAGACACTTGCACTTAACATTATATGAAAATCAAGCTCAAATGGAGTTAACAAGGTTTTTGACCAGCGAATAACGGAGATGGAGTGTTTTAGCGCGGGAATTGAAGACCGGATTTATATCCATTTTGCGAAGACACATTTATGTGTAAATGTGTAAATGGAAACGTTTTAACAAATCGGATAGATATTCGATCAGAGAAAATGCATGAAGTGACCAGGTGTAAATGAGCCCTATAAATGATGTGTTCTCCCATCTGTTGTCTAAACCCACTTGTCTTGTTACCTGATTATTGGTTCATTTACCTCATTATCCTCTTTGACTGATCCCCCATTTAATGTCGCCGTGTAGTGTTGTCACGGTGCCAAAATGTCAGTATTCGGTACCAATGCCAGTGAAAATCCACAGTTCTCGGTACCAAAGCAAAACACAAAAACATGCTAATTGAACAACATTATTTTTTATTAATAATGTTAATAAAATGTACAAAACCAATGCCATTCTTTATACTTATTTAAAATTGTGTTTCAGGTTTTTCCACAAGTAATAAAAGTATGAAAAAGTAAACAAGTTCCACCCCAAAGTTTTTATCATAGTTCTGCTGCCGCTGAGAAACATCTGTAAACTGTTGTGTGTTTTAGGGTTTGCTGGAGCTTCATGATCTTCCTGCAGCTGTAAGAGGAAAATATAATAAACTTCAGTAAAGAAATGGGCTGCGTCTGACCAAATACACCATTAGATCATTGACTCCAGCTAAAATATAACATTTCAGTAAATAAACCTCAGCTTTTATAATAAATTTAGATAAGATTACATATATTTTAAGACAAGTGCATATCAAATAGAAGGAAACTGTAGTATTAAAACCACTTTACAATAAGATTACATCTTTTAGATAACATGACCTATCACATAAACAATAGTTATATATTGCAATTATTCTTCTTAGGGTTAATTTCAAAATTTACTAATACATAAAATCAATCAAAGTTCAATCTGTTAAAATTATTTAATGCACAATGAACAAACATGAATGATCAAGTGTTTGTATTAAATAACATTCACAAACATTAATTAATGTTGTAAAAATATATAGTTCACTCACTGTAAGTTGATGTTAGATAATAACATGAAGTCATTATAAAGTCTATACAAGAGATCATATTTGACTGTACTTTCATTTAATCCAAACTGTGTACATATTTAATTTTAAAGGGCTTTTAAACCTGCTAGTTATCCAGCCAAGAATAATAACTAACTAACTAAAAAAATAATTAAGCCCAGAACTGTTTTTCTGACAGACTGATATGACATATCCTCCAACTTGATACTGTTAAGTGCTTTGACACAATCTGTATTGTTAAAAGCGCTATATAAATAAAGATGACTTGACTTGACTTGACTTGACATAAACACTGTTAACGATTTGCACATACAGTTCATTTAAAAGCCTCTGGTGTGTAACAATAGTGAATACCATCATGTCCTCCTGTTGTTTTTACACTAATAAAAGTTATAGGAGCATTAAATAGTTAACAAAGACACTTCGTTCTTAATGCTCATTATATTAGCCTTAGCCGTGCTTATGTTAATTATTAACTAGGCTTATTGCAATGTTTTATATATTGTCGGATTGAAATAACCATTGTAATAAGCGGAACTAGTAGAAGTATCCTGAACAGAACAGATATTTAACTACTCTTCCTCTGAAATAGCCAGACTGGCTTCTCTCTCCCATTACCTCCCTAGATGAGTGTTCTTTATCGGATTGAATAGATAAATAAAGTTTTGAGACAAGTTTCAATCTTTATTATATATTATAATGTATTGTTGGATATCGCTACAAATATACTCATGCTACTTATGACTGGTTTTGTGGTCCAGGATCACATTTGTCACATTAGCATTTTAATCTAATTTAAACCTTGTAAGAAATGGCTTCTTCACCTAAACATTGCCGTTTTTGCTTTTAGACAAAATCTCACACTCTAGTAGTTTCCTAAGTTGCAGCACATAATTGAACAACATGCAATTAAATATGTTTTTCACCAATACATTTGCCTTTCTTGTCGACTCTTTATCATGTGTTTATCATGTACATTTCTGTTCATTTCAGACAGCTGTGGTTTTAACAGGACTTTTATTTTGGCGGGGTGGTGTGACGTCATAAGGCTGCAGATGCTCTCGCGTCTGTTGTGATTCGACTGAAGACAGGTTTGTGTTTAAAGCATTTAAAGTTTAGAAACCGTTCAGTCAACTTTAAAGTTTTATAAACGGTGTAGAATTGAATGTTGATTCTAGACTGTAACTTAATTGACTGCAACTTAATGCTTTATCTAAAATGTATATATTTATAAACGTTATTTTTAAATTAAAAATGTAAATTAAAATTTTAATTGATTCGCTGAGGTCACGTGCTGCTCAGAACCGTTTACTAAAGCACAAACATGTTTAAATATTCTCATTAAAGTGCAGTCTATTAAATGTGATCAGCAAGTCATTAGATACCAAATATAAGCCATGTTAACATTTACATTTACATTTATGCATTTAGCAGACGCTTTTATCCAAAGCGACTTACATTGCATTCAAGTTACAGTTTTTACATTTTATCATCTCTTGCTTTCCCTGGGAATCGAACCCATGATCTTGGCATTGCTAGCGCCATGCTCTACCATTTGAGCTACAGGAAAACTTAATGTTAACTTTCATTATAAGTTCATTCACAATAGTTTTGAGTGTTTTTGTTCAGCTCATTTATGCAAATAGGGGTGTGCGATATCAACAAAAAATAGTATCTCGATATTTTCTGTTATTTTATCGATAACGGTAATTAGACGATATTTTGCTGGGTGTGTTATTGTGCTGGGGGCTGTTTCATAGTTTACCAAATAAGCCAGGCTTATTTCAGTTAGTCTGACTTTGTTTTGAACCAAATCAAGTGACAATAAGTCAGACTAACTGAAATAAACCTGGCTTATTTGGTAAACTATGAAACAGCCCCCAGGTATCTTAAGGACTGTCGTGGACAGATGACTCCTAAAGTTTTTGATATTCTTCATATTCTGTGTGGTGGTCAGTTCACACTGAGAGAAATTAATCTTTTCCAATAAGATTAAACTGATTTTTTTTCTGAAAGTGTCCATTAGCTTTTGATTTAATCAGTGAATTAGAATAATAAGACATTTGGGCTGTTACCAAACTAATGAAATCAACACAAAAGCTGCACCTGAAGTGGCATTTAGATGTATTTGCATAGTTTAATGCCTTTAAACTGCAACTACAAATGCATCAATAATGTTTTGATATATTTAAAACATTTGAAATGATTTCAATTATAAAAGATACTTTGAATGTGAAATTAAAACCGCCTTTCGGGGGCAGCAAGTCACTGTTAATAAGTGAATCATTGCGATTGAACTGAATCATTTAAAACGGTTGATTCATTGTCACACTGTCATTTGCTCAGAGACGCAAAACAGCGCTGTGACTGTGTTTGGAATTATTTTTGTTGTCGAAATAGAGCAAAAACAGGAAATAATAATAATAATGCATGTTATTTATAGGCGCCTTTCTTGACACTCAAGGTCATCGTACATCATTAACAAGACAAAAACAATAAAGACAATAAGATACAATACAATTGATAGTTTTCACGTGACGTCACACTCTTATAGGAACACACACCTGGAGGGCAAAACAAGCTTTGTTCCACTGACCGCCAGTTATTTTTACACCGATTGCATCAAGTAATAATGTAGTAAAACGCAGATATTAAAAGGCGAGATTCAGTGGACACCTTATTGATGATGTATATTTTGTACAGGCAAAAAGATGAAGCCAGAATATAAACACAATGTGCAAAGTTTCACATTAAATGCTTCCCATAGAAAACCATTAGCAGGAAAACACTGAAGCGTTAAGCGGATGGCGTTCATATTCCGGCCTCATCTGCTTGCCTGTGTAAACTATGCATCATTAATATAGAGATTACTGAATTTGATCTTTTAATATTACTGTTTTAAATATATTACGGCACTTTAAGTGTTTTTACAATGTTTTGTCGCACTGTTTATGATTGAAATATTGCCGCGGGTGCTTAATATGGATTGCAAATGGCCAAAACTTGCATTTTATTCAGAAATACCTTTGTTTTATTCTTTTGAGAGGTGATCTAAATATTTGCGGCTGGGAAACAGATGAAAAATTGACACGCTTGTGCTGCAGTTCTGTGGATGTTTTGCCCTCCAAGCCTTCGAGCCGGTCACGTGACTGAAAGCTATGAATTAAAAACACAATGCAGTTGTGATCAAAGGGAGTAAGCTATGCTGAAAAGATGGGTTTTGAGTTTGGATTTAAAATGTAAGAGAGAGTCAATGTTACGAAGGTCAGAAGGGAGTGAGTTTCAAAGCTGGGGAGCAGCGTGGCTGAAGTAACAAGGCAGACAGGGGCAACAGTGAGATGAATGGAAGAAGAAGATCTGAGAGTGCGAGCCGGTGTGGCAATATGGAGAAGGTCAAGAAGATATGGAGGTGCAAGGTTATGAATGGCTTTAAAAGTGAGGAGAAGTATTTTGTAGTTAATATGGTAATGGGGAGCCAATGAAGCTGTTGTAAAATGGGTATGATGTGATGGATAGAGGGGGTGCAAGTGATAATACGGGCAGCTGAGTTTTGAACTAGTTGTAACTTAAGGAGGCCAAACAGAAGGGAATTACAATAGTCTAACCGAGAGGTGACTAGACTATGAACAAGAATGTCAGTGGAGTGAAGCATGAGGGAAGGACGTAAACGGTTGATGTTTCGAAGGTGAAAGTAAGCAGACCGAGTAACATTATTAACATGGGAGGTGAAAGAGAGGGTGCTATCGTAGATGATACCCAGACTCTTAACCTGAAGGGAGCGGAGATGAAGGAATTATCAATGGGAATAGAGAAATTCTTAGATTTGTTTAATGTAGATCTTGTACCTATAAGAAGTTGTTCTGTTTTATTGCTGTTTAATTTGAGGAAGTTTGAAGTGAACCAGGATTTTATGTCAAGGAGGCAATTGGTAAGGTGGGAGTTTGGAGGTGGGTTTGGTAGAAAGGTAGAGCTGGGTGTCATCTGCGTAGCAATGGAAATGAACCTGATGTTTGCGAAAGATATAACTGAGAGGAAGAAGGTAGATAATAAACAGCAGGGGCTCCAGGACAGAGCCCTGGGGCACACCTGTGGTGACAGGGACTGGATGAGAGGTAAATGATTTTAATTGAATGAACTGAGTGCGGCCAGAGAGGTATGAATGGAACCATATATGGTGACATGGTGTATGAAATACGGTGTCTAAAACGTACCTTGTTTATTGAACTGTTGTAAGAAAAATGGCACTCTTCATGTGAATTTGATTAACTATATGAAGTTGTATTTAGCCTACATTTTCTCACCTCATGTCTTGAATGTTGTGATCATTGTAAATGTATTGTAATAGACTGAATCATGCAGTGAAAGTACACGCTCTAGTCTAGAATCCATCGCGTGATGTGTGCGTGCACTCTGTATGGGTGTTTTGAATGATTTTTGCAGAATACTTGATAATGTCAAATCGCACATCGTTAAAATAACTATTTTAAAAACTTTTTTAAAACAATTTTTAAAACACAGACAATATATATCTCACACCCCTACTTGCAACTGAACTTATCTTTGTTGTTTTTTTACACAATAAAACATTTTTACAAACCCTTATGGCCTCAAGCAACACAGGTTTGGAACAACTTTTGGGTGTGTAAAGGATGACAATGTTCATTTTTGGGCGAATTTACCCCATTTAGTAAGACAGTCCACCGTGAGCAACTGAAATGCTTCTCTGCAAACTGTGTGTTCAGACAGATCCATTGATAACTATCTGGAGAGCCTCTTGTGTTCAAAGGGCGGATGTGAGCTTGAATGCTTGATGTTTTAAAACCCGCGCAGGTTTACCACATGCTGCATTCTGTGTAAAAAGGGCCTTTATGGCGCGTGTTCTCGAGACTATCGATATGGAAACAAAGACGCCAAAATGCAATCACGTGCAAATGAGCTTCTCTAATAAATGAAATTGATTTCATTATACTTGCTATTAGTATTATGCACATTGCGGAATCTTTTTTTGTTGATTCAACTATATATTGGCCTTATCAAATTGGACAAATTGAGTTGGACAAAAAAAGTTGAACAAGTCTTATGCTGTATTGATTTGATACGGGATACATAATTTCACCTTTAAATACATTGTATTTCATAGAATTTTAAGGGATGTGAGGCAACTCCTGAGCTGATTGAGACACACTTATTTACTTTGCATTTATTTTTCTTTTTGTTCTTTCTGTTATTCTCATCTTAAACAGGACAGAGTGTCCAAACACAGAAAAACTCCTGCTGAAGTGACTGAGATCCATGTGACACTATTACAAAGATGGCGTTTATTAAAGAGGAGAGTGAAGTCACGAAGATTGAAGAAACATTCGGAATCACCCACGAAGATACTGAGGAACAAGCAAAGACGATGTTTATTAAAGAGGAGAATGAAAACATTAAGATTAAAGATGTATTCAGCTTGAAACAAGAAGATACTGAGAAACAAACAAAGATGGTATTTATAAAAGAGGAGAGTGAAAACATTAAGATTGAAGATGTGTTCAGCATCACAAATGAAGATCCTGAGACACAAACAAGAGAGGAGAATGAAGACACGAAAAATGAAGAAACAGTCAAACATGAAGATACTGAGACACAAACAGGTTGGTTTGATTCTCAAAGCTGAACTCACTCATTTGATCTTTATTCAAATATTCAGCTCTACAGAAATGAAAGATATTTTTGAAGAATGTCATATAAGTGTCCTAATTAAAGTGGTTTTATTTGACACGGAGTGGGTCGACGCATGTGGACAGACATGTTGAGATCACATGACCAGACAAATACTAATGCTGGCTGTCTTCATGTGAACCTGAGAAGATCCTTCCTCCATGTTGGTCATTCATTATGACACGTCACACATTAAATTAAGAAAAAGTAATAAATATTGCAAAAGTTACTTAACAAAAACATTCTTTTGTGTAACATTAAACGCAATATCTATTTTTGAATTGAAAACAATGAAAACCATTCATTTCTATCAATTAATTATGGGACAGTATCTAACAAAGACATTTATTTTGCTTAAGTTGGTCATTTGGTAGAGTTACTGCTGCTGTCTGCATTTTGTTCTTCATTTAAAGGGCATTGATGAGCAAATAAAACCACCATTGGGCACTAATTTTATAACAAACTTATTTTTTATCAAACATCTGTTGTGACTTTCAGGTCTTCTGTTAAGCTCAGGTGTAAATGTAGCATCATAAGTTGATCTAGGATGGGTGTTTCTTCTCCTGGTGCCTGATGTATAAAACGGCATATCGGGAATTACAAAATAAGGCATAAATATGTGCACACAACGTAAGGACACTTTAGACCTTGCTTATGAACTCTTTTAGTGGAGTGAGTGAAGTACTGAAATAAACAGTGATTTACACTGTTTTACATCTGATATACACTTTTAGATTAAATATGTCACTCCGCACTCAAATGACATGAAATCATTATCCAGAAGTTACAACTTTTTTATATGCATTTAAAGAGAAATGTTTGTAGTGGATGCACTTCTCCTGTGGCATTCAGTGTTTTAATGCTTTAGCTAGCAAGGATTGCTTGGCACATGATAATTCCATTATAAATTGTGTCCTACATAGCAGAACTCGTGTTCTGAGAAAATATTTTCATGTGAATAATTATCAGTGATGCATTCTTTACTCTAAGCAGATGGCTTAGCAACATAGACAGTATAAGGACAGACACCAAAGGACTCGCTCGGTGATGGAACGGACCATTGGCCGGTTTGAATAAGAGGCTCACACAGTACTGTACAGAGCTCGCAAGATTTCAAAAAATCCCTGGTAGCGCTTCGGGCAGGCACTCTTGAGATTTTTGTAACCTGAATATAATTTAACTGGTCCCCTGAAATTTGGACAGGAGTCGAAACATCAATCAAAAGCACAATGCGGCTAAGCTGTCGTTTTAGTTCGTCATCCATCGTGATGTGCAGCTTTTCGTTATCCAAATCTTTCAGACATTTTTCTCCGGAGAGGTGACATTTTTTAGGAGTTTAAAACGATCGCAGAAAGAATTGGTTCCCTGGAGAGAGAGATGAGAGTGATTAGTAACAACTTTGATAACATCCAGACAACATTGCGGAAAGTCAAGCAAGATTTGGCCAAAGATAAGCAGGCCGTTGACATGCTGCAAGATGCATGTCATTTGTCTTAAAAAAGGGGAAGAGCACAGCAATCCTGTAGTCTTCATGCAAACACAACTGTTCTTGTGGATTCCCTCCCTTAAAAGAAGATCGATAGATATAGATAGGGGACATCAAATATATACCGGTGACAGCAACAGAAAGGGTCCGCGAACTACTATCTTCAAACTACTGCGGTTTCAGAGCAGAAACGCGATCCTCAAAGGAGTCCGAGCTGGGGTCAAATACTCCACAAGGGCAGCTCACTTCTTTTCTTCCCCGATTACAGTAACTAAACCACCACGAAAAGATGCAAGATGAATCAGTCTAGGAAGAAACTCATGCAACTTGAGATCTCTTATTTCATGATCTGTCCCGCCACGTTCAAGGTGATGCACATTGGATCAACTTGCATGACCCCTTACTTGATAGGTCACACATGTCTCAATCTGATTTGGCCTCCTCAAAGTTGTTGAGTGACTTTATAATACAGGACAATGTGTGATATATGGCGATTGAGAAATGACAGGGCCAAGGACTATACGTTCTTCTCAGCTTGCCGTAAATCCTTTTCTCGCATTGACTATCTGCTCATATAAGCTGCTTATATCCCAGTTATGAATAGTGGTTCCATAAACAATCCTCAATCCTTATGGGATGTCCAGGATGCCGAGGTCACACCTCTACTCTTTTCGAAAGACATCCTGGGATTTTTAATGACCACAGAAAGTCAGGACCTTGGTTTAACGTCTCATCCGAAGGACAGAGTAGGAGAGACTCGGGCGGTGGAACAGGACCTTAAAAATCTGCACTTAAATCTGAGCTAAAAGGATTACTTTTAGACAGAGCTGAATTTACTATGCATCGTACAAGGCAATCCTACTGTTTCAATGGTAACAGGCCAAGTAAATTATTAGCATTAAGGATCAAACAGATGGAATCTAGAGCAAACATACACTCTGTAAAGAAAAGTGTTTTGTGAACCCAACCTGAAGATATAAACCAGGGCCCGTATTCACAAAACATCTTAAGGCTAAAAGTAGCTCCTAACTTGCCGATTTAGGAAAAAGTCTTAAAAATAGTGGGCGTGTCAGTCCTAAATTTAGGACTCCTACATTTTTGTTCTAAGAGTATTTCACAAAGCGTTTTAGTGTTAAAACTAGCTCCTAAATCTGTGAAATGTTAGGAGTAGTGAAGAGGACTCCTAAATCACTAAGACCAACTCACAACTATCCTAAAATGGCTGTCGCCGGCAATCTGCCTCAGAATATAAACAGTTTCGAAACATTTGATGATAATGAGCTTTTAAAAAGGTATCGCCTCTAGGGTTTGGAGGTTATCCCAACTACAAATTTTCCTTTGATTATATCCTTTTCATTAACCAGTTGGGCAAGAAGTTACAGCTGTTCTTGCATCCAGTTAGGTTTTCTTTTTCGTTTGCATGTCTTACTATCAGCCGTGATTATTCTACGCTGTTAATTAAAAGGTGGTGTGCATCCACTACGAGAAGCATACATGTAAGAGACTGACAATTAGCCAAGGGCGGTTCTAGACCCTTTTTAGGTGGGCTTCAGCCCCCCTATTTGTCGTCTCAGCCCCCCTAAAACTATAATCTGAATGATCAGGCCAGTGCTGCTTCCTCAAGAAAGTATATCATTCTCACTCGTTTATCGATTTCAATGTGGTAATCACGCACTGTGATAGATCGTAAATGTGTGCTCACACATTTGAATGAAGAGCGCACGCACTGAGAGGCACTGCACAGACAGCACACCAGCATGGTCTCATGAAAGTGCGTTTCAATGGCACGAATTTCTGTTTCTATTTGGTGTGCTTATGATACGCACATTCCCCACACCCCTATACCTAATCATTGTGTCTCATATGCACGCCAAAGTCAGTTTTTGCATATAAATAGCACACCAAATAGAAACAGAAAATCGTGCCATTGAAATGCACTTCAAGTTTCAAGTTTTATTTGTCACATACACGACTATACAGAGACTGTATAACCAGCAGTGAAATGAGAGTCGGGTCCGCTCCATGGACAGTGCAAATATTGAAAAAACAACACAAGGGAAGTAAACATAAGATAAGATGAATGAAAAATAAGATATAAAGAATAAAATATAAAATGTAAAAGAATGTGCATGACAGTAAGCTGTAGAATTAAATATTAATATAAGCATGACTGTACAGAGAGGAATGTGCAACAGGTTATACATGGTTGACATGAAGCAGCCAATCACAAAAAATAAAATAAATATAAAAAATAAGATACAGAACGTGTTGTGTGCAAGTGTGCAAATGAGCAAATGACACTGACAGTTATGAGGTAGAGAGTAATGAGTGTGTGATTAGTGATTTGAAGTAAGTCAGATGATGTTAAGAGGCTGACTTTGAGTTCAGGAGCCTGATGGCCGTGGGGAAGAAACTCCTCCTGAGTCTCTCTGTTTTTGCCATCAGGCAGCGGAAGCGCTTACCAGAAGGCAGCATAGTGAAAAGACAGTTTCCAGGGTGATTTGAGTCTTTGATGATTTTGTCAGCTCTGCCTCTGCATCGTTTGATGTAGATGTCCTGCAGAGAGGGGAGAGCCGACCCAGAGATACGCTCAGCTAAGCGCACAACTCTCTGCAGGGCTTTGCAATCTTGGCTGGAGCTGTTTCCATACCACACTGAGATGCACTGAGTCAATACACTTTCTATGGTCCCTGCATAGAAAGTTTTCAGGATTGTTGGTGAGACCCTGAATTTTCTCAGCTGTCGCAGATGGTACAGTCTTTGCCTGGCTTTCTTGACCTGTGTTTGGATGTGTGTAGTCCAAGTCAGGTCCTCTGAGATGTTTACGCCGAGGTACTTGAAGCTGCTTACTCTCTCCACAGGGGTCCCGCTGATCATAAGAGGAGTGTAGGGCAGCAGGTGTCTCTTTCTGAAGTCCACAATCAGCTCTTTAGTTTTGCTCACGTTCAGAGAGAGACAGTTGTCCTGGCACCATGATGTTAGTCTCTCCACCTCATCCAAGTATGCGGTCTCATCATTGTTGGAAATGAGGCCCAGAACCACAGTATCATCAGCAAATTTGATAATAGATGTGGATCTGTGAGAGGACACAGAGTCATGTGTGTAGAGAGAGTATAGCAGGGGACTCAGAACGCAGCCCTGCGGGGCTCCTACGTTCAGGGTGATGGAGTTTGAGGTGTACTGGCCTACCTTCACCCCTTGAGGTCTGCCGGTGAGGAAGTCTTGAATCCAGTCGCAGAGTGAGGTGTTTAGGCCGAGGCCTGTGAGTTTATTAGTCAGCTTGGTGGGGACTATGGTGTTAAAAGCTGAGCTATAGTCTATGAATAGCAGTCTTGCATAGTTCCCATTGCTGCTGTCAATGTGTGTGAGGGAGGAGTGGAGTATGTGTGAGATGGCATCATCAGTTGATCTATTGGAGCGATAGGCAAACTGAAGAGGGTCCAAAGTAACAGGGATGGATGAGCTAATGTGGCTCTTAATAAGTCTCTCAAAAACCTTCATGACTATAGATGTGAGGGCCACTGGACGATAGTCATTCAGGCAAGAGGGTTTACTGTTCTTAGGCACAGGGATGATGATGGATTTTTTAAAGGAGGTGGGAACTACAGAGGTAGCAAGGGACTCATTGAAGATAGAAGTGAACAAACCAGCAAGCTGATCAGCGCATGATCTCAGAACCCGGCCTGTGATCCCGTCAGGTCCAGCAGCTTTCCTGATGTTCACTCCCTTTAGTGCCCTCCGAACCTCATCCTCCGACACGGTGATCACATGATTCTCGCTTCTCTGCCTGCTGCTTCTTGACGCGCTGCTCGGCAGAGCCGCGATGCCTCCGTTGCTTTCAAATCGGCCGTGGAAGGTGTTTAATTCTTCAGCCAGCGACGGATCTGCTCTCACCTCAGCGGAGGATTTGTTTCCAAAGGCACAGATGGTCCTTAGTCCCTGCCACATGCGTCGAGGGTGAGGGTCCCTGCCACTTGCATGAGACTGTCATTCACTTTCGCGTCCTCTCGAGCAAATAAGCAAATACACAAAATATTATGTCACAATGGCTGTCTTGACAAGTATCCAGTAAACGCAGTCGGTTACATCTTAAACATAAACCGTTAAGAAAATATTGGATGTGTGTCAGTATGCATTTCTTATATTAGGCTATTAATGTTAATCACACAACAAAAGAAAAACATGAGAATCACTCACTAAGTAACTTCTGTAACTTTAATAGGTAATTGTAATACAGTTTTCATAAGCACAGAAAAATACTGTTTAAGTAATTTGTATCTAAAGGTCTCTCTGAGGGCTAAGTCCCCCCTAAAGATGAAATCCTAGAACCGCCCCTGCAAATTAGCTGAACATATATTTGTTTAATTAGTGACACTTAGCCTGCCTGTTAACATTTTTAACATTGTTTTTAAACCTTTATTTGGATATGGCAACATAATATCGTGCTCTACAATATTTCTAAATCTCTGACAGAGACCCCTCCCCCTCTCCTATCAGCCAATCACTGTGTGCATATTTTGTAAGCATGCTGACATCATCCATAGCAACGAGGTCAACCCTGCCCTTACTCTTAGCTTAAGACTTCTCTCTATTCCTTAGTAAAAGTTTGTCTCAACAGCTTTGTGAATAGGTTTTAAGAGAAAACTCTTAGCTAAAAACTTTTACTGCTATTTAGGAGAACTCTCAGTGCTAAGATAAAAAAAAAATTGTGAATACGGACCCAGACCTTTAAACGTTATGAACGGCTATATACTTATAATTCTTCTACTAGTTATCAGAAACACATCTTTCCTTAAACAATTCCATCTTCCTAAAATTGATTAACATTATCAGGGGATGTTAAATTTTCCCATGTCCCTTGATGAACTGAAACTGGCCCAAAAAACAAAGCTCCAGGTGTAGTGATGGAATTCCTCTGAATTAATTTCTGCAATTTGGGATATAGTATTGCCACTTATTCTAAACTCATTTAACTTTGCAATTAAAAACGGAGCCCTACATAAGGACCAAAACACAGCTCTCATAACCCTTTTACTTAAGATCCTTTAGAATGTGCTAGCTTCTGACCTATTAGTTTATACACCACTGATGCTAAACTTTTCACCAACATGAATGCTTCAAGTATAAATGGACGTCTCCATTTGTAATTTATTTAAAGGGCCCCAGATAGTGTTACCATCTCATTCATCATTCCTGTCACCACAACACTACATCTCCCATAATTATTTGTGGTTACCACCTGTGCACACTCAGTCACCACACTTGTCTGTCATCAGCCTCATTAGTCACTCCTTTTAAACAAGCATCAAACACACAGGCTTTGTCTGGTGTCATTGCTACAAGGACTGTGATTATTGTATATGGTCAAGGACACCCTGCAAACAGGCCTGCGGTGGCCCTTTACGGGCCCACTTAGGGCTAGCCTGAGGGCCCCCAGCGGGCTGCCTGCGCAGGGCCTCTGAGATTTTGCTCATTGGCAAAACGTTGGCCCCTTAGCGTTGGCCCTGCACGGGCAGCCCTCACTTAGCCCCCAGGAAGCCCTCACTAGGCTCACACAGGGCCCGCACTACTTATCTACAACAGGGGTGCCCAGGATCCCGGTCCTGGAGATCTACCTTCCTGCAGAGTTCAGGCTGGTCACCCCTGATCTACAACAATACATCTGTTTCACTATCAATACTTTCCAGCTACTATAACTTAAGTCTTTGGGGAAAACAGCTATTATACATCTGAAATGGATGCAGTCACCACATAACTAATCTCTGTATTGTCAAACATGTACAGTATTCAAAGGGTTTTCAAATCAATTTATTAAATACAAAATAGAAAACATTAAATTCAGGTTAATACAGCTACATACAGACAAAAATGTAAATTAGGGCTGAACGATTTTGGAAAAGAATCTAATTGCGAATTCTTTTTACCAATATTGCGATTTAATATGCGATTATTTTTTAAAGCTCTTTATATTCTGTATTATTCAACAAAGACAAGCAATAAATCATTGTATAGTATGCAGTGTTGGGCACATTACTTTAAAAAAAGTAATTAGTTATATTACTAGTTAACAATTACTAGTTTACAAATAGTAACTGAGTTACATCATTATAAAAGAAACTAATTACCAGGGAAAGTAACTATTGTTACTTTAAAAAAAAAAAAATCTAATATGTCAAATAACTTGGATGTCCCCAATATTAAATGTTAAATGAATGAAATGGACACTAAATAGAATACATTATTATTATTATTATTATAAAACATTGCACATTAATCCACACTATTTTAATGTTTCTGTGGGACAATGTGAGAGACACCTATCAAATTATATTGATTATTGTAAATATTATCAACCCTCTATGGACACCTTGGCAATAGAATCTCCATTGGCTTGTCATTTTTTTTTTTGTTTACTCACCAGACTAATATTAATGATCTGATATACTATATACTGTATATATATATATAAAGCTTATGTTTGTAAAATGGAAAAAAAAATTAAAATATCTCACTTAGCATCAATCAGTCAAACATTATAATATGATATTATGATAATTTAGCATTAAATTTGAGCATTATATGATGATAGGACTTTAGTAATTATAATAACCATGTATGAATGTATTTGTCATGTTGACTGAACTTAGGACTGCTGCTTAAGATATTGTTTGTCATTTAGTGTTACTATAAAAAAAGAAAACCACAAATAATACTGATAAGATAACAAAACTACTACGAATTATACCACTAATAACAATATAAAGCGCCCTAAGGATTATTGAGCTGCTGGGTTCATGAATATTAATCAGATTGTCTGCGTTCACTCGAATTGATTTGCTGAAATCAAAACCGGGATGAAAATAGGTGAGCGCCGGCCAATGAGATTGCCGTTTACGCATTAGCTCCGCCCACTAGCGGAGAACCCGGCAGTTCTTAAAAGCTGAAGAATTTCAAAGGAACTCCGTTATTTTGACAGGAACATACAACAAAGGATATCGTTTACATGTAGCGCATCAATTCTGCATGTTATGTAAGACCCGCGGACAAGAAAACAACCCGCGGCAAACTGCGGACTTGGCAACATAGCGTGCCAACTTGATGCTTCCTCTGAAGACTGCTTAGATGTGTTTGACCTGAAGCAGCTCTGCTGGACCGATCGTAGTGTGTGTCATCAAAGTACTGTGAGAGCTATAAGAGAGCGTCTCCTTATGCTTTATCTCGCCGTACTTTGATGTCATACGATCCATCTTCAAGTCGAACACACCGCTTTACTCCTACTCTCGCGTGTCACGTGACCGAGTGTAATCACAGCCTCTGCGGTTGAAGAATCTCATTTGTTCATATCGCGATATTATCGCAAATGCAATTAATCGTTCAGCCCTAATGTAAAGTACACAAAAAATAAAAAAAAGAAAGAAAGCAAACAAAGCAATGTTAAGGCCATACAAACAGGTAACATCTCTGCAAAAAACATCAACTCCTTACTTTAGACTAGGCTTGAAATGACACATTTCCCAACCAGGACACAGCACAATATGCTTAGCAGGTGAAAAAACGTGAAAAAATACTATAGTAAATTTACTATAGAAAATGTAGTAACATTTCTATAGTAAATACTATAGTGTTTTTGAACCGTACTATTGTAAAGATACTATAGTAAATTGTGGGGGAAAAGTACTATAGAAATTTATAGTAAATTTACCATAGAAAATGTTGTAAAATTTCTCTGGTAAATACTACAGTGTTTTTGAACCATAATGGTACTACAGTAAATTGTACTAACTTATGAATGGTAATTTGCTGTGGTAATCCTACTATAGTAATATTGACAAATTACTTTAGCCATTACTGTAGTAAATTTTCTAACACTCCAGTATAGGATACTACAACAGATACTAATACAACGCATACAAATCTTAAAATGAACAACACCAAACAACATCTTAAGAAGTATTTTTTTTTTTGTTCTTGGCTGCATTGTCAAGCAGAAATGGGAGTCTGGCCTTGGCACCCCCAGAAAAAAACACACGCGTTAATTTATTACTGGTAAATGCACTTTTTTTGTGTCTTAATTACAATTGTTAATGACTCTTACTTGATATATCCTAAGTCTTTCTTGGGATGCAAGGCTTAACTGGAGTGTCTTTTGATGACTGAACCCCAGTCACTGAATGTTTTCAGGCCCATATCTCTATTGATGCAGACAAGCATCAGGAGTTGACTTGACTGGAGTAGGGCCTAGCACAGACAATCCTGACTGCAGAAGACTCTCCAGCCTCTGCACAACTCCTGGTAGCACTATCTGAAAGAAAGGCAAAGATGACTGACAAATACACAAGTCCAGTCCAGTCTGAACTTTGGTGACTTAACACAGATACAAACAGATGTGGACAAATTCGTTGGTACTCTTAGTGTGAATTAAAAAAAATGCTTAATTCCTCCTAAAGAGTGATGAAATTAAACACAAATGTCTCATGTGTATACCTTATGCCTCCAACAGGATAATAACCCAAAATATACAGCTAAAAGTACACAAGAAACATGCCGTCTGGAGAAGGCAACCCTTGTGTGTTGGAGATTGCTATGGGGTGCAAAGATTTTTATATATTTTTTAAAGCATACCTTTAATCTTGAACTATATCCATGCTAGTGAAGTGCTGCTGCTTCTTTTTTCATCATTGGGCTTGAGTGCTTCCTTTAAAAAAAAGGATAATAGGACAAAACACGTAAATACTACTGATTTGAGTGATGTAGAAAGAAAAAAACGCACCATTCCCATTTAAAAGCTATGCAGTTTTTTCTGCCTTCAGCGCAAAAGATGACAAAATACTATTGAACTTTTTAGTAAATATCATATTACATCATATAATTAAAGTGAGAAAAAAATTACTTCTACTAACTGTCACTCTTAGCTAAACATCTTCCTTTCCTATCAGTAAATCCTTTATTTGTTTTTTCTTTTCCCTTTTCCCTGCTCAGGTCTTGACATGTTTTCACTGTCATTGTATTTGGCCATCATTTCGACCAAAACCTGTTTATCATCAGCATGCAAATAGTTTAACGTTACTGGGTCTTTAATGCGTTCAGTAGAATGGCATTAGTTTACTGATGCGCTGAAGCTGTTTCTATGGCAGCATTCAGACAACACTTAGCAGTTATAGCTACAACAGACGCATCAAAACGTACACTAGATAGTTAAAGACTATACTACGCTTTAACCAATAATTCATGAGACAGTAAGAGAACTGACAAGGTTAACCCTCTAAGCGCCAAAGTCGCAAAATTGCGACAAGACGTCATACTTAATCAAATAGACCAGTAGTTCCTTATATGGTGTAATATCTCATTTGTATTCCCTACCACTAGATGGCAGACATGTAGTACTTCGATTCTAGACCAAAATTACGTCATGTTCCTATTCAAAGTGTTCGAGGAAATAGCAGAGAAAGTGAGCGATCGTGTCATTGATGCGGAAGCAGTTCAGTTCACAGTGTCACAAGTGAATTGTGAGATTTGTGAGAGAAAATCGCCAAATGGCTAATAGACATTTGTGCCGTGAGGATGTGTTGCAAATGTTATTCGCCGATTCTGACTCTGAAGGGGAATATTTGCCTTTTGAAAATGACGATCGGCCGTCTAATGATCGCGCTTCTCCCGGTACATCTTTGCAGCGCAATGGTGCCGCCGTGCAAGGCGAGAGAGTTCACGAAGCACAAACAAGTGATCATTTGACCTTTTGCCCAACGGGGATGGGGGTGGCAGGGGTGGACGTGGTCGTAGTGTCCATAGGAGAGCTGTTGATCTCTGAGCTCACGGAGCGCCGCTGGCTCCGCGCCGCGGTGCTGATGATCAGCCAGATTGCGTCTTTTTTTCTGATCGCGCGCGCTCTATGGGCCGCCAGTACAGGTGCAGTCAGTGTGGGGTTGGTCTACCATACCCTCAAGAACTATAAACTGTGTCACTTAGATACCTGAATGGGCAGATAGCTGGTCAACTGATCACAAAATAGACACATGTATTTTACTATGGCAGAGTAATATAGTAATAATTTACTACTTTCTCCCATTTTACTGTTGATTTCCTCTTTTCCTGATCATTTGGAATGAGGATAAAAAGACAAAAAAACAAACAAACATGCAAATAAGCTCAAACATCCATTCAATATCTATTATTTCCTGAATATTACTGATGAACTGATCAAAAAGTAGGCTACTGTTCACATGAGTTTTACTACTATATAGGATAGTAATATAGTAATAATTTAGTACTTCCTCCTGTTTTATTGTTGATTTCCTCTTTTCTGATCATTTGGAATGAGGATAAAAAGACAAACAAACATGCAAATAAGTTCAAACATCAATTTAATATCTACTATTTCCTGAATATTGTGAAATTCAAGAGGGCCGCCCCCCTGTTGACATCATATGCAAATTAGATGAGTATATTTACACCCCACAAACTTTAGGTCATGCCCAACATTTTTCTAATTTACAGTAGATCTCTATCTTTAAGCCTTTTCAAGCCACAAGCTTTTGAAATCTTGATGTCAAAATCCAGCATTTTTTTAAAAAAAAACTGGCGCCTAAAGGGTTAATAAGAGACTTAACTTACCAATATCCTCGCTGGGAAGTGTGGTCATCTGTTTGGTTCAATACACACATTTGGAAAGGGCAATTTGGCGTTCCTTGTAACCATGAGAGCTCCCCAATCTCACCAGTAGGAAAATAACAGGACAAATTTGACAGTATTTAAACGTTCTTGCTGCAGCGTTGTCTTAAACTTTGTTTGCTGAAGACCGCAGTCGCGCGACTGGCGCGAAGCGCGCTGTGAAATGTCACAGACGTTACACAGATGTCAGTGCGTACGTAGCGCAAGACAGCGTGTGCGCTGATAATTGTTGTAGTTACAATAATTGTTAAAAAGCTAAATAAATAAATAAATAAAAGTTACATTATTGTTTTCCTTACAAAATGTCAGACAACCATACAAATGATATCTATCTGTACCGGTTTCGAAAAGTAGAGTGCTAGCGCTACAGATAGCACCAGCGCTGTTAAGGTTTTCTTTCTACTTAGCACCAGAACACACTGTATTTTCATATTATCCTATAGTAACTCATTGATTATTTCTGTAGTTAATACTACATTATGATATAGTATAAATTAATAAAATGTAGAAATACTACAGTATACTTTAGTATTACTACAGTTTACTATAGTAAAAACTTAATTTTACTACAGTTACAAACTCACTATAGTTAATACTAGAGTATGCTGTAGTATAAATTAACAAACTGTGTATTATAGTATTTTTTGATGAAATACTATAATACACTACAGTGTACTACAGTATGCTGTAGTATAAGTTAACAAAGTGTAGTAAATACTATAATATATTACAATATTCTATAATTTAAATTAATTTAGTAATTTATAGTATTTTTTTCATGTGGGTGGCTACTGCTGCTTGCTATTGCTAATTCCCTCTACCCACATGGCTTTACTTAAGGAAACCTAAACCACCCTAGCACCCCTAGTGGTAAGGAAGAAAACTGCCCACAAATTTCTTGTTAACAGGCTCATGTCTGTAACACCTCCAATATGGCTCGTGAGACCCACTTTCCAGCGGAGTTTAGCTACAACTTGATCAAACTCACCCAACTGTGGTTTTCTAATGATCCTGAAGACATTGATTAGCATGCTCAGGTGTGTTTGATTCAGGTTAGAACTAAATTCTTCAGGAATGTGAATCTCGTGAGCCAGATTTGAGGACCCCTGGAAAGGTCTTTTTTGGTTTGAGCCATTCCAGTTCAATTGAGTGGCTAAAGAATGGCCAATCAATGTTAGTATTCTCCTAGTTGCATTACAGGGCTGCCTACACCATACCTGCATGGGCCCAAAGGTACAAAAGTTGCTCTGGGCCCGAACGGACTGGGCCATCATTGGATTAATGTGGGCAGTCCCATAGTGTGGGCTGCTCACAGAGAGCCTGCGGTGAGCCCAAATCTGTGGGCCTCGCCTGGGCAAGTCCACACTGGGCCTGTTTGTGGGCTGGCCCTAGTTCAGTGTGCCTGCAAAAAGCCAGCATGGGCCCCGCAGAGGCATGTTTGCAGGGCAGTGCTAATAGGACTCTTTTATGGATTCACCCTGCTACTTACCTTGGATACTTGCCTGTCTCCAGTCAGTCTTCTGTCTCAGTCATCACCCAGCCTTCAGTGTGCCAGTCAGCATCTGCAACATACAAAGGACAGTTAACTCGCAAGTTATCACAAACTACACTGAAGTTTATAATCACCTGTTTGCATCGCTGTGTCTCCAATCTACCTTTGAATAAAGTCTTTACTTTTGATGTTATCTCTGAGTCTTCTCCTTGTATATTTGTATCAGATAGCATCTTCGTGGACACAGTCAATTACTACTTGCATCTCATTCAACAAATGGCAAGTGGGATAGGTGTCCATTTCCCATTTATTGAATGGGATTGGTTTCACTGGATAGTACACAATCATCCTGCTTGCAAATTATTGAATTTGATTGGTTTAAAAGATTGGAGGAGAATCATCCCACTAACCTATTATAGCGATCCTATTCAATAAATTGCAAATGGATGCATATCCCGCTTGAAAGTTACTGAATGATCCATTTTCTAGTCTATTTGAACCTGCAAAGGATATAGATGACCTACTGACACAGTATCTTTCATTTGTGTTTGATTCTTGCCCTCTTCACATCATGTGTTTTGAAGACTGCCCGCTCTGCAAATGTCCATATTCGCGGCTGAGCCAGCACCTGAGGCTGACCCACAGGGTGGTGAACCTTCAGGAAAGGAAGCTGCTTCTTGCCATCTCCTCCGGGAGGGTGGACGTCCGCAAGGGCACCTGCCCCTTGCCCACCTGTGGCAAGTCCACCTCTCGTATAGACCGCCACCTGATGGGTCACACCGAGCTAACGGCGGCAGCCCGGCAAGAGACCATACAGGCTCTGAAGATGAGGAAGATCCTGCATAACCTTTCCGAGCTGAGGGCGAGCAACCCGGTCGTGCCCATGGCCTCAACCCTCGACCAGGAGGACTCTCACAACCACACCTTAACTCTGGAGGAGGAGCAGGCCTGTGACAACCCCCTCTGCCAAAAGCTAAGGAATGAGGTGGCAGACCTCAACAGGCAGGTGGACACACTGAGCCAGGACCTCAGAGACATGACCCGCCGCTACAGCCTGTTGAGGAGGAGATTGCGGCCCACCCCCACTACCCAGGTCAGTCTCGATCTCCTGAGAAGGGAGCAGAGGAGGAGGAAGGTGAGCCTCGTGCTGGGCCCTCGGGGGAAACGGCTGGCCAGGGCCCCTGGGACCACCTCCCCGACAGGAGGAGCACCCCTTCCCCGACCATGTGCCAGCATTGAGTGAGTTTCATGCTCTGTCGCTTCTCCCTCTCACTCTGTGGCCATTGTTCTGACCCCATTGTTCTTGTGTGTTTTGTTTTCGCAGACATCCTCTTCAAGGAGTACCGGGGCAACCAGGAGAGCACCGGCGCCACTCCAAGGCTGGCCAATAATGTGGCCTCAAAGATGTTCTATTTTCGTAATTGAGTACATGGTGGAGTCAAAGATGACTTGTCAAAGATGTTGCAAATAAATATTTATTAAAACTTGGCAGAAAGAAATTACAAGACATTGCTTTTACTGGTAAAAAAAAAAGGTACAATCTTATAAAAATAACAGCATCACAAAATAACTACCAATACCGGTTATATCACAAAAAATAAGCCATATTCTGAGTAGAACATTAACTTTCTATAAAAATGAAAGGGGTCCTATTATGCTCTTTTACAAAGTCTTGATTTTGTTTTGGGGGTGTACTAGAACATGCTCTCATGCTTGGTGGTTCGAAAATCACATTATTTTTCACATAATTTACATTATTACAATACCTTTCTCCCCAACCTGGCACAAACGGCTCGATTAGTTCCGGGTTTGATGAAGGCCCACCTGCCGAAAAACGAAATGTGTTGTGATTGGTTAGCTGTCCCAGTGCGTTGTGCTTAGACGGCTTTCAGTATTGCCCCGCCCCTTGCCAAAACAGCAAGTTTATCAATATTGCCATATCAATTCAGACCCCGAGAATATTGAACAAGAGGATAGTGCAGAACCAGGGGCGGACTTACCCATTAGGCAAAGGTAGGCGACTGCCTTGGGCCCCCAAAAGCCAAGGGCCCCCTAAAATGCTTTTCATATAGGAGATGCGCATTAATCGCGGACACGCGAACGGTTGCTGTATATTGTGTTTATTGCCACGACAACCGTCTGTGTGTCCGAGTTGAACATGCTTCTTGTGTATTCTGCTTGTAGCAAATATAAATATAATGCACCTGAAGTTGACAGCCGCGCGAGCACGAGGTCTCTCTTTCCCAGCGCGCACACACACATCTCTCTCTCTCTCTCTCTCTCTCTCTCTCTCTCTCTCTCTCCTTCTCTCTCGCTGTGTCTGCTCTATTCTGAAAGGAGCTGCGCTTTCAGTTAAAACACAGATATGTTGCTTCTCTAATTTTACATGCAAGTATAGCCGAAATCAAAGCTCAGCTATTGTCTTTATCTTAT
Source organism: Aspiorhynchus laticeps (assembly GCA_023376895.1). Lineage (NCBI taxonomy): Eukaryota > Metazoa > Chordata > Actinopteri > Cypriniformes > Cyprinidae > Aspiorhynchus > Aspiorhynchus laticeps. The sequence goes on from CM041812.1 coordinate 34,589,122, forward strand.
GCTTTAGCCTATTTGATTTTATCAGACGATGGCACGATTATAAATCAGGATTTTTGTGCAGATTAACATCTTTGAAGGGAGAGCTGGTTATGTAGTCTTAATGGATCGCGTTTCAGTCACTATTTCATATTCATCCCGTTGTCTGACAACAGAAACAGAAAAATATACCAATGAAAACAGTTTTTTTAGAATTTAGCTGCATCAAAATACAGTAAAGGCACAGAGAGGCAAACAAATGTAATAATAAATAATAAATGTATATTTTGCATGTTCAGAAGTGAGCTGCCCTGTCCTGCGAAAATGTAAACAGGTTTGTGTAAGTTAATTGCTCAGTGCAAAGAAAGAGAAGTAATGGGAACCTGGAATTTCTATGTTCTTTTTTTCATGTGTTTAATAGACATGAACAGTTTCTTTGAAAAACATCTATGACCTTTGATACATGTCTACTCTTCGTGCTCTATGTATGTTAATTATGGTTTCACTAATAATATACATACAGTATATACTGCATTAATCAACATGGGCATGGACAAATATGGATGCTTTGAGTATTAAAAACTTGAAAAGTATTAATTTAAGGTACATTTAGAACAGATAAAAAAAATATTTTCATTTTACCTGATAAAGTATCATTTATGAGCTGATTTGTTTACAGACATTTGGAAACCGCTATATTTCTGACGTTCCAAAAGCACCTCCTACTGGCAGAGAATGCATGTGCATTTTCAATAATCCAGTCTGCAGTTTTTGTTCAGACCAATGCGAAAATTCACCCACATAAATCCATTCTAAATAATATAATAATTTATACTTCTGACTCGTCCCTTTTCTTAAAAAAATGGTTTAATGGTTCAATTGAGAGGTTTATCATTTTATAATTTATTTAGTTTTTTTGTTAACTTGTATCTCAACGATAAATCAATTGCCATTTCGTGGTCTACAACATGAAAGAATAAAAGTGTCAGCTAAATGAATAAATGTAAATGTAAATGAAAGAATCCCATTATAACATGTACATGAAAAATGTAGAAACATTGGACACAATGGGGCACCATTGTGCAGCAGCAAGCATCATGACAAAAAAAGGAACCTCGAGGTTGATCTAGGTAAATGTGTGCAAATGTATAGGGCCCCATCCCTATATTTGCCTGGGGCCCCCAATTCACTAAATCCGCCCCTGCGCAGAAACTTTGCACGCACAGATATTGCAAGACATATTAAAGTGGTAATGTTATTGTTGTTGTTGTTGTTGTTGTTTTTTTTGGCTAAATGTTCAGTATAGAATGAAACTAGCTCAATAAAATAAATGTAAATATGCCAGTTATACAATACAGTCAACATTTACCAGTACTTAAACTAAATAAGTAACCTTTTTCACAAATGAAGTTACTCAAGTAAAACATGTTACCTTTGAAAAAAATCAAGTGTGCAAAAGATGCCTGCTCCCGGGACGCCAGACTGAAGTTGTAATAAGACTGCAAATCCAGCCACAAAGTTGCGGTATGAATTCACAACCATGTGACCCTCGAATAGGCCTAGTCAAAAGCCACTGGGTGCACATGAAATGAATAAATATAAGCAATAATGTAACTTACAATACAGTATTTCAATATAAAATACAAGTTTATCAAATGATTTACAACAGAATTAATAAGAATTAATAGATTACCTAATATAATCAGACTTCAGCGAGTCTTGAAGCATTCAAACATTTCTCCACATCAGCTGCTATTCTTTGCACCTACAAGAAATAATGAGTTATCTTGTGATTTTTTTTAAAATGCATTTACATAAATGAGACCAAAATGAACATCCCCAAAAGGCATATATTTTAAAATAAACAAACTCTTACATTTGATTAATAAATTCAGTTATAATACTACATTGTAGAACTGTACCACCAATCAAATTAAATAATTTATAATGCAAAATTACAACTGTTATGACATTAATGTTTTACATACATTTTTGAAATTACAAATAAGAAATGGAAAAATGCAATGATACTTTTTAAACGTGAAACTAAACCGCCATTAGGTGGCAGCAAATAACTTAATGAGTGAGTCAACTGAGTAATTCATTAAACCGATCCATTCAAAATGCTGAATCATTCAGTAAAAACACCGCTGAGTTTCGCTTTGATCTTTGTTTGGAACGATTTTCATTGGTGAAATAGAACAACAGTCAATATTGTGTCTAAAAAGTAAGTAACTTAATGTTAACTAATTGTTTATTGAACTATGTAACATTTGCAATCGTGATAATCAGCAAAACAGCTCGCTTATGCTACTTAACAATATCATACAATGTTACAATGTTTATTTATAGAGCACATTTAAAACAACTGAAGTCGACCAAAGTGCTGCACAGAGTACGCAAAACAAAAACAAGTTGACGAGTTTATAAACAATAAAATAGAAACTATAAAACACAAACTGTAAAATGGATGAGATTCACTAAAATAATCATTGCACAGCAAGTCAAAAAATATTAAATGCCAAGGAGAAGAGATAAGTTTTAAGAGTAGACTTAAAAACAGATAATGTTGAGGCAGTTCTGATATGAATTGGGAGACTATTCCACAACTTAAGGCCAACAACAGAAAAAGCACGATCACCTTTGAGACCTTTTGAGACATGCCCTGGGAACTTGCAATAAACCAGAATCAGCAGATCCGAGTACTCTTGACTGAGTGTATGGTTGTAACAGATCAGAGAGGTACTGTGGAGCCAGATTATGTTGAGATTCATAGACAAACAGTGACATTTTAAAATCAATTCTATATTTGAATGGCAGCCAATGCAATGAAATCAGAACCGGCGTGATGGACTCATATTTGCGCTTCCCATAAAGAAGCCGAGCTGCAGCATTTTGAACCAACTGCAGATGAAAAACACATGACTGAGGAGCACCGATATACAGTGAGTTGCAGTAATCCAATCGAGATTTTACAAAAGCATGCATAACCATTTCAAGCTTCTTTAGAGACAAAAATGGCTTCACCTTCATCAGAAGACAAAGATGATAAAAATAGGACTTAACCACAGCACTTATCTGCTTACCAAATTTAAGATTATTGTCAATCCATACACCTAAGTTTTTTGCACATGTAGTGTTATATGGAGTAAGGTCCAGATTCAAAATCGTGTACACAGTGGTCATTTGAGCCAAACAAATTAAATTATGTTTTACTGTCATTGAGGCTTAGTGTAAGCCAAAGTTTTAGTTCATCCAAACAATCTAAAATAGGCTTTAACGCCTGTTTGTTATCACACTTCAAAGGGATATAGATTTGTGTGTCATTGGCATACAGATGAAAAGAGACCCAATACTTAAGAATAGATCCTCGAGGAATCATATAAAGAGAAAACAGTACCGGACCAAGGATTGAGCCCTGAGGAACACCAGATTGTAAAGATATTTCAGATGAGGAGTGGTTTCCAATACTAACAATATACCTCATATTAGTGAGATATGAATGAAACCACTGCAACACCGTGCCACGTTTCAAGATGTGATATAAGTGTATTATGATCAACTAAATCAAAGGCAGAACTGAGGTCTAACAGAACCAAAGCCATAGACCGCGCAGTGTCAGTAATTAGCATGATGTCATTCAAAACTCTTAAAAGAGCTGACTCTTTTGTCGTCATGTCATCTGAACTGTCGTCTTGTTCTGTCGTCCTGTCAACTTAACTGTCCTCTTGTTCTGTCATCTGAACTGTCGTCTTGTCATCTGAACTGTCGTCTTGTCATCTGAACTGTCGTCTTGTTGTCGTCTTGTCATCTGAACTGTCATCTTGTCATCTGAACTGTCGTCTTGTCATCTGAACTGTCGTCTTGTCATCTGAACTGTCGTCTTGTTGTCGTCTTGTCATCTGAACTGTCGTCTTGTTGTTGTCCTGTCATCTGAACTGTCGTCTTGTCATCTGAACTGTCGTCTTGTCATCTGAACTGTCGTCGTCCTGTCGTCTTGTCATCTAAACTGTCGTCTTGTCATCTGAACTGTCGTCTTGTTGTCGTCCTGTCGTCTTGTCATCTGAACTGTCGTCTTGTCATCTGAACTGTCGTCTTGTCATCTAAACTGTCGTCGTGTCATCTGAACTGTCGTCTTGTTGTCGTCCTTTCGTCTTGTCATCTGAACTGTCGTCGTCCTTTCGTCTTGTCATCTGAACTGTCGTCTTGTTCTGTCATCTGAACTGTCGTCTTGTCATCTGAACTGTCGTCTTGTCATCTGAACTGTCGTCTTGACATCTGAACTGTCGTCTTGTTGTCGTCCTTTCGTCTTGTCATCTGAACTGTCGTCTTGTCATCTGAACTGTCGTCTTGACATCTGAACTGTCGTCTTGTTGTCGTCCTTTCGTCTTGTCATCTGAACTGTCGTCTTGTCATCTGAACTGTCGTCTTGACATCTGAACTGTCGTCTTGTCATCTGAACTGTCGTCTTGTCATCTAAACTGTCGTCGTCCTGTCGTCTTGTCATCTGAACTGTCGTCGTCCTGTCGTCTTGTCATCTGAACTGTCGTCTTGCTGTTGTCCTGTCGTCTTGTCATCTGAACTGTCGTCTTGTCATCTGAACTGTCGTCTTGTTGTCGTCCTGTCGTCTTGTCATCTGAACTGTCGTCTTGTCATCTGAACTGTCGTCTTGTTCTGTCATCTGAACTGTCGTCTTGTCATCTGAACTGTCGTCTTGTTCTGTCATCTGAACTGTCGTCTTGTCATCTGAACTGTCGTCGTCCTTTCGCCTTGTCATCTGAACTGTCGTCTTGTCATCTGAACTGTCGTCTTGACATCTGAACTGTCGTCTTGTCATCTGAACTGTCGTCTTGTCATCTGAACTGTCGTCTTGTTGTCGTCCTTTCGTCTTGTCATCTGAACTGTCGTCTTGTCATCTGAACTGTCGTCTTGTCATCTGAACTGTCGTCTTGACATCTGAACTGTCGTCTTGTTGTCGTCCTTTCGTCTTGTCATCTGAACTGTCGTCTTGTCATCTGAACTGTCGACTTGACATCTGAACTGTCGTCTTGTCATCTGAACTGTCGTCTTGTCATCTAAACTGTCGTCGTCCTGTCGTCTTGACATCTGAACTGTCGTCTTGCTGTTGTCCTGTCGTCTTGTCATCTGAACTGTCGTCTTGTCATCTGAACTGTCGTCTTGTTGTCGTCCTGTCGTCTTGTCATCTGAACTGTCGTCTTGTCATCTGAACTGTCGTCTTGTCATCTGAACTGTCGTCGTCCTGTCGTCTTGTCATCTGAACTGTCGTCTTGTCATCTGAACTGTCGTCTTGTCATCTAAACTGTCGTCGTCCTGTCGTCTTGTCATCTGAACTGTCGTCTTGTTGTCGTCCTGTCGTCTTGTCATCTGAACTGTCGTCTTGTCATCTGAACTGTCGTCTTGACATCTGAACTGTCGTCTTGTCATCTGAACTGTCGTCTTGTCATCTAAACTGTCGTCGTCCTGTCGTCTTGTCATCTGAACTGTCGTCTTGTTGTTGTCCTGTCGTCTTGTCATCTGAACTGTCGTCTTGTCATCTGAACTGTCGTCGTGTCATCTGAACTGTCGTCTTGTTGTCGTCCTGTCGTCTTGTCATCTGAACTGTCGTCGTCCTGTCGTCTTGTCATCTGAACTGTCGTCTTGTCATCTAAACTGTCATCGTCCTGTCGTCTTGTCATCTGAACTGTCGTCTTGTCATCTAAACTGTCGTCGTCCTGTCGTCTTGTCATCTAAACTGTCGTCGTCCTGTCGTCTTGTTGTCGTCTTGTCATCTAAACTGTCGTCGTCCTGTCGTCTTGTCATCTGAATTGTCGTCTTGTTGTCGTCCTGTCGTCTTGTCATCTGAACTGTCGTCTTGTCATCTAAACTGTCGTCGTCCTGTCGTCTTGTCATCTAAACTGTCGTCGTCCTGTCGTCTTGTTGTCGTCTTGTCATCTAAACTGTCGTCGTCCTGTCGTCGTGTCATCTGAACTGTCGTCTTGTTGTCGTCCTGTCGTCTTGTCATCTGAACTGTCGTCGTCCTGTCGTCTTGTCATCTGAACTGTCGTCTTGTCATCTAAACTGTCATCGTCCTGTCGTCTTGTCATCTGAACTGTCGTCTTGTCATCTAAACTGTCGTCGTCCTGTCGTCTTGTCATCTAAACTGTCGTCGTCCTGTCGTCTTGTTGTCGTCTTGTCATCTAAACTGTCGTCGTCCTGTCGTCTTGTCATCTGAATTGTCGTCTTGTTGTCGTCCTGTCGTCTTGTCATCTGAACTGTCGTCTTGACATCTGAACTGTCGTCTTGTCATCTGAACTGTCGTCTTGTCATCTGAACTGTCGTCTTGTCATCTGAACTGTCGTCTTGTCATCTGAACTGTCGTCGTCCTGTCGTCTTGTCATCTGAACTGTCGTCTTGTCATCTAAACTGTCGTCGTCCTGTCGTCTTGTCATCTAAACTGTCGTCGTCCTGTCGTCTTGTTGTCGTCTTGTCATCTAAACTGTCGTCGTCCTGTCGTCTTGTCATCTGGACTGTCGTCTTGTTCTGTCATCTGAACTGTCGTCTTGTCATCTGAACTGTCGTCTTGACATCTGAACTGTCGTCTTGTCATCTGAACTGTCGTCGTCCTGTCGTCTTGTCATCTGAACTGTCGTCTTGTCATCTGAACTGTCGTCTTGTCATCTGAACTGTCGTCTTGTCATCTGAACTGTCGTCTTGACATCTAAACTGTCGTCTTGTTGTCGTCCTGTCGTCTTGTCATCTGAACTGTCGTCTTGTCATTTGAACTGTCGTCTTGTTGTCGTCCTGTCGTCTTGTCATCTGAACTGTCGTCTTGTTGTCGTCCTGTCGTCTTGTCATCTGAACTGTCGTCTTGTCATCTGAACTGTCGTCTTGTCATCTGAACTGTCGTCTTGTTGTCGTCCTGTCGTCTTGTCATCTGAACTGTCGTCTTGTCATCTGAACTGTCGTCTTGTCATTTGAACTGTCGTCTTGTCATCTGAACTGTCGTCTTGTTGTCGTCCTGTCGTCTTGTCATCTGAACTGTCGTCTTGTTGTCGTCCTGTCGTCTTGTCATCTGAACTGTCGTCTTGTTGTCGTCCTGTCGTCTTGTCATCTAAACTGTTGTCGTCCTGTCTTCTTGTCATCTGAACTGTCGTCTTGTTATCTGAACTGTCGTCTTGTTGTCGTCCTGTCGTCTTGTCATCTAAACTGTCGTCTTGTCATCTGAACTGTCGTCTTGTTGTCGTCCTGTCGTCTTGTCATCTAAACTGTTGTCGTCCTGTCGTCTTGTCATCTGAACTGTCGTCTTGTCATCTGAACTGTCGTCTTGTCATCTAAACTGTCGTCGTCCTGTCGTCTTGTCATCTGAACTGTCGTCTTGTCATCTGAACTGTCGTCTTGTTGTCGTCTTGTCATCTAAACTGTCGTCTTGTCATCTGAACTGTCGTCTTGTTGTCGTCTTGTCATCTAAACTGTCGTCTTGTCATCTGAACTGTCGTCTTGTCATCTAAACTGTTGTCGTCCTGTCGTCTTGTCATCTGAACTGTCGTCTTGTCATCTGAACTGTCGTCTTGTCATCTAAACTGTCGTCTTGTCATCTGAACTGTCGTCTTGTCATCTAAACTATTGTCGCCCTGTCGTCTTGTCATCTGAACTGTTGTCTTGTTCTGTCATCTGAACTGTCTTGTTCTGTCGACAATACTGTCATCAGGTTCTTTTGTCATTACTATCATTTATGTAAACTGTTTGAAAATGATGTGTAGATGCAAACGTACCTATGACGTAACACATTGCTGTCAAAATAAGTCTTCATCTGCCAGTTCACAAAATAATTCTATTCATGTGAAAATACATGTTCATCATAATTTTGTTTGTTAACGTTATTTAAAATAACTAAGTGTTAACTTAAATTAAAAAATTGAAAACTAAAAAGAAAGAAACAAATTAAATCAAAATCAAAAGAAACAAATTAAATTCCAAAACCAAGAAAAGTAAATTGGAAATAGAGGTGCACTGGTCGAGCGGCCATAAATCAGAACTGGATGTTTATGGTTTCAAAACACAAGATCGACAATCATCTGTTTTATATTTTATTTTGGTTAATCTCTATTCTGGACTTGTGCACAAACTGTATTGTAATCCTAAAATGGAGACTTAAATCGATCTCCATCGATCAAATCGATCTTAGCAACAGTCTGTATCTATGTTTCTTCTTTACACTTTAAAAGATTAAACTGAACACCAGTAATGTATTGCCATTTTGATAAGAATGTATGCTTTTTGGACGCTCCAGGTAATCATGCCAGGATACTTTTTATAGATGTTCGTTCCGCATTGAATCTATTATTGTGTACTGTGTTACATGTTACTTCACCATGCTCTCTTGTACTAACAGAAAAAAGCTTTTGAGAATTACTAATATTTCCTCAAAGATAATTGGTCTCTCTACTCCTAATTTGTTGGCTCTTATTGATACTGCTATCATTCGTAGAGCAAATAATGTACAACCCCAAATCAGAAAAAGTTGGGACAGTATGGAAAACGCAAATAAAAAAAGAAAGTAGTGATTTCTAAATTTACTTTGACTTGTATTTCATTGCAGACAATATGAACACAAAATATTTCATGTTTTGTCTGGTCAACTTCATGTCATTTGTAAATATACATCCTTTCCTGTCATTCAGACCTGCAACACATTCCCAAAAAAGTTGGGACAGGAGCAATTTAGGGCTAGTAATGAGGTAAATTGGTTAAATAATGATGTGATTTGAAACAGTTGATGTCAACAGGTGATTGTAATTATGATTTGGTACAAAAGCAGCATCCAAGAAAGGTCTAGTCCTTTATGAGCAAAGATGGGCCGAGGATCGCCAGTTTGCCAACAAATACATGAGAAAATTATTGAAATGTTTAAAAACAATGTTCCTCAAAGAAAGATAGGAAGAGATTTGGATATTTCACCTTCAACAGTGCATAACATAATTAAAGGATTCAAGGAATCTGGAGGAATTTCAGTGCGTAAAGGACAAGGGCGCAAGCCTAAGCTGAACAACCGTGATCTCCGATCCCTCAGGCGGCACTGCATCAAGAATCGTCTTTCATCTATAAGCGATATCACCACATGGGCTCAGGACTACTTTGGCAAACCTTTGTCAAGTACCACAATACGTAGTTACATCCACAAATGCCAGTTAAAACTGTACTGTGCCAAAAGGAAGCCCTATGTTAACAGTGTCCAGAAGCGCCGTCGACTTCTCTGGGCTCGGAGGCATCTGGGATGGACCATCACACAGTGGAAACGTGTACTGTGGTCAGATGAATCAGTATTTCAGGTATTTATTGGGAGGAATGGACGCCGTGTGCTTCGGACCAAAGAAGAAAAGGATCATCCAGACTGTTACCAGCAACAAGTCCAAAAGAAAGGGTCTGTCATGGTATGGGGTTGTGTCAGTGTCAAAGGTAACTTGCACTTCTGTGATGGCACCATTAATGCTGAAAAGTACATAGAGATTTTGGAGCACAATATGCTGCCTTCAAGAAGACATCTTTTCCAGGGACGTCCATGCATATTTCAACAAGACAATGCAAAACCACATTCTGCACACATTACAAAGTCCTGGCTGCGGAGGAAGAGGGTACGGGTACTTGACTGGCCTGCCTGCAGTCCCGACCTGTCTCCAATAGAGAATGTGTGGCGCATTTTGAAGCACAAAATGCGACAACGAAGACCCCGTACTGTTGCCCACCTTAAGACTTGTTTGCAGGAAGAATGGGACAAAATTACACCTGAAACACTTCATCACTTGGTGTCTTCAGCCCCTAAACGTCTTTTAAGTGTTGTGAAAAGGAATGGCAACATTACAAATTGGTAAATGCTTTAATGTCCCAACTTTTTTTGGAATGTGTTGCAGGTCTGAATGACAGGAAAGGATGTATATTTACAAATGACATGAAGTTGACCAGACAAAACATGAAATATTTTGTGTTCATATTGTCTGCAATGAAATACAAGTCAAAGTAAATTTAGAAATCACTACTTTCTTTTTTTATTTGCGTTTTCCATACTGTCCCAACTTTTTCTGATTTGGGGTTGTAAAAAAAAAATCCTAGTCATCCCTTTAATCCAGCAAAAGATTAAGTAATTTAATTTGTCATGTATTTGACCTTTTAAATGCAACTTGTTATACTACAAAGCCTCAAAAGTCACCTATATGGGAGGAAAAAAACAAGAACCACAAATCCATGGCCATAGTTTTATAGTTTGTCCAATAGTCCCCTTAGTTTAAAATGTACTTAGAGATTTGAAATTGTTCCTTTGGTTTAACAAATCATGCCCACAGATTAATAAACAGTACCCACAAAAATCCAATCTGCACTTCAGATTTGTAAGCACCTTTGTTTTTTTATTTATTTATTTTAGTCCATACCCATAAATTCATGATCTGTGCACATGGGTTTGCAACTGTACTCATCAAAAGAACAGAGTCAACTCCCGGTTAGCATATGTGGTTAATTAATAATATATATTGTCAAAGGAATATTTCCTTTTCATTTCATGCACCTTGTTGATTGTGTGAAGTTGCAACAGAACAATTACATAAATCTGACATGAAATATTGTATTATCTAACATCTACTAATGATTAAAAATGCTGTAAAAAATGCTTTTGTTCATGTTATTTAATGCCTTAACTAATGTTAACAAATTAAAAGTTATTTTTAGTATAGTTTTTGTAAATCATTTTATAATACAACTATTAGGTATTAAGTAAACGCATTTATAGTTATAATAAAACAACAATAATAATGATAGGCTTAATAATATTAAATAAACAGATTGACAAAATTATTCTACATCGTGACATTGTTGTCTAGTCCACAAAGATAGTTTGAGGCATTCCACTGAATAATAAACGAAAACAATAAGATGGGATACCCGGGAGCTTGTTCTCTCCTTCTACGAGTATAGTTTTCAAACCCATGGGAACATATTATGAATGTAAGAGTACAATTAGAAAAATCCGATGATAGTTTGCAAATCTGGCAGCACAGATTATGAAATTTTAAAAAAAAATTATTTAATTTTTTATTAATCTGTGGACATGATTTGTTAAAATGAGATAACATTTTAAGAATTTGTGAGTTTGAATTATAAACTAAGTGGATGAATAAAAAAAAAACATTGCCACAGATATATACATCATGTAAATGTTGATATGTAAGAAAATACATATATATATATATATATATATATACAGGGCTGGAACTGTGGGGGTGGGATCCAAGGTGTGAATTACGATGGATGGCGTTTCATTTCCAACTGGTTAGTTTTATTTAGAAATTAAAGTAATTTCTATATTTCATTCATTCAAAAGGCTATGAAAGCGATCCCAGTTCTGCACATAAACGTAGCTCTGTTTATGGTTCGCTGCGCAATGCCATCTTTAATTGCCACAAAACCTGCAGATTGCAGCCAATAGAAATTCTTCTCTATCTGTGCGCGTGCAGCTCCTCACAGAACAGATTGTGAAAGCAGACTGCAGTTTTGGTCATTCATTGTAACAAAATGTAGAGACGATGTAAATAATAGATTCAGTGTACAGTGTAGAGCTTCATTCATTAATGTTGAAGTTTGTGAGATCGTGATGAACTAAGGAGGGTAACCGCTTTTTAATGATTATAAAAAGTAAATGTGACATTAAATTTCTACAACCCTTTTAAAAAAATATGTTATTTTATACAAAAGTTAATATTACATGACTTAAGTTTTAGCCGCTGCGCATCTATTGTTTCTGACAAAGCGCTGTTTTGTTTATGAATGAATCTTTGCTTTTGAACAAGTCTAGCGAGTCAATAATTCAATCACCTATTTATAAAGAGAATCATTTGCTTCATTCCTATATGAATCAGCTGTTTGAACGAATCGATTGAATAACTGATTCAGTGACAAAGACAGTGACTTACTGCCACCTACTGGCAGTTCAGTTTCATTTTTGAAGTATACATAGAGTCATTTAAATCATTTACATTTCTATATTCATCACATTTTTTTTAAAGCATTAATCAACTGTTATTATAATTGTTATTATGAGATGCATTTATGCTACCTCTGACTCTTGTCAAATATTCTGTAAATATTCCTTAATGCCACATTTGTGCTCTTCTGTGCCATGCAAATATGAATTGTTGATGCTGATTTCATTTAACTGGTAACTTATTTTATTTAACATATTAATTTTCCTGATTGTATCTTATTATTTTAATTTAATTTATTGTTTATGTCAGGGTTTTTACTTGTAATTTTTTATTTTAGCCACTAGATGTCCCTATAGCACTCATGTTAATCTTGTGCCTCTTGTAATCAGAGCTATTGTCTTCACATGTGCCTCTTATGGGCTGTGTATTTAAGCTGATCACTTCCATTGTATCTTTGCTTGGTTATTGTTGTTCCTAAGCCAGTTACTGTAGTAAGTCTGCTCTAGTTCAAAGACCAATACTTTGAAAGTCTTTAGGAGTGTTTTCCTGTTTATTTTTGCTGTTTTTGAAGTCTTTTTCTAAGTTTTTGTTTTGGAAATTATTTTTTCTCCTTTGGGATCCTTTGTGGACTGAATTTTTTAGTGGCTTTCCTTAAGAAAAGTATTTTTGTACCTTTTTTTGCTGTTTTTGTTAAATAAACTCTTCTGAGTTATTTAAGAACGCGTCTGACTATTGGGTCCAACTACCTTCTGTGGCTCAGTGGAAATTAAGACTCTTGCGCCAGTTCATATATATATATATATATATATATATATATATATATATATATATATATTATTTTTTTTAGGAGCACTAGTGTTCCTGAAAAGAAATTTAAGCGTAGAGTCCTTAAGAATGTAATTAAAAAAATTAAGTGTAAGCTATTTAATATAACCTACAAATCATGCAATACTGTGTTTTGAGGGCTTAGCTAAACAGGCCAATTAGAAACACTAATCATTATTTTTTTTATTAAATAATTATTTAATTTCACTTATCAGTTTTTATTATTATTATTAAACACAGGGGGTCATTAATGATGTTACCATTATAACGTGCAAATTCACACACAACGTATCTTTAATTTGGCCAGAATTGCAAGTGCTTTTCTCAATATACAAAACATTTTAGAGAAAATATTAAATAAGTTGCGAATAAATGTTATTGTAGATTATAAATTAAATTTATAATTAAATGCATCTGAAAGGTCATCTAAAATTCTCATTATTACTATATATATATATAAAATCTGTTTTAATTTCACACTTTGCTGTAAAGAAGTTATTTGAAATGTAAAAAAAAATAAATTATGATAATGAATGAAGATTTGAATCAGTCACCTCCTTCAGTGTGTGTGTGTGTGTGTGTGTGTGTGTGTGTGTGTGTGTAGGCTCAGTGCCTCATATGCTCACGAGACTTTGGAAATAACACCTCATACGGCACCTTCGTGCTAAGCATGGGGATGCAGATACTCTGCAGCCGAGAACCTCAGCTGAAACTCGCCCTTCTGGTATTGTAATCATTCAATACAAACTATTCTTAAGTGTTGCACACATGTACATATTGTAGAAATTACCTTCATGATGATAAAAATGAACTCCTTTTACTTCAAGCTTATACATATGTTATTGTATTAAAGTACAGTAAAATAAAATACAATGTTATGTCTCTTTTATTTACACGTGAATATGCATAACAAAAATGCAAAATGTACAAAAAGTACTTTGTAAAAGTACAAATAAATTGCATTACAAAAACGAATAATATATACAACTTAAGCCGGGCTCACACTGTGCGATTTTTTTTAAAAGTCCTTTAGGATTGTACTTGTCAGACTGCACGAACATGATGATCATGTCACACTGTGGGATCTCAGCTATCATTAATGTCAGACTGTACGACAGTCAAGACGAGTTAAAAACAGGTGCGCGCAAGAAAACTTGTCCGGACATGTCCAGTGACTGCGAACTGCATTGCACGCGGGACCGAACTGTTGGCTATCATGAAAAGTATATGAATGGCAGCAATACCGGCATATTTAAGAAGAATAGTGTATGCAGCTCTACACACCCACATGAAAACAGCAGCGCAACCAGTATCAGCAACGTATCAGATGAATTCCGTGAGCGGAGGACGGGAGCGCCGGAGTTTATGGCTGATAGAATAATTCTCTAGCATTAATTCTGCTCATAGATTGTCTTGAAAAACGGAGACAGTTTGACATTCATCGTAGGGGTAGTCACACTTAGAAATTTGTCGGAGGTGAAATTTGATCGCAACAGCCATTAATCGGCTGTCGGTGAACATGTCAAATCAGCGATCAAAGACTACAGATTTTAGCCTAGGATTATAGGAATCTTTTAGGATTTTCAAAATTTGTCTCAGACGAGCAAATCATGGCCAAAATCGCACAGTGTGAGCCGGGCTTTAGTCATTTAATTTTTCACTTACATCACAAAAATAAACTACAATTTTTCAATATCTTTTTTTTAAACGTCACATTGTCAATGAAACAACCTAATTTCTGTAATGTACCCATTTTTTCTCACTGTTTTCTTGCCTAATAGAGAATGGCTAATAATGTATTTGTTAAGCATTCTCTCAAGAAAAGAAATCAGTCTCTCCCTGCTCTCCTGTGCTCTTTTCTCCTCTGTCTCTCTCTGGAGTTTGATGTCCTCCCTGAGTAGTTCCACCAGCTCCCACTCACTCCCTCACCTGTCCCAGGACACTCCCTCACCTGTCCCAGGACGGACACTCCCTCCCACCTGTCCCAGGACACCTGCAATCTTAAGGCAGAGCAAATAAACCATGACTGTTAACAACAGCACAATGAATTTCAGCAAAAATCTGTCTATTAAATTGCTTACTTTGTATTTTTAAGTCCTGCACTAGCAGGCTCATTTTCTCCAGAACAGTCAAAAAACAAGAGAAAATGTAAACACTTTTGAAAAATATAAAGACAGGTTTGCAATCGTAACATTAGAAAATATGACACAGCAGCACATGCATACAAAATACTGAAGTGCTAAAGGTTGGTTAAAACATTTGTAGACATATCTAGACTATTGCCTTATAAACTGGTTGTCTAATTGTTTGTGGGCTTTGTGTTAAAAAAAAAACCTGGCTTTTAACACTTTCGCTAGGTAACTTATTTGAGTAAATGAAAACAATGCTTACATTTCCATGTGAATTCCCCACAGAACTCTCATCCGCCGTGTTCTTTGAATATAAATTCCATCGTGGGTGCATTTGAAGTCGAATTACGGCAGCCTTCGTCACGCCGTGGTGATGCAATCGGCCTTGTAATGCGGTCATCGGAGTGCACATCCTGAATTGGGCCAGCTTACGTCGTGACACTGTGACGCAATCGCACTTCAAATGCGCACTCTGGAGTCTGCACACTCGACATTGGGACAGCCTTCGTCGCGTCGCCGTGACACAATCGGCCTTCAAATATGCACTTCGGAGGACGTAGCCTACGAATTGGGACACAGCTTTATTGTAATCTCACATACTATTTAGGATGGATAGTATGAACATTGGGACGCAGGGTTTGATCAGTCTGCGCTGTTGGGGGGGCTAATGAAAATTTTGAGGGGGCCGGTGCCACCCGTCTAGACACACCCCTGTATGGTATTGAAAAAGTTACAATTTCTAGAAGAGCTGGTAAGAGAGGAAAAACATTTACAACATTAGATATGATTAAAAAGCTTGTCTCCCTTGGGTTTAAATGAGGACTTTGATCTTTCTTGTATTACATTTACATTTAATCATTTTGCAGACACTTTTATCCAAAGTGACTTACAATTGGGGAAAACAAAGCGATTCATCTTGAAGAGGCAATCAGACAGAGGAAGTGTTGGTAACACTGAGTCTCAGGCATTGTTCAAATAAGTACAAGCTAGCAAGGGAAGGAATAAATAAAGAGAAAGAAAAAAAAAAATTCTTTCTAAGTTTAGGATGAAGTCAAGTAGTGCCGAACGAGATGAGTTTTCAGTTGTTGCTTGAAGACTGACAGGTATCCAGCATTCCGGATAGGGGTGGGAAGATTATTCCACCATCCAGGAATGGTGATCGAGAATGTTCTGGAGAGTGATTTTGAGCCTCTCTGTGATGGTACCACGAGGCGTTGCTCACTAGCAGATCTCAGACTTCTGGAGGGGATGTAGATTCGTAATAGTGAGTTGAAGTAGGCGGGTGCTAAGCCTGTGGCTGTTCTATATGCAAGCATCAATGTCTTAAACTTGATGTGAGCTGCAACCGGTAGCCAGTGCAAGGAGATAAAGAGAGGTGTAACATGGGCTCTTTTGGGTTCGTTGAAGACCAGTCGTGCCGCTGCATTCTGAATCATTTGTAGAGATTTGATTGTGTTTGATGGAAGTCCAGCCAGATGAGCATTGCAGTAGCCCAGCCTAGAAACGACAAGGGCCTGGACAAGAAGTTGTGCAGCATGCTTTGTCAGAAAGGGCCTGATCTTTCTGATGTTGTGTAGTGCAAACCTGCAAGATCGAGCAGTCTTTGCAATGTGCTCTTTGAAGGTCAGCTGGTCATCAAAGATTACACCAAGATTTCTGACCGAAGTTGATGGGGCAATTGTTAATGAACCTAACTGAATCGTGAAGTCATGCTGTAGAGTCGGAGTGGCAGGGAAGACAAGAAACTCGGTCTTTGCCAGGTTGAGCTGTAGGTGATGTTCTTTCCATCCATGCCGAGATGTCCGCCAGGCAGCCTGAGATCCGTGCAGCTACCGTTGGATCATTTGGTTGAAAAGAAAGATATAGCTGTATGTCATCAGCGTAGCAATGGTAGGAGAAGCCATGTGCCTGTATGATGGGACCCAGTGATGTAGTGTATGTGGAGAAGAGGAGGGGTCCAAGAACCGATCCCTGAGGAACCCCAGTGACCAGTTGATGTGCTTTGGATACCTCCCCTCCCCAGGCCACCCTGAAAGACAAACCAGTGAGACAGGAATCAAACCAGCGAAGTGGAATCCCAGTGATGCCCAGTGAAGAGAGTGGACAGGAGGATCTGATGATTGACAGTGTCAAAAGCGGCAGATAGATCCAGCAGAATGAGGACTGATGATTTGGAATCGGCCTTTGCAATTCGCAGGGCTTCAGTGACTGAGAGTAGCGCAGTCTCAGTTGAATGGCCACTCCTGAAACCTGACTGTTTAGCATCCAGTTTGTTGTACTGTGAAAGAAACAGTGAGAGCTGGTTGAAGACAGCTCGTTCGAGTGTTTTTGGCTATGAATGGAAGGAGAGAGACAGGTCTGTAGTTTTCTATAAGAGAAGTGTTTAAAGTAGGTTTTTTTAGCAGTGGGGTTACCCGAGCCTGCTTGAACACAGTGGGGAAAATGCCTGTAAGGAGGGATGTGTTGATGATGTGTGTGAGTGCCGGTAAGAGTGTGGGAGAGATTGCTTGGAGAAGGTGTGAGGGGATTGGGTCTAGAGGACATGTTGTAGGGTGGCTGGAGAGGAGAAGTTTGGATACTTCCGCATCAGTGAGGGGACAGAAGGAGAAGATGGGAGTTTTAGCAGTGGGTGCGGTTGGTTGGAGGTCCTGTGTGTGTGTGGAGGTGAGAACTGACTACTGATTGTTCTAGTTTTGTCTGTGAAAAAAGTGGCAAAGTCATCAGCTGTTATAGAAGTGGAGGGAGGTGGTGGAGGGGGACAGAGGAGATAATTAAATGTTCTGAAGAGATTACGCATGTCTGGAGCGCTGTTGATCTTGTTGTGGAAATGTGAGGATTTGGTTTGATTTGCACCATTTTCTCTCTGCCGCTCTGAGTTTGGTCCGATGCTCACGAAGAACATCGGATAACCAGGGGTTAGAAGGGGCAGCCCATGCTGGCCTGGAGGAGAGAGGACAAATGTCATCTAGACAAGAGGTTAAGGTAGAGCATAAAGTGTCAGTAGCTGCATTCATATCCAGAGATGAGAAATGGGTAGGTGAGGGAAGAGAGGAGGATACTACAGAGGAAAGTTGGGAGGGAGAAAGGGAGCGTAGGTTTTGTCTAAAAGTAACCGGTAAGGGAGATGGTGGCACCCGGGTAGCAAAATGTAAAGTAAATGTAATGAAGAAATGGTCAGAGATATGTAGTGGTTGTACCAGAATGTTATCTGCAGTACAATTGCGTATCCCAAATTAAATCAAGTTGGTTGCCTGATTTGTGCGTGCTAGTAGTGGCAAAGCGTTTGAGATCAAAAGAAGCTATGAGTGAATGTAAGTCTGTAGCATAATGCTTGTCTAGATGGATGTTGAAATCACCAAATACTAAGAGTGGAGTGTTATCCTCCATGAAAGAGGAGAGCAGCCCATCCAGCTCCTCTAAGAAGGTGGCTAGAGTTTGTCCAGGAGGATGGTAAATTATCACAATCTGTAGTTTTATAGGAGCTGTTACAGTAATCGCATGAGATTCAAATTAGTTGTAATTGCATAGGGGAGAGTGGGTTGAGTATTTCCAATTGTTTGAAATGAGCAGACCAGTGCCCCCACCCCGGCCAACTTGACGTGGGGTGTGAGAGAAAGAGAAATTGTGTGAGAGAGCAGCTGCGGTTGCTGAGTCTTCTGGACGAATCCAGGTCTCAGTCAAGCCCAAGATGCTGAGTGTGGATCGTAAAGAAAAAGCAGAAATGAAGTAAGCTTTGTTGACAGCTGACTGACAATTCCAAAGATCCACAGAGAAAGAAAGAGGTGTAGTAGAAGATGTAGAGATAGGGCGCAGGTTAGCAGGATTACGTTGCTGTCTGCGTGTGATGTTAGAGCGTGGTTGAGAGAAAACCGGAATGGTTTGGAAACACATGATAGAGGTGGAAGGAAAGAGGATAGGGAAGGAGAGTGTGTGAAGGAAGATAGAGATGGTATTTAAGTGTATTGCTCGGTGTCGTTGCTCGGTTAAAGTCGCAGGTCTTTACCCTCATAGGTCTTCACCCGAAGAGGCTGAACGCTTCCGCTGATGCTTCAGTGCACAGATATCAATACATACGGTCTAGGAAGCCAAAAGTGAAAACAGCTGTGGCCGCCTTCTAATTAGCACACCCAACAGCCTATAGCAGGGCAATTGCTCAAATCGAATCTACAATTCATGCTTAAGTGCAGGAAGGCAGCAATGCGATCGACGGCTATTATTATAACAACAAGTAAGTGCAATCAAAAATACAAACTACAACGAAAAAGCAAAGTAGAAATAGGTATTCCTTCGAAATATTCCTTCCTAGCAGCAAGTAATAATTTAAACAACAGGGCCCGTATTCATAAAGATTCTAAGAATCCTTTTAGAGAGCTCCTAATTTAGCTTAAAAATTTCTAGCTAGGAGTCTTAGCTTAAAAGTGATTCAGGACCAATCTGAGAGCAACTCTGAGCGAGGAAAAGACAAAAACTTGTATCTTAGTGAGGAGGCGGGGCTGACCCCGTTGCTAGCTATTATGATTATTATTCTGTGCCATTACTTTTGGTCCCTTAACAAGTGGGAGGCACATATGCAAACTGTTGTAATTCCTACACCATTCACCTGATTTGGATGTAAATACCCTCAAATTAAAGCTGACAGTCTGCAGTTAAAGCACATCTTGTTCGTTTCATTTGAAATCCATTGTGGTGGTGTATGGAGCCAAAAATGTTAGAATTGTGTCGATGTCCCAATATTTATAAGATTCAAACACATTGACCAAGTTAAAAAGCTGTCAGTAAAGCTTTGAGTTAACTTTCAAGAGGAGTTGAAATTATTAACATTAAATTCACAATACAATAGAGAAGATCTTATACAAGATTCTTAAGTTAAACTGCATTTCATCTAAGATGTGCTCACATCATAACTGACATTTAACAAACTAGATCATACAGGATGACAGAATTAATTTCTAATTAACGTATTCATACAGTCAGACAGGAGACATGCTGTCTACAGGAATGAAGACTCATCTATGTTATCAAACATCAGTACAGTATGTATGCTGTGCCAAAACTACCATGGTATTCCTTCAACGTGACTATGACAACCATTCAGATCTCAGGATCCTTTAATCCAGGGGTCTCAAACTCAATTCCTGGAGGGCCACAGCTCCAACTCACACCTAGGGTTGCAAAAAGGTGGAACATTTCCTGTAAATTTCAGAAACTTTTCAGAAATATTGGAAAATTTTCTGGGATTTTTTTTAATCTTCCTGATATTTTTGGAAAGTTTCCACCCCTTTGTAACCCTATTCAAACCTGCTTGGAAGTTTACAGTAATCCTGAAGACCTGGCTTATCTGGATCAGGTTTGTTTGATTAACGTAGGAGCTAAACCTAGTCCAGGAATTGAGTTTGAGACCAATGCTTTAGCCATTCGATGTCAGTGCAAGTCAAAATGATATCTTCAGTCACAGGAACCATCATTAGCCCAGCAGATTCCACATGTTTATTGTAAGAAGTGACAATAAAGTGATGCTGAGGAACGTAGAGATGAATGGAGATGCGTCACTGGTGGCCTTCGCTCTCGGCCGCAGCGTGCAGCTTCTGGTGCTTCTTCAGAGATGACTGGTCGCTGTACCTGTGGTCACACAGCGGGCAGCAGTGCAGCTTCTCTCTAGTGTGCACCAGCTCGTGTCTCTTCAGGGTTCCAGCGCGGCTGAAGCTCTTGCTGCACTGACCACAGGTGTGCCGCTTCTCTCCGCTGTGAGTCAGCTGGTGCAGCTTCAGGCTGCTGGTCACCGTGAAGCGCTTGCCGCAGTCTGCACAGCCGTAGGGCTGCTCTCCGGTGTGCATGCGGCGGTGGATGCGCAGGTGTGCGGCCTGACTGTAGCTCTTGGTGCAGAGCTGGCAGCGGTAGGGCTTCTCTCCGGTGTGGACGCGGAGATGCGTCTTCAGGTCTCCGGCGCCTCTGAAGCTCTTCCCGCACTGAACGCAGACGTAGGGCTTCTCGTCGCTGTGCACTCGGCAGTGGCTGCGCAGGTTGCCGGCGTTGGCAAAGGTTTTAGCACAGACGGCGCAGGCGTACGGCCGTTCTCCGGTGTGCGTGCGCAGGTGTATGCGCAGCTGGCCCTGGTGACCGTAGCTCTTGCTGCACTGAACGCAGACGTAGGGCTTCCCGCCGCTGTGCACTCGGCTGTGACTGCGCAGGTTGCCGGCGTTGGCAAAGGTTTTAGCACAGACGGCGCAGGCGTACGGCCGTTCTCCGGTGTGCGTGCGCAGGTGTATGCGCAGCTGGCCCTGGTGACCGTAGCTCTTGCCGCACTGACCGCAGGAGTAGGGCTTCTCGCCGCTGTGCACTCGGCTGTGGCTGCGCAGGTTGCCGGCGTTGGCGAAGGTTTTAGCACAGACGGCGCAGGCGTACGGCCGTTCTCCGGTATGTGTGCGCAGGTGTATGCGCAGCTGGCCCTGGTGACCGTAGCTCTTGCCGCACTGACCGCAGACGTGCGTCTTCTCCACAGCGTGAGACCTGAAGCTCAGACTCGAGTCTGGAGACAGCATCGTGTGAGACGATCCCTTGTCAGACAGACCGTCTGGACTGGACTCTTCATCGGAGACGGTCTTGTGTTTGCCTGTCACTACCGTGACTTTAACGTCACACTCGTTTGAGCTGATCTCCGGCTCTGAAGGACGTTTAAACACGGCGTGACAGTCAGAGCTCTCCTCGCTATCCTCTGACTTGATCTCTTTACTGGTGTGTTTAGGAGAAGCCTGAGGGTTTGACCGGTCGACAGCACATCCGTCCTCCGGGTCTGGGTCGGCCTTCACAAATAAATACAGTGTTTTTGCACAATTCTTGTTTAAGTGGAGCGACGTGGCGTCTGTGGCGTGTGACTTTAGTAAATCTCCAGCCGTCGGATCGCTGTATTCGCTCTGAGCAGATGAAGTCTGGCTGAAAGAGTTTCTTGAAAAGTCAAGCTGAGCCACAACACGGTCTTCATCTTCTGCAAAACACATAAAAACATCTCGTTACTGGCCAATGTGTCCAAATACAGAATGATCTCAAAGAGATAAACTCTTGCAGAGGAATAAAGCAGAGTTTACACAGGGCTCGAAATTGCGACCATTTTGGTCGCATATGCTCCCGAAATGTAATCTGTGCGACTACAAAATATATTTGGGAGCATTTGTGCGAGTGCAAATAATTGTTGTAGTGCGACCTCTACAGTTCTCTGCTAAACGTACGCGAATTACTGCATAAAAATGTCTCCACGATCTGCTTTTGAAGAAATATTGTAGTATCGTGCTACAGCGCGCATTCTTTCAGTTGCAGTTCTGGTGACGCCGTCTGTATGTACTGTACAACGCCACATCCATTCAGTGTTAACTCAGCGGTAGAGTTACACCCACGAAACACTGCACTTATTCACAATCACAAAAGTACATTATTTGCATGTTTTAAAGCCTTGCCGGTTAAGCTTTTCATTCACGCGCTGGTCTGACGTGCGCTTTTTCTGAGCCCGTACATTACACCTGAAGCGCGCGAACCGAAAAGCCTGTCTAACAGCGCCTGATTACTGAACTAAGTTATCTTTTGAGCTAATACGGTCAAAACACACAAGAAATTAAACCCAGAGTTTCTTTCTATCTCCTCCCCTTTTTAAAGTGTTAGCGGAGTTTAAATACCTTATTCATTCATGTTGCAAAATTGCTTTTCTTACTGAGTATTTTTGTCTTATTTCAAGTACAAATATCTAAAAATTCTTAATATGCATTTTAATATGCAAAAAAAAAAATGGTCTAAGGCATTGAGTCTTGTTCCCTGGGGGGGGGTCCTTTTAAGTAAAACAAGTAAAATTGTCTGCCATAGGGTAGGAAAATAATCTTAATGCAAACGGAAAAAATTATATATTTTTTTTTATTTCTTACCCTATTGGCAAATTATTTGCAAAATAATAAAATGCACTTTAAAACACTGGAGAGGCAGAGCACATTAAGTCTTTTTTTTTTTTTAATTTTAAGGAAAGTGTGCATCCCTCTCGGTTTAAATGAGGCTAATCTGATAAATGACGTTCACTTGATAACATCTTTCTGTGATGTCTGGAAGTAACCCAATAATCAGAATTTCCTTCAAGGTTTCCAGTGTGGTTGGATGCATTGATGACAAGCATATCCCCACCATCACACCTTCTGATAATGAAACTAATTACTGTATGGAATGGAAGGAGATGGAGGAGTCGTAGCTACGAGATGCCGTAACCACAGCTGTTAAATCAACAAATTATTCAAAAATGTTTTGGTCATCTTTATTTCCTACAAATACAAAAGCAAAAGTTATTCTTTTTACTTTTGGATTTTAGAATTCTTCCAATTGGCGGGAGCTGTCGCCATGGTGAATCGTAATTTCGGAGCTCCGCTGATCATGACTTTTCATAGTCGTGGTGCACGCGCTAAACTCAGAGTCAACCTACTCAGAGTTAAATAAACTAACACAATTCAGCCGTTCTGAAACCGAAAACTCTTGAGTTTTCCATCTCAGGGTAAGTCAACTCAGAGTTCAAGTTTAAACTCAAGATTTGGTTGAACCTCCTTATTGAAACGGGCCCCTGCTCTTTCTGAGTCCATCATTTGTGCTGTGCAGTGGGGTATGTGAATAATGGCAGTGAAAAAATAACCACAATTCTTAGCAAATAATAAGAATAATGTAAATTAGATGTAAACAGAGTGAAGAGCTTTGCTCTTGACATGTAAACATCATAATGCGATTAAGTTCTTACTCTTATTTTTGGAAATAATTGCATTATTCGTGCGCTTGTAAACGTAGTCATTGATACTTGCTGAAGCTCAAATGTGCTGCTTAACACACGAAAATGAACCTCATTGGTTCTCACCTGTTAACTTCAAATTCGATCCTTCAAATACAATGGTATTTCTCTTAATATTGGGAAGAGCATGAAAATGGTTATCATTAGGCTACTGTCTGTGTGCACAGTTGTGAGCAGCAGAGGTTGTACAGTACTGTGTGGACGTCTTATTCAGACCAATGAATAGACCGTTCATCAAGTGAACAGCTGACTTGTGTTTTTATGAAAAAAATATATTAGACAGTAGGGCTGGGCCGATAAACGACATCATACCGAATCGCAATAAAATTTATGTCGATAACGATAATAAGCTCTGGATAATAAGAGCCAATCACACAGCAGAAATATGCGACAACAGCCAATCAGCCTGCACGTGCACGTTCACATCAAAGTACAAAGTCTATTTCCTACCGTCCGCACTTTGCGAAGCAAGCTCGACACGAGGACGACAAAAAAATGAGTGGAACCAGCGACGAAAGTGAAACTAACCTCGAGTTATTATCCAAAGATGATGAAATTGTCGACAAAAAAGGTAGCGCGAATTCCGTTATATGGAAGTGGTTTGGCTATCTGAAATGTGACGAGGCGCAGATTAAAACAATCTGTAAAATATGTCGTTGGTTTGTGAAAACGAAGACTGGCAACACTAGGGCTGTGACGGTGGCAGATTTTTACCACCGCGGTGGTGCGGTGTTGTATATATTTATATATATAATTCTGAAACACAAAAATAAATAAATGAGGCTCAATCATCTATTAAAAAACGTACGTGTTTATTTTAGCACTTCTGTCAGTGAACAATCAGCCTGCAAAACACTAAAATAAATATCAAAGAAATAATACAGTTAAATAGGAAAGTAGCCTTAAATAACGCGAGCGGCGCGGCGAGAACTCATTCTAATCAGTGATGCTGTCCACAGATGCGGCGCGATACAACATGACAAACCCCTCACAGTAAACTGCCTTGTTCTATTTATGACATACTGACACAAAGTTCAAATGTCCTGCAGACAGACTCAACCTGTTGTGCTGCGACACGGCGTCCGGTTTAGACACGGCTCCAGTGTTGCCAGATTGGATGACGATTTCCAGCCCAAAAGCTCACAAAAACCGCCCAAAACTTTAACTGTCAAAATAATGTGATATAATATAAATCAAGGTTGATAAGAGCCATTTTTAACTCCTTATAATGAAATAATGATGACAAAATAATATAAATATAATGCTAGATAAATTTCCCATGGATCAAATCGGGGCAAATACATTAAAGAGAACGACCAAATATGATTAAAATATGCATGCAGACACTACGGCAATCAATGTCAACCGTCAAAATTTAAATGCAAACAAGTGCCCAATATAAGTGATCAGAATTAGCAACGTAATTATAGGTATGTCACACTCGTTCATGCACACATGACAGTCAAAACTGTCATTCTGTAAAAAAAATTAACAACAATACCTTGTCGCTCTATAATTTCACACAGAAGTCTTTCCTGAAGTTCATATGTAGAACTTAGCACAGTCAAAACTAACAAGTCCAGCATCTTTAAAGGATACCAATCTGGACCGTTTAAAAGATAAAAGATAGGATCGTATAGATATAAACAGATTTTGATTAAATAATTTAACTGTGCTCTGATTTCGGAGTTGCAGTGATATAGCCTTCATGTCATCTCCTCAACAGGTGTAATTCACGTTTTGAAACACTCTCCACTCTTTACCATCAAACTTATATTTAGGCATTATGATCACTTACAGTTATACATTCAAAATCAGATCCGTTATCATGCGCTAAAAACCCGTCGCTCATGAATCATCACGTCTGTCTGCGATTGGCTAAAACATCAGCACCAGTCTCTTTGCAGGTGCGTGTGTGTTTAGTAACGTTGTGATGACTGATTGGATGCATGCAGTAGGCTATATATGCACACTTGGGCTTGTTTGTTTACCAATTAACCTACACAATTTATATGTTTTGAAAACCGCCAAACTGACCAAAAACCAGTCCAAATTTTGTCCACCCGCCCAAGCCAATATTTACCCGCACAATCAAATTCAAAACCGCCGGGAACCCGCCCAATCTGGCAACACTGCACGGTTCACTGTTCCGCTACCAAGCAAGCGGGCGCGTTAACTCCTCGTCTGCACGCGCTCTCTGTGGAATAGGAATCGCGGCGTATGTTGCCACATTTCTTGTTGGCATCTTCCATTTACCGCTGTCTCGTTTGTATTTGGCCAGTTTGGAGAAAGCCTCACCAAGGCGTTTGCGATCAGGTGAACTTGAAGACACTTGTACAAACGCGGATGGGTGACATGAAAAGAAATGATTCCAGATCAGTGATGTAGTATTTGGTTTCCCAACAAGATCCATCGCTCATCACGAAATACATTTGCTGAATGCAGAATAAACTGCGCTCAAACCTGCCGATCTACAGGAAACGCCGTGTATGGCGTTTGAGGTAATTTGTGAATTAGCATAGATTTATAGTCTAAATAAAACAATTTGCAACCGTTATTATATTACACTTGTATACAAAACTTTGTATTATGCTTGTTATAAAGTGTGTGACGTCACGTGCTCTACCGCCGGTGACGCGGTTGTCACGGAGACCGTCACAGCCCTAGCTAGAAATTATATATTTTTATGTTTACGTTTTGCACATTTAATCTACCTCTTAAAGCCAGTGGACAGATTAGTCTTTCTGGGAAAAGCAAACAAACTGTAATTGTGTTACAAATGATGTTTACAATAGTTTTATGTTTACATTTTGGACATTTACTCTCATTTACCATCTAATTTATTTTAGTAAGTTGTTTAAATTTTTAAGGCCAAATGTGTAATCTGTTTTTGTTAATAAACTATACTTTAAAATGTAATTTAATGAACCCTCTAATTTTTGTGGCTTCAGTCATTGTTGGGATAGTCTTTTAAAGCTGGAAGCATTAACAACTTATATCGAAATATATATCGTTATCGTTCAATATGGAAAAAAATTATCGAGATTACATTTTTGCCATATCGCCCAGCCCTATCAGACAGCGTTACCCCATGTTCAAACCAAATCTACACCCTTGATGCATAATTAATTGATAGAAATGAATGGTTTTCAATTCAAAAATAGATACTGGGTTTAATGTTACACTTAAATTTGTTTAGACAACTTCTCAATTATTTGTTACTTTTTCTTAATTTAATGTGTGAGGTCATAATAACGAATGACCAACATGAGGGAAGGATCTTCTCAGGTTCACATGAAGCCTAGTGTTTGTCTGGTCATGTGATCTCAACCGCTCCACGTCAAATAAAACCACTTCAAGTAGGACACGCATATGACATTCTTCAAAAACAGCTTTCATTTCTGTAGAGCTGGATATCTGAATACAGATCAAACGAGTGAGTTCAGCATAGAGAATGAAAACTGACCTGTTTGTTCCTCAGGATCTTGTTTCAGACTGAATACTGCTTCAATCCTGAAGTCTTCACTCTCCTCTTTAATAAACACCATCTTTATAAGTGTGTCACGTGGATCTGGGCTGTTTCTTCAATAGTTTTTCTGTGTGTTTGGACACTTTTGTCCTGTTTAAGAAGAGAATAATTTACAGAAAGAAGTAATAAATCTCTAGTTCAGTAGTCAGCGCACTGGTGAGGGAGTCAGTCAGAGTGAGAGTAAATGGCCTTAAATTACCTGATGAAACAAAAACAACCAAAACTAGCACTCAGATTAATAAAAAAGGACACAAATTATACACAAGGTTCACATTATTAATTTCTATTTAGTATTCACTGATGTGTAAATTATTTAGTAGATTTCACGTTCATGAAAACAGTTGTTTTGTGTTAGTTCTCATTATCTCGTGTTTGTGCTTGTTGTTCTTCACGCTGTTTTGAGCAGCAGCAGTTCTAGCAGGAGACCCGTTTCTATCAACACTATCGCCAGTGACCGACAGTATTCACTATATACGTGACTGCAATGTCACTAAATAAAGCAATATAGTGTTAAATTGGCTAACAATTAATTTCCCAGTTTTATATGCAATTCTCAAAACGAGTTTTAAACACTTTAAATGATTAAAAGCACAAACCTTTCTTCAGCAGAATCACAGACACGGGAGCGCGGCGCAGCCTTATGACGTCACACCACCAGACCAAAATAAAAGTCTTGAAAATCGATTGTTAGAAAACAAATACAATACCTAGGATGGATTGAAGGGATGAACTGCAGAGTTATCAAAAGGCCAAAGCTATTGACACTAGTGAATTTAGTATTTTTTCATGTCATTACATTGTTTAGACTCTAGACTAGAGCATAAGAAAAAATGAAAAAATAACATTTTTGAAAAATTCTATTTTATTCATATTTTATTCTATGTCCTAGGACACTAGGATTCAGTTTTTTAAAAAAAATAAAATGGCATGAATAGACATCAAAAAGGCAAAAACAATGGGATTTTTTTTAAATCACCAATCAATTTTTAGGTTTCAGGATTTTTTTATACTAAACTTTGTTTAATAAGGATGATTCTCAACTATGTTATAAAATATATAACAAAATTGTAAAATAATGCACGATACCGACACAGTGCTTTGTAACGTTTTCGAGCTGCTTTACTTCTTTCTCTGCAGTGCACACACACATGAGGAGGAGCCTATGCTAATCAACCAGAGTCCGGTGTGTTTCTTAAAGACACACTAACAAATGACAATACATTACATCTCCGCTCCTCAGCAGAAAACATTCCAACAAAACTACTACAAATATGTATATATCTGTTATAAATGTTAAACATCTGACTGCTATTTTTTTTATAACTCTGCAGAAAACATGCAAGACATCCAAGTAAAACATTAACAACAAAAACAAAAGTTGTCACACATTGTGTGTAAAATTTGCAATTACTGATGCATGTAACAAAAAAAAAAAACAATGAACAGTCAAGCATCATCACATCTAACTAGGAAGGAGAGGTTACCCGCACGTCACTTCCACAAGGCGTCTTTACCACACCTTTCCCTAACTATAAGCAGAGCCTGTTTGGAGGCTTCACAATTCTGCCCCGCCTGGTGACATACTGTCCAGCAGACAGTGTTTGTTTGCCAGATGAAAGCTCTTTAGGCGGTGATTGGGGCAAACTAGAGTGGTCAACAGATCCATGCTCTGCATCACTTAGTGTGTCACTGATATTACAGTCCAGTGTTCGTTGTCAGGCCTGTGACGGGCCTCATTGGCTTTTGCTGTGCTTTTGCGAAGATGCTGAATGTTGCGACGGTACTCCTTACTTCCGCAGTTTACAACATAAGATCTTGGAGCACAATGCTGTCTCACTACGACACCAGGAGACCACTTATGATTTCCAGGATATGGTTGCATCCTTATTTCATCTCCAGGATTCAGAGCAGGACGAGGACCACTTGCCCTTTTGCGGTCATAGTAGAACTTTTGGATGCTTTTACTTTCGTCCAGTCGATGTTTCACTTTGAGAGGGTCATAGGCACGCGGTGTGAGCAACTGCAGAGCAGCAGGCCGGTTGTTACGGGCCGTCGTCCCATTAGCAGCTGCAATGGTGACAGGCCTACTGACTCTATCGGTCCTGTTGTCCTGTAGTCGAGTAGAGCAAGATGTTTGTCTGTTGCCTTACACCAGAGTTTCTTAACAGTCTGAACTGCTCGTTCCGCTTCGCCGTTGGAGTGTGGCGTGTGCGGTGACGATGTTTTGCGTGCGACTCCATAGCTTCGGCAAAAGTCCTTAAATTCCTCTGCGGAATATTGCGGACCGTTGTCCATTCGAAGAGTGGTAGGGATTCCGTGTCTGCTGAATTGAGCTTTGAGGGCTTCCACGACAGCACTGCAATGTAGACCTTTCAACTTATCCACCTCAATGAATTTTGAATAGTAATCCACCAGCAGGACATAATGATTACCTTCAAACTCAAACAGATCTGAAGCCACCTCTTCGAATGGAAGTTCTGGAGTTTCTGTGGGCTTGAGCGGTTGTCTGGGTAACCGATTCTGGAAATCAGCACATTTGCTGCAGTTCTTTATCATTTCCTCTATTTCAGCACTCATGCCTGGCCAGTATAAGACCTCACGAGCTCTCTGTTTGCTCTTCACTATCCCTAAGTGAGACTGGTGTGCAAGCTTCAGCATATCATTATGCATGGAAGGAGGTACTACTATACGGAGGCCTTTATAGATAATGCCATCAGCTATGGCAAGCTGACTTCGAGAGTCCCAATATGGTTGGACTACTGTGGGTACATCACGTCTATCGTTTGGCCACCCTTGCTGTATCATTTGTTGGAGGGCGCTGAGCTCATTTTTTGTGCGCTCTTGGAGCTCAGAGTATCTCTGCTCACTAACAGAGACAAAACTGAGCATAGAGATACACTCCAGGCCTTCAATTTCTGACTTTTTCTCAGGTAGTTGTGCTCTAGACAATGTGTCAGGCAGCTCCATGTCTTTCCCTCGCCTGTATCTGACTGTCAGGTCGTACCACTGGAGTCGAAGACTCATTCTTTGTATCCGCATAGGGGCAGAGAGGAGTGCCTTCTTAAATATATCTTCCAGAGGCTTGTGGTCATTGTACACCGTGACATGGTTTCCAAAGATGAAATTGTGAAACTTTGTACAGGCGTGAACTATTGAGAGCATCTCCTTCTCAATTTGCGCGTTTCTGTGTCTGTTAGCGATCGAGACGAGAAGGCAACTGGATGATCGTCCTGCAGCAGGACAGCACCCAAGCCGCTGCTGCTGGCATCACAGAAAATTTCGACAGACTTGGACGGATCAAAGAATTTTAGCACTGGTGACTGCGTGCATAAGTCTTTTAATTTGTCAAAGGCTTGTTGCTGTGCCGGCTGCCATGCATACTTGACATCAGTCTTTAGAAGCTGACGCAGAGGCGCATCCACCTCGCTGAGATTTGGCAAGAACTTTGACAAGTAGGTAACAAAGCCTAGGAATCAACGGACACCATCCTTGTTTGTTGGCGCTGGCATGGACTTAGCTTTGATTTTTAGCTGGGTCTGCCTTTAGACCCTCGGCTGTTATTAGGTGTCCTACATATGGCACAGAAGATTGCTTGATGTGGCATTTGTCGAAGTTGAGGCTCAGATTGTAACTTGTGGCTCTCTGAATTACTTTATGGAGGATCGCATCATGCTCCTTTTCTGTGGGTGCTGCTATCAGGATGTCGTCCATAATGCTTATCGCACCACTGACCCCCTCCAGCATTTCATCCATTATTCGCTGAAAAATCTCCAGTGAGCATTTCAAGCCAAAAGGAAGCCTCAGCCACCTGAACCTCCCAATGGGCGTGTTGAAAGTTGTTAACAGAGATGATGCTTCGTCCAGTTCTATCTGCAAGAACCCAGATTTCGCATCCAGGACTGAGAAGACTTTAGCGCCCGGGATTGCAGAGACTACTTCTTCAATGGTGCGCATCGGGTAGTGCTCCCTCTTTATGGCCTTGTTTAAATCACTTGGATCAATGCAAATTCTTATCTTGCCATTACGAACAACTGTTACCATTGAACTCACCCACTAAGTTGGTTGGTCGACTTTGGCAATGTAGCCCATTTTGACCATCTCTTGCAGTTTCTCTATTATTTCTGAGCGCCGCTGGTTGACGTCGGACTGGATGAACTACGCCTTTTGCATTAGGGTCAATTTTGATTGTGTATTTGCCCGGCAAAGTTCCTGTAGTATGTGCCAACTCTGGATAATCATCTAGCCCAGCTGGCACATTCTGTGTTTCCATTGCATTACTGGAGCATTTTTCTTTGTTTTCCAGGTTAGTTGGCTGCAATGCATCCAGCCGAATGACTAAGCCTAGTGCTTCGGCCGTTTCACCACTCAGCACGTTTTCTTGTGAGATATCCACAATCTCAAACTCTGCTATTACAGTAGCACTCTTGTATTTAATTCTCAGATCAACTGCTGCTACTGGTTTCAGCTTGTGGTTGGAGTATGACTGCAGAACTTGATGTGAACGTTTAAGCTCACCAGTGTGCATAAGTTCCTGATAATTACTCAAAGTCAATGTATTACACTTTGCACCAGTATCAATTCTGAATGGCACTTTCTGTGACAGAACTTCAATGTCTGCTGTCCATTTGTCATTACTTGCATCCTTTGTCTGTGTCAAATTAATGTTGAGAATTTCCTCCTCTATCGTTTCTGATTCCTCCTCAACGCTTACTGTGTTGACGGATCTTTTACGACATACTGCCACCCAGTGGTTTGGCTTGTGACAGTAGGAAGAGACAGAGCCTTTTGCTGGGCATTTTCCTTGATTCCATTTATGCTGTGGGTCTTTGCCACAACTAGCACACTTTTTTGGCCGATTTACATGCATTTCTTTCTGAACATATTTTGTTTGATTCTTTTGATAGGCTTTTTTGGTCGCCGCTGGGTATTTTGTTTTCACATGCACTGCTCGCACTTGAGACTCTTCTTCCCTGACGATTTGAATCTGCTTCTGTGAAAGTTCGAATTGCTGAGCGATTTCAAGCGCTTTCGGCAGCGTTAAGTCTTCTTTGTCTAACAGTCTTTCTTGGACACGCTTCTCTCTGACACCCGCGATTATTGCATCGATCAACATGTCATCTGGATCGGGATACTCGCAATTCATTAGTATAAGTCTCAAGTCCTTCACAAAGTGGTCAAAACTCTCAGCAGTCCCCTGCTTTCTTTGTTTAAAACGGTGTCTGGCTATCCTCTTATTCTTTCTTGGCCTTATGTAGCTGGCGAATTTGTCCAAAACTTTGAACGGATCATCTCTCTCACCTTCCACCCAGCTGAATGTCTTGTAGACTTCCCGGCCTTGTTCGCCGATCCACGTACCCAGCCAGCCTGCGCGCTGCTTCGCGGTTAGCTCTGATAGCGGGCCTTCGAAAACAAACATGACTCCGAAATCTTTCGAATTCTTGATACAAATCCGGAACGTCCCAGTCGATTTTTGGGTGATCGAACTGCGAGGATGCCATACTTCCTTATTTGTACTTAGCAGACTTCTGACACCATGTAAAATAATGCACTATACCGACACAGTGCTTTGTAATGTTTTCGAGCTGCTTTACTTCTTTCTCTGCAGTGCACACACACATGAGGAGGAGCCTATGCTAATCAACCAGAGTCCGTGTGTTTCTTAAAGACACACTAACAAATGACAATACATTACAAAAATTATTTGATATACCGTTGTGTATAAAAAATTCCATAAACTGGTTTTCCCATTATATCTATACACTGTTTCTAATTTGCATATTAATGTGTTGCTGTTGGGACAGCATGTTGAAAAAAAGAATGGGAGTAATAATTGACCAGATTTTCATAATAATATCTAATATTTCATAAGAAAATTGATATGTAAATAATTTTCCTATTCAATTATGTCTCCCAAAATGCATAATAAACATGCTTTTAGTCCCGGTGTCCTGGACATGTATGAAATTATGTCCTGTTTCATAACAGAAAGTCATATTTGAATTTGAAAACCCATAACATTTTCATGAGATGTTGCTATATGACAAACAATTTGGAAATTATTGAGATTTAAATGACAATTACAAAATATAATCATATTTCCATAAGGATGTAACATTTTTCACTAAATTATATGTAGCCATCTTTAAAGACCTAGTAGAGGGAGTGGTGATGGTGAAACTTCCAAATATTTGGTATCTCTATAAAGCTCTGAATGTGCTCTGTTCAGGACATCCAGACTTAAAGCTGTAACGTGAGGTCTCAGAGAAATTTACTAAAGTAGA
The DNA here is from genome assembly GCA_023376895.1 of Aspiorhynchus laticeps. Taxonomy (NCBI): domain Eukaryota; kingdom Metazoa; phylum Chordata; class Actinopteri; order Cypriniformes; family Cyprinidae; genus Aspiorhynchus; species Aspiorhynchus laticeps. Next base: position 34,622,637 of record CM041812.1, read on the forward strand.
ATGTCCACTACAGAGGCAAAAACTCCATAGCTGGGTCTCAGGAGGATATATGTATATATACAATATATAATTATTTTTTATATATTTTTTTATCAATTTATATTTAGACATTATGAATGACAGTAATAAAAGTAAATTTTATCTGCATCTCAACAAACCAGACAGCACAAGCACATCTGTAAGACGTCTGCTAAAAATCTGGGAAACATCTGCCTTGTAATCTGATAAACGTGTCAGAAGCAGTTTTACATGCATTCTAATAAATGTCTGTTTGACATCTGTCAGGAAACATCTTAGAGACGTATGAGCAAACACCCTAAAAGCGATGAGCAAACACCCTAAAAAATCCCTAAAAAAAAGCGATGAGCAAACACCCTAAAACATCTTTCATATGTAAATGCAGACATGAAATAGACATCTCTGAGATGTACATGTGCGATTAGGATGAGTGCTTTACTGTCAGGTGCTGGTGCCACCTTCTGTAGAACTCAAGGTTCAAGGTTCTTGTTTATTTGTCACATACACAATCATACAGGGTATAATCAGTGGTGAAATGTAGGTCAGGACGGGTCCGCTCAATGGACAGTGCAAAAAAAATAAAATAAAAGATGATACATAACACAGGAGCATATATTTAAATATAGGTAGGAATAAGATAAAATAATAAGTAAAAACAATAAAATAAAATAAGGAGTAAAATGTGCAATGAACTAAGATGTGCAATACAGTCTACTGTGGATTTAATAAATATTAATATAACCAGGGATGTGCAAGAGGAATGTGCAAACAGGTTGTACCGGGTATGTACACATAGCAGCAATGTGGATGATGGAGAATGATGGGTGTTACAGTTAATTAAATTGAGTCCTGTAGATGTTAAGAGACTGAGTTCAGGAGCCTGATGGCCTGAGGGTAGCAGCTCCTCCTCAGTCTCTCAGTTTTTGCCATCACGCTTCTGAAGCGCTTGCTCGATGGCAGTGTGATGAAAAGACGGTTTCCAGGGTGATTTGAGTCCTTGATTATTTTTACAACTCTGCTTTTGCAGCGTTTGAGGTAGATGTCCTGCAGAGAGGGGAGGGCAGACCCAGAGATGCGCTCAGCTAAGCGCACGACTCTCTGCAGAGCTTTGCAGTCCTGATTTGTGGCGTTACTGTACCACACTGAGATGCACTGAGTCAATACACTTTCTATGGCCCCTGAATAGAAAGTTTTCAGGATTGCTGGTGAGACCCTGAATTTCCTCAGCTGTCGCAGATGGTACAGTCTTTGCCTGGCTTTCTTGACCTGTGTTTGAATGTGTGCAGTCCAAGTCAGGTCCTCGGAGATGTTTACACCGAGGTACTTGAAGCTGCCCACCCTCTCCACAGGGGTCCCGCTGATCATGAGAGGAGTGTAGGGCCGCTGCTGTCTCTTCCTGAAGTCTACAATCAGCTCTTTAGTTTTGCTCACGTTCAGAGAGAGACAGTTGTCCTGGCACCATGATGTTAGTCTCTCCACCTCACCCAAGTATGCGGTCTCATCATTGTTGGAAATGAGGCCCAGAACCACAGTATCATCAGCAAATTTAACAATAGAAGTGGAGCTGTGAGAAGACACACAGTCGTGTGTGTAGAGAGTGTAGAGCAGGGGACTCAGAACGCAGCCCTGCGGGGCTCCTACGTTCAGGGTGATGGAGTTGGAGGTGAACTGGCCCATTTTCACCACTTGTGGTCTGCCGGTGAGGAAATCTTGAATCCAGTCACAGAGTGTAGTGTTTAGGCCGAGGTCTGAGAGTTTGACAGCTAGCTTGGTGGGGACTATAGTGTTGAAATCTGAGCTATAGTCAATGAACCCAGCCAGCCTGCGCGCTGCTTCGTGGTTAGCTCTGATAGCGGGCCTTTGAAAACAAACATGACATGACTCTAAAATCTTTCGAATTCTTGATACAAATCCGGAGCGTCCCAGTCGATTTTTGGGTGATCGAACTGCGAGGATGCCATACTTCCTTATTTGTACTTAGCAGACTTCTGACACCATGTAAAATAATGCACTATACCGACACAGTGCTTTGTAATGTTTTCGAGCTGCTTTACTTCTTTCTCTGCAGTGCACACACACATGAGGAGCCTATGCTAATCAACCAGAGTCCGTCTGTAATAGCAGTCAATAGCAGTCTGACATAGTTGCCATTTTTGCTGTCAATATGAGTGAGGGAGGAGTGCAGTACCTGAGAGATGGCATCATCAGTAGACCTATTTGTGCGATAGGCAAACTGAAGAGGGTCCAAGGTAGCAGGGATGGAGGAGCATATGTGTTTCTTTAAAAGTCTCTCAAAAACCTTCATGACTGTTGATGTGAGGGCAACTGGACGATAGTCATTCAGGCAAGAGGGTTTGCTGTTCTTAGGCACAGGGATGATGACAGATTTCTTAAATGAGGTGGGAATCACAGAGGTAGCAAGGGACTCATTAAAGATGGAAGTAAACAAACCAGCAAGCTGATCGGCGCATGATCTCAGAACGCGGCCGGTAATCCCATCAGGTCCGGCGGCTTTCCTGATGTTTACTCTCCTTAATTCTCTCCGAACCTCGTCCTCCGACACGGTGATAACATGATCAACATCGCTGCTCTGTCTGCTGCTTCCTGACGCGCTGATCGGCACAGTCGCACCACCGTTGCGTTCGAAGCGGCCGTAGAAGGTGTTTAGCTTTTCGGCCAGCAATGGATCGGCTCTCACCTCGGCGGAGGGGTTATTTCCAGAGAAACAGATGGTCTTCAGTCCCTGCCACATGCGTCGAGAGTCATTGAGTCAAGATTCCAAGATGGCGCTGCTATGTTCGGCTGCCGTCCGGGACGCTCCGCTTAGACTATGCTTTTATTTACTTTTTTACTTACTTTTGATTTCTATTTTTACACACATAACGTCGGCACTGATCACCTATGACAAAAGTGCACTCTTGGACATTGGAAACCGCTTCACTAACCTGGTTCAGGACACTTTATCACCGAATCCATCGTGGCCTCTTGAGATTCTTCGTAACGCGGAAAACAAAGGACACAGGAGACGGAACACAAAACACCGTGGAAAAAGCGCTGGGATTCGAAACAGATTGAGGAAAAGGGCTCACAGTCCTCCTTTACCGAGCCTTTTGCTCGCTAATGTCCAATCCTTGGATAATAAGATGGACGATCTTAGAGCCAGGATTAGTTTCCAACGGGACATAAGGGACTGTAACATCATCTGTTTGTCTCAAACATGGCTCACTCCCTCGGTTCCGGACAATGCTGTAACGCCGTCTGACAACTTCTCTGTTTTACGGATGGATAGAACTGCTGAGGCCGGTAAATCCAAGGGTGGTGGTGTGTGTTTCATGATTAACAAGAAATGGTGTGACCCCAGGAATATCTCCTCTTTGTCGCGATCCTGTGCGCCTCATCTGGAACATCTATCCATCATTTGCCGCCCATTCTATTTACCCCGCGAGTTCTCCGCGGTCATCGCTACTGCCGTTTATATTCCACCACAGGCAGACACCGGCTTGGCTTTGTCTAAACTTCACGATGTGATCAGCGGCTACATTAACCAACATCCTGACGCTGCTTTTATCATCGCGGGGGATTTTAACAAAGCCAACGTCAGGCAGGTCATGCCGAACTTTCACCAGCATGTATCCTGTCCAACCAGAGGACCGAATACACTGGATCACTGCTACTCTCAGTTCAAGAATGCCTACAAGGCCCGTTCACTACCTGCCTTTGGTAAGTCTGACCACGCCGCCATTTTCCTCACACCGGAATATAAACAAAGGCTCGCACAGGAACCCCCGGTGAAGAGGGAAGTGACGCGTTGGTCCTCCCACTCTGAAGCTATGCTGCAGTCGGCTCTTGATGACGTCGACTGGGACATGTTCAGGGCGAGCTCATCTGACGTCAGCGAGTTCACGGAGGTGGCAGTGAGCTTTGTAAACACACTCACCGAACAAGCTACAGAAACGATAACTGTAAGGACTTTCCCTAATCAGAAACCGTGGGTGGACAGAACAATCCGTGATGCGGTTAACAAATGCACTGCCGCATACAACGAGGCTCTTTTGTCTGGGAATATGCGCGAATATAAAGCTTCGTGTTATGCTCTCAGACGAGCAGTAAGTGCCGCCAAACATCGCTACAAAGAGAGAATTGAGTCTCATTTTCAGCTCAATGACTCGCGACGCATGTGGCAGGGACTAAGGACCATCTGTGCCTTTGGAAACAAATCCTCCACGGAGGTGAGAGCAGATCCGTCGCTGGCTGAAGAATTAAACACCTTCTACGGCCGATTTGAAAGCAACGGAGGCATCGCGGCTCTGCCGAGCAGCGCGTCAGGAAGCAGCAGGCAGAGAAGCGAGGATCATGTGATCACCGTGACGGAGGACGAGGTTCGGAGGGCACTAAAGGGAGTGAACATCAGGAAAGCTGCTGGACCTGACGGGATCACAGGCCGGGTTCTGAGATCATGAGCTGATCAGCTTGCTGGTTTGTTCACTTCTATCTTCAACGAGTCCCTTGCTACCTCTGTAGTTCCCACCTCCTTTAAAAAATCCATCATCATCCCTGTGCCTAAGAACAGTAAACCCTCTTGCCTGAATGACTATCGTCCAGTGGCCCTCACATCTATAGTCATGAAGGTTTTTGAGAGACTTGTTAAGAGCCACATTAGCTCATCCATCCCTGTTACTTTGGACCCTCTTCAGTTTGCCTATCTTCCCAATAGATCAACTGATGATGCCATCTCACACATACTCCACTCCTCCCTCACACACATTGACAGCAGCAATGGGAACTATGCAAGACTGCTATTCATAGACTATAGCTCACCGGCAGACCTCAAGTGGTGAAGGTAGGCCAGTACACCTCAAACTACATCACCCTGAACGTAGGAGCCCCGCAGGGCTGCGTTCTGAGTCCCCTGCTCTACTCTCTCTACACACATGACTGTGTGTCCTCTCACAGATCCACATCTATTATCAAATTTGCTGATGATACTGTGGTTCTGGGCCTCATTTCCAACAATGATGAGACCGCATACTTGGATGAGGTGGAGAGACTAACATCATGGTGCCAGGACAACTGTCTCTCTCTGAACATGAGCAAAACCAAAGAGCTGATTGTGGACTTCAGAAAGAGACACCTGCTGCCCTACACTCCTCTTATGATCAGTGGGACCCCTGTGGAGAGAGTAAGCAGCTTCAAGTACCTCGGCGTAAACATCTCCGAGGACCTGACTTGGACTACACACATCCAAACACAGGTCAAGAAAGCCAGGCAAAGACTGTACCATCTGCGACAGCTGAGAAAATTCAGGGTCTCACCAACAATCCTGAAAACTTTCTATGCAGGGACCACAGAAAGTGTTTTGACTCAGTGCATCTCAGTGTGGTATGGAAACAGCTCCAGCCAAGACTGCAAAGCCCTGCAGAGAGTTGTGCGCTTAGCTGAGCGTATCTCTGGGTCGGCTCCCCTCTCTGCAGGACATCTACATCAAACGATGCAGAGGCAGAGCTGACAAAATCATCAAAGACTCAAATCACCCTGGTAACTGTCTTTTCACTAGGCTGCCATCTGGTAAGCGCTTCCGCTGCCTGATGGCAAAAACAGAGAGACTCAGGAGGAGTTTCTTCCCCACGGCCATCAGGCTCCTGAACTCAAAGTCAGCCTCTTAAAAACATCATCTGACTTACTTCAAATCACTAATCACACACTCATTACTCTCTACCTCATACTGACAGTGTAATTTGCTCATTTGCACACTTGCACACAACACGTTCTGTATCTTGTAAATCGTATCTTATTTTTATATTTATTTTATTTTTTGTGATTGGCTGCTTCATGTCAACCATGTATAACCTGTTGCACATTCCTCTCTGTACAGTCATGCTTATATTAATATTTAATTCTACAGCTTACTGTCATGCACATTCTTTTATATTTTATATTTTATTCTTTATATCTTATTTTTCATTCATTTTATCTTATGTTTACTTCCCTTGTGTTATTTTTTCAATATTTGCACTGTCCATGGAGCGGACCCGACTCTCATTTCACTGCTGGTTATACAGTCTCTGTATAGTCGTGTATGTGACAAATAAAACTTGAAACTTGAAACTTGAGCTGAAAATGTGACTCAATTCTCTCTCTGTATCGGAGTTTAGCAGCTCTAACTGTCCCATCGGAGAGCATAACATGATGCTTTGTAATCGCTCATGTTTCCTGACAAAAGGAAACCGCGTTGTATGCGGCAGTGCGTTGGTTAACCGCAGCACGGATTGATCTGTCCACCCACGGTTTCTGATTAGAGAATGTCCTTATTGTTACCGTTTCAGTGGCTTGGTCAGTTAGCATGTAAACAAAGCTTAATGCTACATCTGTGAACTCGCTGATGTCAGATGAACTCGCCCGGAACATGTCCCAGTCGACGTCATCAAGAGACGCCTGCAGCATAGCTTCAGAGTGGGAGGACCCGCGCGTCACTTCCCTCTTCCCCGGGGATTCCTGAACGATCCTTTGTTTATATTCCGGTGTGAGGAAAATGGCCACGTGGTCTGATTTACCAAAAGCCGGCAGGGTCCGAGCTTTATAGGCATTCTTGAACTGAGTGTAGCAGTGATCCAGTGTATTCGGTCCTCTAGTTCAGGGGTTTTCAACCTTTTAGGACATGTACCTCCCCCAAGTTTGTCTAATTTGGCTCGCGCCCACCCCCCCGCCCCCCTTAAGAAAAATTATTTTTCTTTTGCTCTTTTTGATTAACATTATTTACATAAGAAATGCACGGATCCGTTATACTGATGTACATTTGATATTTACTTTACTGTTTACCGTTCACTTGAAAAAACAACCGACTGTGCTTACGAGGATACTCCTCAGGACAGCCACTGGTATTCACCTGCTGTCTCAGAAGGCTATCTGTTTGTGCGCGCAGGCGCGCTGAAACGCTCTGTCACAGTGCGTGAGTACCGCGTTGAGATGTCTTGGGCTTAAAATTACTTTGTTTAAATTGACAAGACTTAAAACACGTGAGAATTAAAAACTTTCTTGAGGAAGCAGCACTGGCCTGATCGTTAAGATAGTTTTGAGGGGCTGAAACCCACCTAAAAAGGGTTTAGAATCACCCCTGCCTGGTATAGCGTGCATAATTATACTGAAACATAAATATATAACCAGTTAACCTGATTCAATGTGATGGCTGAGCCTGTTTCTGAGATAACAACATGCCAATCCGTGGTTGGATTTCCGACATGACTAACCGTACATCATTTTACACCATTCTCACTGTCGCCTAACAGCAGGAGTCAGATTGCCCCCTAGCGGATGGCTAAAGATTTGAAAGCTCGTATTCATAAATCTTCAAGGCAATGTCTCTGAATTAATTGATGCTCGCGCCCCCCTTGACAGGTGCTGGCGCCCCCCTGGGGGGGGGGGCGCGCCCCACAGGTTGAAAACCCCTGCTCTAGTTGGACAGGATACATGCTGATGGAAGTTCGGCATGACCTTCCTGAGGTTGGCTTTGTTAAAGTCCCCTGCGATGATAGAGGCAGCGTCAGGGAGAACTCGCGGGGTAAATAGAATGTGACCCTGCTGATTTTCCTTTCACAGTTGTTTAAGTTCACCAACCAGATCCACAATGGCTGATTCAGTGCTAGCCCGCGTCTGAATAGGGCTTAGCGACCGTTTCCTTTCGTCTCTCTCTCTCTCTCAAATGATCATATTTTGTCCCAGATTTGGCATTTCTGCTAGACGAGCTCATCTTTATGATGCAAATGGTGTTTTATTTACAGTGTATACGTTATTATTTTAGCTGGTTTAACAATAAATTTGTGGAGACCACGTTCTCCGATGTCTATTCAGTCATGGCGTCACAGGAAATCCCTTAATTTATTATTTAAAAAAATATATTTTGCATATGCCTATTTATTTCTTTTATATATAGCTTTATTATGTTTTTCTCCATTCGCAGAAGCGCTACAGGTGCGTGACGTGACCATGTGTGACGTGACCATGTGAATCCTCACGTTCTGTTGTTTATGCTGATTTTTGCGTGTATAAAATGAATCCCAGGAAAACAAATTTAGGTATTTTTATTGGGTCACAGCCACTTATCAATCAAATTTAATTTAATTGTAATTTAACATAATCTTGTCGGTTAATAATGGCTTAATGACCGTCAGTTGTTGGTTAGGAGAAATAAAATAACCAAAATTAATATTTCCTCTAAAAGTTAATCAGAAAAATAATGATAGGCTAATACAACTGCACCTATTTGTGAATAATGCTTGATAATCAAGTATCTAAATAGTCTATAACAAAGTACAAAAAAAACAACAACTCATGACACTTGTTAAAAATTATTTTATGCAGGCCTATACAATTTAATAATAGGCTATATAATAAAGTTTTGTTTCAAATGGACGAAGAACAGGCTACTAGCCTATATAATTTACGCAATAGGTGAAATTATGTCTGGAAACAACTCAAGGGCAATTTTTTTTTTTTTTTGGGATACACCAAAACTTTTATACTTTTATGAAAACTTTTTAAACTTTTGTCGCTCACTGCGACAATTTTATCGGTAAAAGGCCAGTTGGATGGAAACAGGCTGTAGACAGCAATTTTCGCAAAGTTTTTTTTACGCATATTCTCTTTGTCGATAACAAAACAGCACAGAAACTGGATGGAAACTTGGCTAATGAGGAAATGTTCATGGAGCCATAGCAATAATACTCATGCAATTTATGATGTTTTCTCGAGGGACTGTCAACAGTGAAAAAAAGAGGTAAAACTATTTTACCTCAGTTCTCTTTGACAGGCCATACTGTCCTCTTCATGCAATCCAGATTTATGTCCACCATCAGGGTTTCTTTCTTTTTTGGGGGCTTTTCTCATGACAAGACGGCAAAACACGCTGTTTGCTAGCCATTGTTTGTTTACACTCGTGGCGCCTTCCTGCCGTATCAATGACAGCACGCACATCATTAAAGATGGCAAGTGATGAATGGTTGGGTAGCAATGTTTAGTCTGACATATTTCTTGTTTACAACACGACAAGATTTTAGGCATCAAAATCGCTAATCTGACACAGTGGTCTGGGACATTGTATCTTCTGGTCATGCAAGAAACAATCCCGACCCCGACTCTTATGGTAATAACAACTCTGTGGTATTCCATCCTGCCAACAACGGCAAAATGTTAGATAATGCCTCCACACCAGATATATAAGATCTTTCCTTGGACGGCAGAGCCTGTCACAAAATATAAATTTTGTCTAGTAACAGAACAACTAGTCAGCGAAGTTGTCTAAAACCCAAAACCTGTTAAAAGCAAGTCTTGTCTGATACCCAAAACTGTATTAACAGTCTTCTACCAGCCAAGAAGTTGACTGAGAAAAGCCCAAGAAGAGCAGAAGCAGGAGATGATGATGATAAAAGGTCAACAGAGTTTATTGAATAAATGAGTTAGTTTCTATAATTGGACTTCATTTGACCAGCACAAATCCAACAAGTGTTATTATACTACAACATTGTCCTGTGACATTAAAAACCTTGAAATGCAGACATCCACTTATCTCTTACCCATGAAGACAAATTGCCCTTGAAACCACACAAACATAAGACTAAACAACAATGGAAAAATAATATAAAACATAATAATATAAATGACTAATCAATGAATGAATCAATGAAAATAGTATTTAAATTGTTTAAATGATCATTATACACTATTATATGATTAAATGGAAAAATAAATGATTAAATAATAAATTCTTATAAATTAATAAATGAATGAAGAATAAGTGAATATAAAAGTAAAACACACACACAAAAAGTTCTTGAACACACACACAATATTCCTACAAAGAATCCTTAGATCCTTCAACATAGTAGTCTCACTTGTGACAGAGTGGAGGCTTGGACCCAAAAACAGTACATCACAACATAAGAAGGCCACATGATAAATCAGTATTCATACACAGATGTTCACAGGATCATACACACAAAGATTAAAACACACATGAAACTAAAATAACACAATTAACATTAACCAAATAAACAAAATGTAACACAAAGTTTATTAATGATAAAAAATTAAGATTAAACCATTATTTATACAAAATATAATCAATATGTGATGTGTAATATAGGGACTTCTGGGAATGTCCTTGTACTGTTTTCACCATATTTATATTAATTAATAGTTTTTAAATTCCAAAGAAAGCAATCAATTTGACAGTATTTTACAGTAAAAATCATTTGAATCAATTAAAAAGCATATTGTCATATTGTAAGGTAGCTTACAATTAACCAATCAACAGTAGCATGTTTATTTTTCTGAAAAAAAATAGCATTTTGCTTAATCTTCTGTAACCTATTACAGCATTAATGCAGAAAAAAATATTTTTATACTCCACAATTTAAAACCCCACAATCAGTATGCATATAAAACAAAGCTGATCCAAACATTTGTAGGAATACATTTCCCATAAAACTACCAGCCTTGAAAATAAACCAAATCATTTAGTTTTGAAAGGGATGTTGTTTTCTTTAAAAAAAATTATAATAAAAGACAAACATTCTAACAAAAGCATAGATTCTGTAGTTAAAGACTACCACCCAGTTGTCCGTTGTCTTTGTGGCTGTTTATTTTGCCACACGCTCAGTCTCTTCAATCTCTTCAATCTCTCTGGAGACATCTATAAAAGACACATGGTATATTACTGCATGAACATCAGTGTGGCTGCCAAGATGAATTACTTTTAGGAGGCATCAAGGATGTCAGAGGGGACACAAATTGTCACTGTACCCTGACACAAATGTGACTGCTAAAATTAGTGAAGAACAGATCAATTCATGCCTTGTAGGTGTGGGAATCTTTAGACACGATTCAATTCAATTATGATTTAGAGGGCTGCGATGCTAAAATTTAATTCAAAAGAGAAATTAATTGCAGAGAGAATCACAATGCATCAGAGAATCTTTTTTTTTCTCCCACCCCTAATGGCTTGTAGAAATTTATTTGTTTACAAGCCATTAGAAAACATGCATGTTATGTACATTCAGCTGTTAAAATTGCTGTTCTTTGTATGAGTGAAATAAAAGAGCACTATTGTGAAAATCTATGTTGTGTCATTACCATTTTTGTGTTTGACAATAGTTTAACACAAATTATACACATACATTATATATACATAAATTTTATTAGCTGAGCAAAACTCTACACAATTTGGTCTTTTCTTTATCTTAAAAACAAGTAATATGCTTTAATGCAAGGTTTCCCAAAATGAGGGTCTTGAACCGCAAGGGGTTTGAGTGCACGAAAATCTAAAAATTAATTAAATCATAAAAAATATAAAATAAAGGTAACACTTTATTTTATGGTGTTCTTGTTATTCGTTACATGCAGGGCCTAAAATTAACAAGCGCCAAATGCGAGTAAAAATCTGCGTTGGTGAGTACATGTAACAGTGTCAGACGCCAGTTGGCGAGTAAAATTTTTTACGAAATATTACAATGCAGTATGTAGTGAGAACAACAGCCCGTTATAAAGAGATTTGCTGTTTCTGATGTAAGCGAATAAAATAATCTTTTTCGAAGACATGATCATCGTCATGCTGTTCTGTCATAAGCGACAAGAGCGGATCAAATAATAGGATACAAACGGGCTGATAAGGTCAGAGTAGCGTGATGGCCAACTTGTCCCAAGACACGGTTCTAATAACTTTTACCTGAGAAGATATTGCTGCTTCATTTCGGAAGATTAACTTTTCCCTTATTTATTCTTCATAACCCGAGAGTGTGGCGACATACCTAGTGTTACGCCGCCTTAAAACGGTGCAGTGAAGTAGGCTATAGTTTGAAAGGTTGCTCGTTCGGCTGAACACATACGCTGAGCCGCTTTAGACAGTGCACCAGTAGCGCTTTAACCGATGAAAACACACACAATTATGTCAAAATATGCAGCTTTGGCGAGTTACCTTGTAAACGAAGTCTTAAATGAGATATAGTCTTTAATGACTGTAAAGAGTTTGGAGAAAATAGGGTATGTGTTAGATCTGTGTCATGTGCATCAGGTTTTAAAGAAGCAGCGCTGATTTTAAAGTAAAACCTGCTGAAGTCTGTCATTGATGTAAATCAAAGAACAAACAAAAAAGAGAAATCACTCGACTGCTCTAGTCGCTGATTAATAAAAATTAATCTGTAGGCTATAGTTTATGCATATACAATTTATAGTTTATATGAAGATTGTTTTTAAAATCACTTATTATTTCAGAGCCTGTTAAATGTTAAAAATAATGGATTTCAATTATACTGTAAATGGTGAATTGCTATAATTACTAGGTAAAATTGAGGAAAAATGCATTTAATAGAGACACCAGTAGCAGTATTGGTATCAATACTTCATTAATAATAGGCTACTTAGTAAATAGATGCCATTAAAAGTATATTTTAAAATATACTATCTTTGCTGTTTCTACATTAATTAATGTGAAATTATGACAATATAAATATGCGATTAATCATGATTAATTACATTTTTTATAGATTTTAGATTTCAATTTAATGTTTAATTTTATAGGTCCCCCCAGAAAGAGATTGGGACGCGGATGGCCCCCACCCCCTTGGCCCCTTCAAATTTTCTGTTCAATAATCTGCCCTCAAATGAGGCTAACTGAATAGCCTGTGTAATCCGTTAACATGGGTGTGGGGAAAAAATACACTCCACATACGCACTGCAAATGGAGTTTGTTAAAAAAACGATAAATTAATAAATCTGTTTGTTGTTTTTTAGTAAAGAACAAATTAAAAACATTGTAAATATGTATAGTCATTGTAGTAGTAACGGTATGCTTTCAACTCGTTTTTTTTAGTCTCGAGCAACACTATACGACATTCACGTTACATGATTTGACTGATTTTTCCGTAGAAAGGGCAACAGTGCACCGCATTAAAAGAAATGATCATTCGTGTTTTCATAAACGCTGGCCAAATTCAAAAACGAAACTAAAATTAAATCATCTTTGAGAGCAAGGGGGCCCCCTGGTGTTTCGGGGGCCCTATGCAGCTTGCGTATTTTGCATATAGGGAGGATCGGCTCTGAGTAGTAATAACTGCCTGTTTTTGCAAAAAGAGTTTCATGGCTGGTAAAAAAAATTTTGGCCGGTGAATTCACCGGCCATTGGCAGGTGTGGCAAAAAGTTAGTTTTAGGCCCTGGTTACATGTACTATAGTAATAACAATAAATTATGCATAATTACATGCAACTAAC
>CM041812.1:34636011-34721011 GCA_023376895.1 Aspiorhynchus laticeps
CAGCTTCAGCGCGCTGGATGCCCAGACACTGAAGACAACGATCGTGGCTGTCGACGGAGGATAGGAAACGACCGCAACCAAGAGGACACGGCCGGAACAGCGTCTTTAAAAAGACGTGAATCGGCCGTGCTTTTTGCTCTTTTAGGAAATCTGCTCTTTTAGTTGAAGTGCCCAGGGGAATCGCTGCAGACAGGGACACCGCTGTTCGCACCGTGATGCCAACCAGTACAGCTTCCAGACAGATGAATGGCTTTGTGGAGATCAACACGTTCATCCACTTGGCTCCGAAGCAAAAATCTGATCAGTGGATGCACCTGTCGCCTATTTATACCCGTGTGCACGGGGAGTGGCTCAGGTATGCAAATTCCACTAGCCAATATTCATTGGCGTTTTCTCTAGTCAGAGATGATTGGGGCTTCCAAGTAAATCCCCTTATGTCGTCACGACATAACTCGTAGTGACCGACAGATAGGGAACTAAAATATATGAAAGTTTCACTTTTTGAAATAACTTACAAGAAAAAATTAACTTTTTCACGACATTCTAATTTATTGAGATGCACCTGTACATGTAGTTAATTGATATTAATCAGTACTTAAAGATATACCATGTAACTTTTCTTCTTCTTCTTCAAAATTCACAACATTTAAATGAGTCAATACATCAGGACTTCTTCAAAAATGAGTTTCTGTCTTACCCTGATTCACTATGGTAAGCCTATTAGTCACTTGCCCGTGCATGTCTCGTTACATAGGTGGTCTGCATCAAATGTCAGTTGATAATCATACTAAGTACATACAAATGATAATAGTTTAAAATATGTATAGCTTACTATATAATACATTATACTGAATGTAATTTCTTTCACTTGATGCTGTGTTAGATTGAACGTCATTGTACTTTTTATAACTGAAATATTTGGACATTTAACAAATTAACATGTTATTATAATAAAGATGATTGTGAATACAAGTAGGGTGAGTGCAAATGCTTAATGAATAAACTAAAGCTGGCATGACCACGAACGGCAAAAGAACCAGCTGACGATGTTGATCATCCTCCATTTGTTTTTCTTTGCGTTTCCGTGAGATCTCATATTACTGTGAAAATTATTCTACGATCGGCAGGTGTGTGGTCTCGCTGTCTGGCTGAATTGTGTAGTCTGTGTGTTCGGAGGATTATAATGTTAAACGTTGGTTGAAACTGTCATGTCTTTTACTTTTTTCAGCTGCGTTTGCTTTCTAAAGCAAAATAAATAAAATATTCTAAATAAAATAAAGCAAATTATTTTGGGATTAGCCAGACAGCTTTATCCAGTTTGCAGCTTGTTCAAAATGCTGCGGCTCGACTCTTGAGTGGGGTTAAAAAGAGGAAGCATATCATTCCTATTTTATTCTCAATACACTGGCTGCCTGTTTGTTTTAGAGTGGATTTTAAAATTTTGCTCCTTGTTTACAAATCTCTAAATGGTTTGGCCCCAACCTATCTCTGTGAGTTATTGACTCAGTATCAACCCACTAGATCCTTTCGGTCTTCCAACCAGGATCAATTGTTTACCCCTAAGTCGAGGCTTAAGTGTAGGGGAGATCGTGCTTTCTGTATTGCAGCCCCCAGGCTTGGGAACGCCCTGCCACTATCCATTAGACAAGCTTCTTCTTCTCTTAATATTTTTAAGTCCAGACTAAAGACATTTTTATTTTCTAAAGCGTATGGCTGATGGGATTTTTCCGTTTTTCTGTTTGTTTGTTGTGTGTTTTTCTGATTTTGATGACTTGTTGGAAAGCACATTGGTCAACGGAACCTAGTAAGCTTGAGATCCATTTCATCTAAACTGCCTTTAAATGTGTCATTAAACTGTAACAAGGACAGTGCAAAATAAAGTATAACCAAAATATTTTTAAATGTTTTTTTTTTTATTAATTAATTAATAATTATAATTTATTTCACAACCGTCCCCTTTGCAGGTGCTATATGTCTATCATTATGCCCAAATGTTTACACCCACATTTTTCCCCAAATCATTCAGCCCTAAACAGAAGGTTTGCACTTTTTTTCTCGTGCTTTTTTCTATGGAGATGCACTGCCCAACAAAATAGCAATGTTTGTAAAGAATTAATAATTCTAGAATGATTTGGTGCTATTTAAATCATCTGGACAAAATTCTCATATTGAAATACATAAGGCAGAAAAAGAAAACATTGCAATGTATATATATTTTTTTATTTTTATTTTTTTTATTTAGTCATTTAGCAGACGCTTTTGAAAAAGTGACTTACAAATGAGGGCAATAGAAGGAATGCAACATGCAAGTGCTATGACAAGTCTTGGTTATCCTGACGCAGTACACGTAGCAAGGTGTTTTTTTTTTGTTTTTGTTTTTTTTTAAGAAACAAGTAGATAGAATAGGAAATAGAACGCTAGTGTTAGTTTTTCAAGAGAAGCTAGCAGTTACAGAATAAATATGCAGTTGATAGAGGGTCAAGTGTGTGTGTTTTGTTTTTAATAAAAAGGAGACAGATAGATAAAATAGAGTTAGAATAGAGAGTGCTAGAGTTAGAGGGTCAAATAAAGATGGAAGAGATGTGTTTTTAGCCGTTTCTTGAAGATGGCTAAGGATTCATCTGCTCGGATTGAGTTGGGCAGGTCATTCCACCAGATGGGAACAGTTAATGGAAATCTCAGTGAAAGTGATTTTGTGCCTCTTTGGAATGGCACAACAATGCGTCGTTCACTTGCAGAACGTAAGCTTCTAGAGCGCACATGGGTCTGAAGTATTGAATTTAGGTAAAGAGGTGCAGAGCCAGAGGTGGTTTTGTAGGCAAACATTAATGCCTTGAATTTAATGCGAGCAGCTATTGGTAGCCAGTGCAAATTGATGAACAGAGGTGTGACATGCGTTCTTTTCGGCTCATTAAAGATTAACCTTGCAGCATTTTGGATTAATTGTAGAGGTTTGATGGAATTGGCTGGAAGACCTGCCAAGAGAGCATTGCAATAGTCAAGTCTGGACAGAACAAGAGCTTGAACAAGGAGTTGTGTTGCATGTTCCGAAAGAAAGGGCCTGATCTTCCTAATATTGTATAAAGCAAATCTGCAGGACCGGGCAGTTTTAGCAATGTGGTCTGAGAAATTCAGCTTATCATCAATCACAACTCCAAGGTACAGTGCACAGCATAAATGAGTACACCCCCTCTAAAACTTAACAAATTCAGCAATTACTCTTTACTTAGATGACATGTTATGGTTATGTGGAGATATAATGTTCAAACAAGCCTGCTTGATCAATTACCAAAGAAGAATGTCAAAATTATTCAGCAAAATAAGATTTTCTTATCAAAGTGATAAAATGTTGCATTGCAATAATGAGTACACCCTCCTGAAAGTTACTAAAAAAAAAAAAACAAAAACAAATTGTGTATAGGTTTAAGGCTATTTTTGATCAACAGGTAAGTATATTGAATCAAAACTTTTAAAAACCAGTAATTTCCTGACAATTAAAAGTGTTATATAGCCTACTGATTCATACTCAGACTTAATGCTGGCAGCAGTGGAACCAGTTAGGAGAGAACTGCCAGGTGACTTATTTCTTAGCATAAAAGAGGACAATAGTACAAGAGGAATACCAAATTATTGTTTTAAGTGTGAAAATATAGCAGAAGTAGCACCAACATTCAAAAACAATGGACTTGTGACAAAGCTCCTGAAATAATCAGGTCTTCACTTTAAGTTTTCATTTAGTGATGAGTGAATTTTTGCTAGAAAAAGAGCAGGAGAAATAACATGCAAGTGTCTCAGAGCCGGCAAAAGCTATGAAAAGAGTGACACTTTATCTCACAGAGTATGACGCAGCCTGCAGAAGTGACATGCATGGTTGTTGTCACCACTAGAATTACCTACTGTAGCCAAAGCAAAATAAACTCATTTAACCTCTTCCAAGGCCCATATTTACAAAATAGAGACTTCTGGGAATCCATACTCTGGTCTCAAGAGACCAAGTCAATCATTTCGGATCCAAAAGCATCCAAAATGTTCTGGTGTTGCTAGAGGAGGAGTACAGTGAGAAGTGTTTGGTACCCACAGTGACGTTCAGTGGTAGTAAAGCTCTTCTATAGGGATGAATGAGTGCTAAAGGTGTGAGGGAGTTGTGCTTTATCAACGCTGTCATGAATTCACACACTACTGTGTGATGGAATACAAAAACTTGAAACAGAAGATGCCACCCTCCCCTCATTCCCTGCATTATTGGGCATTTTTTCAGCATGCCAATGAAGATATTCATTCTCCCAAGGTGAAAATCCTTCAGTGAACATGTATTTCACTCAGGCTTAACGCTCTTGAGCAGCTGTGGGGGATTCTGTAGAGACGAGCTGAGCAAAACTCCTCATTAAAGACCAGAGCATTTAAGGAGGTCGTCCTCCAGGAGTTAAACAGGACAGATGTGAAGATTTGTCACGAACTTGTACACTCAGTGCCAAGAAGGGTCAGAGCAATATACTTAAAGTTCTGGAGGACATACTAAGTACTAGAATATTATACATTTGCTGAATTAAATCTAGGGTGTACTCATTTCTGCAGTCCTTCATTTAAACTAAATTGGCTAATTTACTTATCTTACAGAAAATGCTGGCATATATTTTGTCGTTTTTATTAAGTATATGTTTAATACATTTCAATTTTGCCATCTTTCCATGAATTTTATTTGTGATCATTAAGAAAATACATATTTTATATTTATTCAGAGGGGGTGTACTCATTTATGCTGTGCACTGTATATATATATATATATAGCATTGTTTTTTTTGCATTGGTTCATATTAATAACAACAAAGATAGAATAAAAAAATTGCTAAATTGTGATTATTAATCTAGTAATGATTATTACGAAAGGAATTGGGTGGAAAGAATTAATGTTGCTAGTGATTTTGCTTTGGAACCTTCAGAAAACTTTAAATCAGTTTTTCTCAAAATGGTCTTTGCTGACTTTATCAACTTCAAACGGGTGTAGCTGTCATTTTTCGTCCGATTCTAACAACTCATATCATTTTGAAGGTCTTTTATTGGAGAATGTAATAAAAAAAGTGACTCATTTTTGAAAATTTGTTCATTTTGACTCATTTTGCCAGCACCGGTCACAAATGGTGAAATCTCTATACAAGTAATTCAGAGAACAGGTAAACCTTGTTCATTTACATACTGTATATTACCATCACTGTAACAATACAAAGCTGGTTTAAAATCTGCAAACTTACCTTTTAGGGCAATGATTACAATATAAGGATTATTTGGCAGCTTTGTATGTTCATCTAGTTGCCATCATCTGAAGTGAGTGTTGGCATCTTCTGAAGTCTTCACACGCCAGGCTGGACCAAACTGGAACTGGTGTAATCCGAGATATAAACAGGAAAGCAAAAGGAGAAAGATCAGAATAGCTGCTGTTCATATTATTTCAGACAAAAGATTATTTATTTCATCACATATAATTGAAGTGCAAGGTTATGAGATGTTTTCTGTGTGAATATGTTTAAATGTAATTTGGAGTTGTGTCACTGGTGTTACCGTTTAACAAAAATCATTTATTTTGAAATAAAAATCACACTGATGACATCACTTGACTTCCTTCTTCCTATTTACTGAAGATCTATGAAGAAAGGCCCATGATAAGTCCACTGTATCTTTTCAGTTATCAGAAATTTTCTTATTTATCTCATGATTTCATATGAAGCTTTTAGTTGAAGTCACTTGTATGACCTACTTTATTGCTAGGGAATTGTAAAAAACTAGAGTACAAATGGATTCAACTACTTAATTTAGTGAGTGAGTATACCATGATTGACAATAAGTGGTTTGATATCTTGCAGCAGACATTTTGAAAAATGCATTTTTCATGAAATCTGTCACTGGTGTTACTGTCACTGTTGTCACCTTCCTTATGGGTAACACCAGTTAAGATCAGTATATCAGATGTTATGTATGTGACTGGTGATTCATTGTGTCACTGGTGTTACTGTCACTAGTGTTACCTTCTTTATGGGTAACACCAGTGAAGATCAATTTACATTTCTGTTCTTTTACTAACTGCTTTCACTAATTGCCAAATGTAACAATTTAGTCTCATCTATTAATTATAGCTGATGAATAAGGATCTTTGGTCTAATGTATGTCACTGGTGTTACCGTGTTTTTTTTTCTGTCACATGTGGCATGATAATAATTTTACATCCATTGAATTCTGCTTCACTCAAGAGTTCAGATTTAAAGGATTGCATCATTACTTGTTTATAACGGGTTTTTTTCCCCGAATATCTTCATTGTTATAGCAAATAGGGGAAGTCGTGGCCTAATGGTTAGAGAGTCGGACTCGTAATCCAAAGGTTGTGAGTTCGAGTCTCAGGCCGGCAGGGATTGCAGGTGGGGGGGAGTGAATGTACAGCACTCTTTCTACCCTCAATACCATGACTGAGGTGCCTTTGAGCAAGGCACCGAACCCCCAACTGCTCCCCGGGCGCCGCAGCATAAATGGCTGCCCACTGCTCCGGGTGTGTGTTCATGGTGTGTGTGTGTTCACTGCTGTGTGTGTGTGCACTTTGGATGGGTTAAATGCAGAGCACACATTCCGAGTATGGGTCAGTACGTCACTTTCACTTTTTTTCACTTTCAAATACATGGTTGCGCAAATGTACTAACATCATTCAATCACACTTTTAACAAACCTGATTAAAATAAATAAAACTCAATCTCCTTATTTGTCACATTATCATTGTTTTTCTGTAACTCTGACTACATGTGCTGAAAAAAAAAATCGAGAAATAATATTTCATAAAAACCTCAATAATTGTTAAAGAAGGTAACACATTTTACATGTGGTCTGTAAATAAATGCACAAAAAATATAAAATATAATTTAGCTGTCATTTATGCGTATTCATAAAGTCAAAAGGTAATTTAATAATGTGGTCTAAGTTTAAATGTTAAAAAAGAAATACATTTTAAGACATCTTGCCACACCAAAAGTGGATGTTTCTGTAGAATGACCCAAATATGAATGTAAAAAAAAAAAGCTGTGCTGAGTATTTTTGTGTGAATGTTTTAACAGTGTAAAGTTTTTTTTTTTTTTAAAGGAAATTCTTATTTTATTCAGCAAGGATGCATTAAAATGATCTAAAATGAGTGTAAAGTTTTCTGTTTCAACTAATGCTGCTCTTTTGAAATTTCTATTCTTCAAAGAATCCTGAAAAAAAAGCACATGCACAAAAATATTGTGCAGCACAACTGTTTTCAACATTGATAATAATCAGAAATGTTTCTAGAGCAGCAAATCAGCATATTATAATGATTTCTGAAGATCATGTGACACTGAAGACTGGAGTAATGATGCTGAAAATACAGCTCTGATCACAGAAATAAATTACATTGTACTATATATTCACACAGAAAACAGCTATTTTAATTTGTAATAATATTTCACCGTATTACTGTTTTTACTGTTTTTTAAATCTGCATTTTTTAATAAATTCAGCCTTGGTGAGCATAAGAGACTTCTTTTCAAAAACACAAAGTATTTTACTGAATTTTGAACATGTATGTTTGAGGTTAACTTACTAGCCACATGGTTCATTGTGCCTGGGAGATGTTGTCCGACAGGAGGTCCGCTCTAAGTCTGGGGTGCAGGCCATCAACATGTATGAATGTAGGAACATAACAAGCAATTTGTCACAGAGCCAACAATATTTAATATACAATGCCAGCCAGGTTTATTACAAGGAACCAAGCTAGAGCAGGTGCAATGTAGAAATAAGAATCTAGGTTTACTTATTTAATATTGCTCATACTTCTTATCTGTGGATGTCAAAGCCCTCTTCAAATGTTAAGAAGCTGTTCACTTGTGCTCCTTACTTCTCCGTCTGCGGCTCCCTTCAGAAATTGTGAAATCTTGGAGCATCCCATGTTGCCGTGTTTTCGTTTTTCTTCTGAAGTCACAGAACAGTTTTTTATCAATATTTGTTTACCAACAAAATAGGTTTGAACTAGATTTAGTTAATTGTCCCGCTGATGTAAGTGACGTCACCGATTAACAGTGTAGGCCGTAAGTTATGTTTAGGTTAAATAAATGAGCCTATTTCCAATCACCCACTGAAAAATTACCAGCAAAACTTTTACAGAACTGTCAAAACCTCTCATCTACACATAAAGATGTGATTTCAAAAAGAGCTCAGTCTATGGAGTTAGCCTAACTTTACATCCTCTGAAAACGGCTAGGATGCTAACGGACTTGTTCTAAGACACTAAACCATTTCTATGAACTAATTTCACCAGAAGCGAGTCAAATATAAGCGAGTCAAATATAAGAGAGGTGTCAGGAATAGCTGTATTTAATATTTGTGAGATTTTAGGGACTAAACTTAAAAACAGTAAACAGTAAAAACAGCAGCAAGAAACAGAGCTTCCCGCTTGTCAGTCTTGTGTTGCCGCTCCGTTTCCATGACAACTCCCGCCGCTCCAGTGTTCAGGCGCACGCATTAAAACACGTCACAGTCACGCAGAATTAAATAAATAATCATATAAGATTAGAACATTAAGTCAAGTCAAGTCACCTTTATTTATATAGCGCTTTTAACAATACAGATTGTGTCAAAGCACTTAACAGTATCAAGTTGGAGGATAGAGTGTCAGTAATGTATAATAATAAGATTAAACACTCAATTTTCAGTTAAAGGCATTTCATTATTGAATTCGGAGATGTCATTGTCTAGCTCAGTTTAGTTTAAATAATATCTGTGAAAATTAAATTGACGATAATCGCTATAAATTAAGTGTCCCCAACTGAGCAAGCCAGAGGCGACAGCGGCAAGGAACCAAAACTCCCTCTGTGACAGAGTGGAGAAAAAAACCTTGGGAGAAACCAGGCTCAGTCGGGGGGCCAGTTCTCCTCTGGCCAGGATAATATTGTTTATTCATTGTTATAATTAAGACTTTAAATGTATTATATTTCTATTTTAATATTGTTGCAATTTCTAACAATAATAGTATTATGTAGTTAGGTATTTTATTATATTTTTAGTTATTTGTTTTATTTTTAGTTTTATTGTATTTTAAGTCGAGGTCTTCATTGGGATTATGTCCCCGGAGCTCATCCAGGGGTCCGGCCTCCGCCGACAATCTGGGCTGCAGACATCATCTCCCGGCGCCGATCCACCATCTGATCCAACATTACATAAATAAATAACTTAATCTAATGAAATTATTATTAAATCATACATTTAATTTATTTAAATGTAGTTCTATGACACTCTGCACGTGATCGTCGGATAAAGCAGCACTTTTATAGTTAACACTCAACCACCTTATTTCATTAGAAAGCCTGCTTGCATATAGACCAGGGGTCGGCAATTAATTTTCCTAAGGGGCCACAAGAGAAACTTGGGCAGTTTAGAGGGCATTAATACACCTAACTCGATTCTTTATAAAAAAAATTATAATAAAATAAATAAATCAATCAAACTGTAAATGAATGAAAATGTGAAGCACAATATTTTATGAACGTTCACAAAAACAGTTTTGAAATTGTGCATTTTTTTGCACTGTTTCAAAAACTAGCATCACAACTTTGGGCAAAAAAGCAAGTACCGGTATTTCAAAGACCAGCACCACATTAGATTAGAGCAATTCCAGCGTTATTGACATACCTATGCATTTAAAATTAGTCAATAACTGAATTTGGTTATTGTCTCAATCCAGTGTGCAAATGTTTAATCGGGTTGAATAACCGTAGATATAATACATAAGGACAGTTATGCACTTGTTTTGTCTTAATACTGCATTTTACAAATGGGAGAAAACCCTTTATATTCTTTGACCAATAGTGTATGGACACTTACCTGTGATGATCATAAATGACTTAAAAATAGTATGAGCTTTTTTACAAAGCACTAGACAACTGCTGCAGGTGGGTGTTGAATATGCTGAAAGCTTTAGATGTCTGATACATGAAGTCTAAAAATGTGTGTTTTGACTTTATCCTATCTTGCACATAGCAAATGTATGGTATTAATTGTTCATTGTACATTTATGAAATGTGCGGGGATGTCTCCCTCTAAGGAGGATTTTTCTCCCAGAAATGAATTTGATAAAAAGTCAAAATTGTTTATAGCAAATGGATAAATATTTGTTCCTTTTTGTAAAATTATTTTTTCTCACAAACGTACCGCATAGCAATAAAATCTTTAAAAGAAATGCAGTTTAATTAAGTTATGGCGTATGACGTTGCAGACTAAAAACGCACACACACTTGCGACATGTTTTGGTAATGAAATTACGGGCTAGTGACATTGCAGTTACGTTGCCAGTAAGTCATGAAATTACCAAATTATTACGAATAGAGGACCTGTCTGGGACGTTTTTGGTTATCTTGTTACGTTATGAGGACGTACTGACGACGTTGTGAGTTGGTAAAGGGATGGTAATGGAATTACGAGCATACGACGTTGTGGTAACGTTGTCTGTTGGTCACGAAATTACCAAAAATTACGAATAAGTTACGTAACTGTTACGTCGTATGTTAGCTGAGTCTGGGTGGGAGTTTTAACTCCTATTCACTGGAAAAAAAATAATAATAATTTAATTCAGTTGATGGAGAGACGTATAGACCGGGGGAATCCCCCATCTCCCCATGCTCTGAATATTACACAGCCTATCATAACGTAACTACGTGTAAACATTATTTGGAGGGTTTTACTTGGAAAATCAGCTGTTTTCTAGCATTCGAATAACTATGGATAAACCTGAAACGATAGAAGGATTGGAGATGAATTTCATTTACAAATAGCCTAAGGTAGGAATGTTCATACTTTTAAAACGACACCTGCCACGGTGTTTTCCTCCTTGAGTGTGTCCTAAAAGCGATGAGGTATGGAAGCCACTTTGTCATGGTTTCCGCCACTGAATAAAAAATTAAAAAGTTAATTGCGAGTTTTTATCTCACAATTCTGACTTTTTTTGTCGTAATTGCGTGATACAAACTCGCAATTCTGACCTTTTTTTCTTGTAATTCTGACTTTTTTCCTCGCAATTCTGAGAACATAGTCTTTCCTGTGATGAATCGTTTTTGTAAAGAAAGCAAGAAAAAAAAGAAAAACAGCGCACCTTAGAAGCACAAGTCATTTCTCTCGTGTTATTCCTCTCGCCACTTCACTCCAGTCCAGCGGGTGGCGCTAAACACAGACGATTGTTTGCCAAACACCATTAAACCTCAGAGGAAGAAGTTTAGTTTCACTGCGCTCTCTGTTGTTTTGTTGTGATGCTGTTTTGAAACAAACAGTTAGAAATGTAGTTTTTGTAAATAGAGAAATACGGTTTTTGAATCAGGTCAGTAAATCTCTGTAATATTCTCATCCTCACAGTCGTGACTTGAAGCAAGCAGGAATATCTGGAGGAGTATCATCTGAACTGAGATCTGCTGCTGTGAAGATGGTGTTTGTTAAAGAGGAGAACACGAGTGAACCAGAAACCTGCAGAATAAAACACGAGGAACCAGAAACCTGCAAAATAAAACAGGAGGAACCAGAACCCTGCAGAATAAAACACGAGGAACCAGAAACCTGGATAATAAAACACGAGGAATCAGAAACCTGGAGAATAAAACAGGAGGAACCAGAAACCTGCAGAATAAAACACGAGGAATCAGAAACCTGGAGAATAAAACACGAGGAACCAGAAACCTGCAGAATAAAACACGAGGAACCAGAAACCTGCAGAATAAAACACGAGGAACCAGAAACCTGGAGAATAAAACAGGAGGAATCAGAAACCTGTAGAATAAAACATGAGGAACCAGAAACCTGGAGAATAAAACAGGAGGAACCAGAAACCTGCAGAATAAAACACGAGGAACCAGAAACCTGGAGAATAAAACACGAGGAACAGGAAACCTGGAGAATAAAACAGGAGGAACCAGAAACCTGGAGAATAAAACACGAGGAACCAGAAACCTGGAGAATAAAACACGAGGAACCAGAAACCTGGAGAATAAAACACGAGGAACCAGAAACCTGGAGAATAAAACAGGAGGAACCAGAAACCTGGAGAATAAAACAAGAGGAACCAGAAACCTGGAGAATAAAACACGAGGAACCAGAAACCTGGAGAATAAAACAGGAGGAACCAGAAACCTGGAGAATAAAACACGAGGAACCAGAAACCTGGAGAATAAAACAGGAGGAACCAGAAACCTGGAGAATAAAACACGAGGAACCAGAAACCTGGAGAATAAAACACGAGGAACCAGAAACCTGGAGAATAAAACACGAGGAACCAGAAACCTGGAGAATAAAACAAGAGGAACCAGAAACCTGGAGAATAAAACACGAGGAACCAGAAACCTGGAGAATAAAACAGGAGGAACCAGAAACCTGGAGAATAAAACACGAGGAACCAGAAACCTGGAGAATAAAACATGAGGAACCAGAAACCTGGAGAATAAAACAGGAGGAACAAGGAACCTGGAGAATAAAACAGGAGGAACCAGAAACCTGGAGAATAAAACAGGAGGAACCAGAAACCTGGAGAATAAAACAGGAGGAACCAGAAAGCTGGAGAATAAAACACGAGGAACCAGAAACCTGCAGAATAAAACACGAGAATCAGAAACCTGGAGAATAAAACAGAGGAACCAGAAACCTGAGGAGGAACCAGAAACCTGCAGAATAAAACACGAAGAATCAGAAACCTGGAGAATAAAACACGAGGAACCAGAAACCTGGAGAATAAAACAGGAGGAACCAGAAACCTGGAGAATAAAACAGGAGGAACCAGAAACCTGGAGAATAAAACACGAGGAACCAGAAACCTGGAGAATAAAACAGGAGGAACCAGAAAGCTGGAGAATAAAACAGGAGGAACCAGAAAGCTGGAGAATAAAACAGGAGGAACCAGAAACCTGCAGAATAAAACACGAAGAATCAGAAACCTGGAGAATAAAACAGGAGGAACCAGAAACCTGCAGAATAAAACACGAGGAACCAGAAACCTGGAATAAAACACGAATAGAAACCTGGAGAATAAAACACGAGGAACCAGGAGAATAAAACAGGAGGAACCAGAAAGCTGGAGAATAAAACAGGAGGAACCAGAAACTGGAGAATAAAACACGAGGAACCAGAAACCTGCAGAGAAGAATCAGAAACCTGGAGAATAAAACAGGAGGAACCAGAAACCTGGAGAATAAAACACGAGGAACCAGAAACCTGGAGAATAGAAACCTGGAGAATAAAACACGAGGAACCAGAAACCTGGAGAATAAAACAGGAGGAACCAGAAAGCTGGAGAATAAAACAGGAGGAACCAGAAAGCTGGAGAATAAAACAGGAACCAGAAACCTGCAGACACAGAAAGCTGGAGAATAAAACAGGAGGAACCAGAAAGCTGAGGAACCAGAAACCTAAAAAACACGGAATCAGGGAGAATAAAACACGAGGAAAGAAACCTGGAGAATAAAACAGGAGGAACCAGAAACCTGGAGAATAAAACAGGAGGAACCAGAAACCTGGAGAATAAAACACGAGGAACCAGAAACCTGGAGAATAAAACAGGAGGAACCAGAAAGCTGGAGAATAAAACAGGAGGAACCAGAAAGCTGGAGAATAAAACAGGAGGAACCAGAAAGCTGGAGAATAAAACACGAGGAACCAGAAACCTGCAGAATAAAACACGAAGAATCAGAAACCTGGAGAATAAAACAGGAGGAACCAGAAACCTGCAGAATAAAACACGAGGAACCAGAAACCTGCAGAATAAAACACGAAGAATCAGAAACCTGGAGAATAAAACACGAGGAACCAGAAACCTGGAGAATAAAACAGGAGGAACCAGAAACCTGGAGAATAAAACACGAGGAACCAGAAACCTGCAGAATAAAACACGAAGAATCAGAAACCTGGAGAATAAAACAGGAGGAACCAGAAACCTGCAGAATAAAACAGGAGGAATCAGAAAGCTGCAGAATAAAACAAGAGGAACCAGAAACCTGGAGAATAAAACAGGAGGAATCAGAAAGCTGCAGAATAAAACAAGAGGAACCAGAAACCTGGAGAATAAAACAGGAGGAATCAGAAAGCTGCAGAATAAAACAAGAGGAATCAGAAACCTGGAGAATAAAACAGGAGGAACAAGGAGGTTGGTGTTTATCCTTCATCTTTAATGACTGTTTGTGGTACATCCACAAATCCAATGTAAAACCTTAACTTACAATTCCAAGTTTCAAAGTTCTTATGGAAATGTGACCGAACCAACACATAGAAGATTATATTATTAGACTTTATTTTTGAATCGTAAAACTGTGTTGAGCGCGTATGAGACTGAATTTTGTTTGTACGTTAATAGAAGCCATATTTTAAAGGGATAGTTCACCCAAAAATGAAAATTCTGTCATTAATTAATCACCCTCATGTCGTTCCAAACCCGTAAGACCTTCGTTCATCTTCGGAACACAAATTAAGATGTTTTGGATTTAATCCAAGAGCTTTCTGACCCTCCATAGACAGCAAGGGTCCTTACACGATCAAGGCCTAGAAAGGTACTAAAAACATCATCAAAGTGGTCCATGTTTCAAGTTTCAAGTTTTATTTGTCACATACACGACTATACAGAGATTGTATAACCAGCAGTGAAATGTGAATCAGGTCCGCTCCATGGACAGTGCAAATATTGTAGAATACAACAAGGGAAGTATGCATAAAATAAAATGAATAACAAATAAGATATAAAGCACAGAATATAAAATATAAAGTATAAGAGAATGTGCATGACAGTATGCTGTAGAATTAAATATTAAGATAAGCATGACTGAACAGGGGGGGGTGTGCAAACAGGTAGAACATGGTGACATAAGCAGCAATCACAAAAAGAATAAATATAAAATATGATAAGATATCAAGATACAGAAAGTGTTGTGTGCAAATGACAGTATTGTGTGCAAATGACACTGTCAGTATGAGGTAGATGATAATGAGTGTGAGTATACTACTGATTGTGAGTGATTAGTAAGTGGAGTCATGTTGATGTTAAGAGGCTGGGTTCAGTTCAGTTTGAATTCAGGAGCCTGATGGCCTGGGGGAAGAAGCTCCTCCTGAGTCTCTCAGTTTTTGCCATCAGGCTGCGGAAGCGCTTACCAGATGGCAGCAGAGAGAATAAACAGTTTCCAGGGTGATTTGAGTCCTTGGTGATTTTGACAGCTCTGCTTCTGCAGCGTTTGATGTAGATGTCCTGCAGAGAGGGGAGAGCAGACCCAGAGATACGCTCAGCTAAGCGCACAACTCTCTGCAGGGCCTTGCAGTCTTGGCTGGAGCTGTTTCCATACCACACTGAGATGCACTGAGTCAATACACTTTCTATGGTCCCTGCATAGAAAGTTTTCAGGATTGCTGGTGAGACCCTGAATTTCCTCAGCTGTCGCAGATGGTACAGTCTTTGCCTGGCTTTCTTAACCTGTGTTTGGATGTGTGTAGTCCAAGTCAGGTCCTCGGAGATGTTTACACCGAGGTACTTGAAGCTGCTTACTCTCTCCACAGGGGTCCCGCTGATCACAAGAGGAGTGTAGGGCAGCAGGTGTTTCTTTCTGAAGTCTACAATCAGCTCTTTAGTTTTGCTCACATTCAGAGAGAGACAGTTGTCCTGGCACCATGATGTTAGTCTCTCTACCTCATCCAAGTATGCGGTCTCATCATTGTTGGAAATGAGGCCCAGAACCACAGTATCATCAGCAAATTTGATAATAGATGTGGAGCTGTGAGAGGACACACAGTCATGTGTGTAGAGAGAGTAGAGCAGGGGACTCAGAACGCAGCCCTGCGGGGCTCCTACGTTCAGGGTGATGGAGTTGGAGGTGTACTGGCCTAGCTTCACCACTTGAGGTCTGCCGGTGAGGAAGTCTTGAATCCAGTCACAGAGTGAAGTGTTTAGGCCGAGGCCTTTGAGTTTATTAGTCAGCTTGATGGGGACTATGGTGTTGAATGCTGAGCTATAGTCTATAAATAGCAGCCTTGCATAGTTACCATTGCTGCTGTCAATGTGTGTGAGGGAGGAGTGAAGTATGTGAGAGATGGCATCATCAGTTGATCTATTGGGACGATAGGCAAACTGAAGAGGGTCCAAAGTAACAGGGATGGATGAGCTAATGTGGCTCTTAACAAGTCTCTCAAAAACCTTCATGACTATAGATGTGAGGGCCACTGGACGATAGTCATTCAGGCAAGAGGGTTTATTGTTCTTAGGCACAGGGATGATGATGGATTTTTTAAAGGAGGTGGGAACTACAGAGGTAGCAAGGGACTCGTTGAAGATAGAAGTGAACAAACCAGCAAGCTGATCAGCGCAGGACCTCAGGACACGGCCAGTAATCCCGTCAGGTCCAGCCGCTTTCCTGATGTTCACTCTCTTTAGTGCCCTCCGAACCTCGTCCTCCGACACGGTGATCACATAATCCTCGCTTCTCTGCCTGCTGCTTCCTGACACGCTGCTCGGCAGAGCCGCGCTGCCGCCATTGCTTTCAAATCGGCCGTAGAAGGTGTTTAACTCTTCGGCCAGCGACGGATCTGCACTCACCTCCGTGGAGGATTTGTTCCCAAAGGCACAGATGGTCCTTAGTCCCTGCCACATGCGTCGAGAGTCATTGAGCTGAAAATGAGACTCAATTCTCTCTTTGTAACGATGTTTGGCGGCACTTACAGCTCGTCTGAGAGCGTAACACGCTGCTTTATACTCGCTCATATTCCCAGACAAAAGAGCCTCGTTGTATGCGGCAGTGCGTATGTTAACCGCATCGCGGATTGTTCTGTCCACCCACGGTTTCTGATTTGGGAAGGTCCTTACAGTTATTGTTTCTGTAGCTTGTTCGGTGAGTGTGTTTACAAAGCTCACTGCCACATCCGTGAACTCGCTGACGTCAGATGAGCTCGCCCTGAACATGTCCCAGTCGACGTCATCAAGAGCCGCCTGCAGCATAGCTTCCGAGTGGGAGGACCAACGCGTCACTTCCCTCTTCACCGGGGGTTCCTGTGTGAGCCTTTGTTTATATTCCGGTGTGAGGAAAATGGCGGCGTGGTCTGATTTACCGAAAGACGGTAGAGAGCGGGCCTTGTAGGCATTCTTAAACTGAGAGTAGCAATGATCCAGTGTATTCGGTCCTCTAGTTGGACAGGATACATGCTGGTGAAAGTTCGGCATGACCTGCCTGAGGTTGGCTTTGTTAAAATCCCCCGCGATGATAAAGGCAGCGTCAGGATGTTTGTTAATGTAGTCGCTGATCACATCGTGAAGTTTAGACAAAGCCAAGCCGGTGTCTGCCTGAGGTGGAATGTAAGCAGCAGTAACGATGACCGCGGAGAACTCACGGGGCAGATAGAATGGGCGGCAAATAATGGATAGATGTTCCAGATGAGGCGAGCAGGATCGCGACAGAGAGGAGATATTCCTGGGGTCACACCATTTCTTGTTAGTCATGAAGCACACTCCTCCACCCTTGGATTTACCGGCCTCAGCTGTTCTGTCCATCCGTAAAACAGAGAAGTTGTCAGACGGCGTTACAGCAGTGTCCGGAACCGAGGGCGTGAGCCATGTTTCAGTCAAACAGATGATGTTACAGTCCCTTATGTCCCGTTGGAAACTTATCCTGGCTCTAAGATCGTCCATCTCATTATCCAAGGATTGGACATTAGCGAGCAGAATGCTCGGTAAAGGAGGACTGTGGGCTCTTTTCCTCAATCTGTTGCGAATTCCAGCGCTTTTTCCACGGTGTTTCTTGTACCTTCTCCTGTGGCCTTTGTTCTCTGCGTTCCGAAGAATCTCAAGAGGCCACGATGGATTCGGATTCGGTGATAAAGTGTCCTGAACCAGGTTAGTGAAGGGGTTTCCAATGTCCAAGAGTGTACTTTTGTCGTAGGTGATCAGTGCCGACGTTATGTGTGCAAAAAGAGAAATTAAAAATAAGTTAAAAAGTAAATAAAAGCACAGTCTTAGCGGAGCGACCTGGACGGCGACCGAACATAGCAGCGCCATCTTGGATTTTGATGTAACATCAATCGGAATGTTATGAAGCAACGAGAATACTTTTTGGGCAAAAAAACAAAACAAAAATAACGACTTTATTCAACATTTTCTTCTCTTCCGCCTCTGTTTTGGACGCACGTTCATGAGAGCGCCACGACGCATAGGTATGGCGCTGCTGACGTAACCCGGTGCGCTGCGCTTTGTTTACTGGGGACTTTAAGCAACAACAGACTTTAAGTGCTGCTTCGTGATGTGTACATTTTAACGGTCTACTACGGGAGTACAGCTAATTTGTCGTAGTCGCTACTATGTGAAAGAATAGGTAAATAAATGTTATGTTTTATGGCTTGCTGCATATTTTTTTGTATCTGTATATGATTCTATGATTAGCTTTTTAATGAAATACATATCTATATGTGGTGCGATCTAGGAAACCCAACACATGGTGAAATTTTTAACTTTTTTAGGTTTTGATACCAAATGAAAGCTGGGTTCAAGCCCTTTCCAAAACTGTTTTTATTTAGTCCATAGCTTGACCGGCTTATCTGGCTATCTGAAGTTGGCTGATAGCTATGATTTTCAGGAATGTAATTTTGAGGGAAACGGGTTTAAAGTGAGAGGGGTGTCACTTTCACAATAATGCGTTCTTTATTGCCCTAATTATTCTGTATTTTCGTTTGTTATATGAGATTGCTTTGGAGTAACAATTTGATGATTTCATGTAAATTAAATGTTCAGTTATTAGATTGTTCTGATCTGTCACATCTATAAGCTATTGGGGGTTAAACAGATCGCAGCTGATGCATGATATGCACAGACCAGGCACCACAGTTCAGCATGCATGTGATTCGCAGATAAACTTGCCAATATACATATTTAAGCGAATTTAATCCACAAGAAGAAAGCGAAAGACAATTCGATTTGATACTCATGCACTGTTTTCCAAAGTGCGCACATGCTCAGAGAAGTATTTTACACAGCACATGAAAAGCGATTATTCTTCTCTCACGTCTCCATATATATATATATATATATATATATATATATATATTTACATTTACATTTACATTTATGCATTTAGCAGACGCTTTTATCCAAAGCGACTTACAGTGCATTCAGGCTATACATTTTTTTTATCAGTATATATATATTTATATTTATTTTACTGGTGTCAAAATTAGCGCGTTAACGCATGCGATTAATTTTTTCAGTTTAACGCGTTAAAAATATTTAACGCAGGGCTAGGGTTGGCCATCCCACTCACAACTGCTGCTTCTGTCACTTTTTCTCTTGACAAGAAGTGCATTTATTCAGTCGCATAACGTTTTTACGATCAAATCAAAAGGGAGACGTTTCAGACGCGCGCTCCACTTCACTTCAGTGTCAGGCGCGAGTCAAACGAGCGTGGAAACTGTACTGTGCTCGGAGCGTGCGCTCTTCACCTGCACGCACAAAGGTGCCGGCGCGCGCTATAGCCTGTATCCTTTCATATCAAAGCACGAAATAAACTGCGTGCATGCAATGACGTGATCAGTTAAGTCATGAAGTTAACAAAAAGGTGATTAAAGCTACCTTAAAACTGCATGCATGTAATATATTTTATCACATTGAGTCACATTTTAGGTTTATTTTAAGATTGTTTTAGGTTCACTTAAATTAGAAGTTATTTTTTTAAAGTCTAATAAATGTTAAAATTGATAGCTCTCAATTATACTTTAATGCTGAATGGCTATAGTCAATGGTTAAATATGGGGAGGGGCAATTTTATAGAGAAATCAGTAGTATTGGGATCATACTAGTCTCGCGTAGCCAGACCTAGATGGCCGCATTCATTGGCCAAAGCCCACCCATGAGGCCGTTTGACCAACATGTCAAACAACCAATCATAGTTCGTTTCGTTCAGCGTCACGTTTCGGGGCGTGGAAGTGTCGCCACAATAACAGATCGGTGTGTGAAACTCTCGGATAAATTTTAAAGATTCTATGCCGCGAACTTGATATATTTCACATACTTTTAAAAATCCAGCATTTAGTTGACCCTGATAAGCGTTTGTCGTCACATTTGTAAACACGACAGCTTTCTTCTTTCATGAGGGGGTAATATATGAAAATAAATGCGACACTCGTGTCTCCCGGAAATCCGGTTTAAGTCAACCAGTCAGATGACGACTTCGACACTCCTGAAGTGTTTCCAGAAAAGTGTGCCATATGCATCAGACGTTTAGCCAACGTTCCGTGGGCTTGACGTCTGAGGCTGAGACTAGGATCATACTGACCTTCAGTCATAAAAAAGATGCCATTAAAAACAAATATTTAAAAATATACTGTCTTTGTTGTTTGTACATTAAATTGAAGATTGAATGTGAAATTATTGCTATATAAAAGTATGGTTAAAAATTTTAATGTTAGGTGCGATTAATCCTGATTAATTTCAGAAAAATGTGCGATTAATTAGTTATTTTTTTTAATTGATTGACAGCACTAATATACAGTATATATATATATATATATATATATATATATATATATATAGATAGATATGAGACATGAGAGAGCTGGTTGGAGACCCCTGTTTTAACTAATTGCAAAGGCTAAATAATCAGTCAATGTCTACTGATTAATCAGTGAAATAATCGATGATTTGATTAATCATTCTAATAATCATTGGATTAATCAATTATGAAAATTATCAATTGTTGCAGCCCTAGTACACAAATGTTTTCCTTTTTCCAAATGTAACAATTAATTCTCATTTATTCATTTTAGGCCTGATGAAAGTGAAGGAAGAAAGACAAGCTCTGAATGAGGTGGAGGAGAAACATCAGGATCAGAAAGATCATAATATCACTGCTGGAGAAAAATCAGTGAGTTGCAGCATTCAAATAACAGACGTCAAAAAGCCTTACAGAAACACTTACAGACAGAAAAGAAGCCTTATGAAACACATGAGAATTCATAGTGAGGAAAAGCCTTTCAGCTGCTCTCAGTGCGGAAAAACTTTCACGTGTAACACAAACCTTAAGAATCACATGTTAATTCATGCTGGGATAAAGCCTTTTTCCTGATCCCAGTGTGGAAAGAGTTTTATACAGAAAGGACACCTTAAGGATCATTTGGTAACTCACTCTTCAGAAAAGCCTTTCAGCTGCTCTCAGTGCGGAAACACTTTCACTCGTAACAGAAGCCTTAAGAGGCACATGCTAATTCATGCTGGGACAAAGTCTTTCAGCTGCTCTCAGTGTGGAAAAAGTTTTACCAGGAAAAGTCAACTTAAGGATCATTTGCATATTCACTCTTCAGAAAAGCCTTTCAGCTGCTCTCTGTGTGGAAAGCATTTCACTCGTAAAACAAACCTTAAAATTAATTCATTAATTCATGCTGGGATAAAGCCTTTCAGCTGCTCTCAGTGTGGAAAGAGTTTTAGAGAGAAAGGAAGCCTTATGAATCACATGAGAACTCATAGTGGGGAAAAGCCTTAGCTGTTTTCAGTGAGGAAACTCTTTCACATGTAATGAAAACCTTAAGAATCACATGTTAATTCATACTGGGATAAAAGTCTTTCAGCTGCTTTCAGTGTGGATTGAGTTACATTCACATTTATTCATTTAGCAGATGCTTTTATCCAAAGTGACTTACAATTGGGGAATACCTCAAGCAGTTCATCTCAAAGAGGTAAACAGACACAGAAAGTGCTCGTAAAACCAAATTTCAGGCATTGTTCAAATAAGTACAAGCTAGACAGGGAAAGATTAAAGAAAAGGGAAAAAGTTTTTTTTTCAAATAGTGACGAAAAAGATGAGTTTTCAGCCATCGCTTGAAAATAGTTAGGGAATAAGCATTCCTGATTGGGGTGGGAAGATCATTCCACCAGCCAGGAATGGTGAATGAAAATGTTCTGGAAAGTGATTTTGAACCTCTCTGTGATGGTACCACGAGGCGTCGCTCACTAGCAGATCTCAGACTTCTGGAGGGGATGTAGATTCGTAATAGTGAGTGGAAGTAGGAGGGTGCTAAGCCTGTGGCTGTTCTATATGCAAGCATCAGTGTCTTTAACTTGATGCGAGCTGCAACCGGTAGCTAGTGCAAGGAGATAAAGAGAGGTGTAACATGGGCTCTTTTGGGCTCGTTGAAGACCAGTCATACAGCTGCATTCTGAATCATTTGGAGAGGTTTGATTGTGCTTGATGGAAGTCCAGCCAGAAGAGCATTGCAGTAGTCCGGTATAAATGACAAGGACCTGGATAAGAAGTTGTGCAGCATGCTCTGTCTGATGTTGTTTCACCTGTAAACGAGGATTTGATCATCACATGAGAATTCACACTAAAGAGATGCCTCACCAGAAAAATTCACACAAATTAAAAGACTCACATCTGTTCTGGTTGTGGCAGGATATTTCTACGGGTTTTAAAAGCGTTGAAAGTTGTGTGCTGTGTAGGGATGGATCTTGTTAAGGTTTTAAAGGCATTACTATTCTTACTGTTACTGCTGATCTATTTGGTATTTTTATCGGTTGTTTTTGTTATTTGGCTCAATTCTCAGGATGTGAACTTTTTCTCTCAAAGTTATAAAACTATGTAAATGTTCAAGCTCTCTGAACAATTAGTTTCTTGTTCTGTTTACATGTAACATGTATGAATTCAATTGTGCATATTCTTTATCTGTGTACTATAATATAGACTTTTCCCAGTAAACTTTTACCTACCATTGAAATCAACCTGTGAACACACGTGTGGCCCAAATTGGTTGCAGCTAGGGCCCGGTCAATTTTGTGCCATAAAACAACAAGTCATCTGCTGAGAATCTTTTATTTGCTGTCAATTTTAATTCTATTTAATTGTGCAAAAAACATGCTGAAACAATGAATCAAACACATCAGGGTTATGTTTATTAGTATCAAGGCAATCCCCTTCATTTCAATGGAGAGCTAGTGATTTCTGATAACATGAGCGACAGGATGTAGGCGTGACCAGCGCCAACAATGGAGGAAATGTTAGAAGAGCTATGACAACAATACTCCTGCATTTATGATGTTTCCCCAATGGACTACTGTGACAGAGTGAACAAATGTCAAATAAAAAAAAAAATATATATATATATATATATATATATATATATATATATTTTACCTCAAGTTCTCTTTGGAGGATTGACAGTCCATACTGTTCTCTTCATGCAATCCAGGTATGTGTCCACTGTCAGGTTTTCTTTCTTTTTTGGGCTTTTCTGATGACGATAGCCAGAGCAAAAAACACCATTAGGTAGCCATTGTTTGTTTATGCTCACAGTACCTTCTGTCAGTCGATAGTCCTGTCTTCTTGAAGAAAGCACACACATTGTTAAAGATGGCAAGCGATGAAGGTTCGGGTACAGGGCCGGATTATCCAATGGGCATTATGGGCCCAAGCGAGGGGAAGAACAAAAAAAGTTCGGAGTGTCTTTATATTAAGTGGAAATAGCACGCTTGTTGGCAAACGCTTACAGTAGCTCCGCCCACCAATGTCTGGTTGACACTCAATATTTAAAAAAGACGAGTTCAACTCTAGGCTTCAGTGGTCTAGGCAGCAGAGCGTCAGACTCGCAGAATTATCTTTTGACGCGATCGACCCGGATTCGAGTCCGCCACTCTATGGGCCTCGTTCATGAAACATGAGCAGAACTAATTTTTGTGTAAATAGTTCATAAAGCCGTTCTGACATAAACTTTCGAATTCATGAAAATGTTTGTATTTTCAAAATGTTAGTTGGTATGAAAGAAATGTACACCTGCTCATGTGTTAATGGTACGTAAAACGTTCTGTGGCAAACTGACAACACTGCGTTTTGATGCATTGCCATCATAATATTTTATAAGTTAATTTGCTCTGTTTTTTTTTAGGAGCTGAGACAAAGACTATAGAAATAGTTGATAGCTGCTCAACTTTGGGTAAAACTCAGCGCTCGTCACTGTCACTTAAGCCGTCCAATGAATCAGGAGGAGCCTGATTCGACTCCCAATCTCACAGTCGAATATTCTCGGGGTGTTATAATCATGCCATTTTGACTATATGGAGGTGCTCAATGTCTGATTTCACACAGAACTACCGGTTTTCTCCCAGTAAGTTAATATACAGCCTATTAAAATAATGCTGTAAATAAGAATCTGAAAAGAAGGAAGCTTTAAATAGATATTTTAACGTGCATGAATAAATCCAACCACCCCTAGATTTAAGTTTCAATTTCCATAATCAGTGACCGACAGCGGAGCATCTTGGCGGCAGGCATTTATATCTTTAACAAGACTCAAATTGACACAGGCAGAGTGAAAGACTAGATTTTTTTCGAGCAGGTAGGGTACAAGTGATTTCAGCCGGTTTATATACAGTGGGTACGGAAAGTATTCAGACCCCCTTAAATTTTTCACTCTTTGTTATATTGCAGCCATTTGCTAAAATCATTTAAGTTCATTTTTTTCCTCAATGTACACACAGCACCCCATATTGACAGAAAAACACAGAATCGTTGACATTTTTGCAGATTTATTAAAAAAGAAAAACTGAAATATCACATGGTCCCAAGTATTCAGACCCTTTGCTCAGTATTTAGTAGAAGCACCCTTTTGATTTAATACAGCCATGAGTCTTTTTGGGAAAGATGCAACAAGTTTATTTGGGGATCCTCTGCCATTCCTCCTTGCAGATCCTCTCCAGTTCTGTCAGGTTGGATGGTAAACGTTGGTGGACAGCCATTTTTAGGTCTCTCCAGAGATGCTCAATTGGGTTTAAGTCAGGGCTCTGGCTGGGCCATTCAAGAACAGTCACGGAGTTGTTGTGAAGCCACTCCTTCGTTATTTTAGCTGTGTGCTTAGGGTCATTGTCTTGTTGGAAGGTAAACCTTCGGCCCAGTCTGAGGTCCTGAGCACTCTGGAGAAGGTTTTCGTCCAGGATATCCCTGTACTTGGCCGCATTCATCTTTCCCTCGATTGCAACCAGTCGTCCTGTCCCTGCAGCTGAAAAACACCCCCACAGCATGATGCTGCCGCCACCATGCTTCACTGTTGGGACTGTATTGGACAGGTGATGAGCAGTGCCTGGTTTTCTCCACACATACCGCTTAGAATTAAGGCCAAAAAGTTCTATCTTGGTCTCATCAGACCAGAGAATCCTTCAGGTGTTTTTTAGCAAACTCCATGCGGGCTTTCATGTGTCTTGCACTGAGGAGAGGCTTCCGTCGGGCCACTCTGCCATAAAGCCCCGACTGGTGGAGGGCTGCAGTGATGGTTGACTTTCTACAACTTTCTCCCATCTCCCGAATGCATCTCTGGAGCTCAGCCACAGTGATCTTTGGGTTCTTCTTTACCTCTCTCACCAAGGCTCTTCTCCCCCGATAGCTCAGTTTGGCCGGACGGCCAGCTCTAGGAAGGGTTCTGGTCGTCCCAAACGTCTTCCATTTAAGGATTATGGAGGCCACTGTGCTCTTAGGAACCTTAAGTGCAGCAGACATTTTTTTGTAACCTTGGCCAGATCTGTGCCTTGCCACAATTCTGTCTCTGAGCTCTTCAGGCAGTTCCTTTGACCTCATGATTCTCATTTGCTCTGACATGCACTGTGAGCTGTAAGGTCTTATATAGACAGGTGTGTGGCTTTCCTAATCAAGTCCAATCAGTATAATCAAACACAGCTGGACTCAAATGAAGGTGTAAAAACATCTCAAGGATGATCAGAAGAAATGGACAGCACCTGAGTTAAATATATGAGTGTCACAGCAAAGGGTCTGAATACTTAGGACCATGTGATATTTCAGGTTTTCTTTTTTAATAAATCTGCAAAAATGTCAACGATTCTGTGTTTTTCTGTCAATATGGGGTGCTGTGTGTACATTAATGAGGAAAAAATGAACTTAAATGATTTTAGCAAATGGCTGCAATATAACAAAGAGTGAAAAATTTAAAGGGGTCTGAATACTTTCCGTACCCACTGTATATCGTGTATATATTATTTATCTCATATAAGATGCATTTGGTTGAGTTGCTCTGGAGTAAAGCGCTTGTAGTACTACAGTGATTATCTCTTCAGCGAGCAGCGCGAGCACTACAAACAATGCAGAATATTAATAACTATGACTGGGACTGTCATATACATAACATTATAATGAGAACACTATTATAATAAAACGCTGTGAATTTTTAGAGTTTAGTTGCCGACTTGCCGTGTTTCTGCTCGTTGTTGCGTGAATGAACTCCTTTTGTGGACAGGAATTTATTAGTAGAATAACATTGGGTATGCATGCACTCTCCATCAATGGGTACACATACAGGTGCTGGTCATATAATTAGAATATCATCAAAAAGTTGATTTATTTCACTAATTCCATTCAAAAAGTGAAACTTGTATAATGTATACATTCATTCCACACAGACTGATATATTTCAAGTGTTTATTTATTTTAATTTTGATGATTATAAGTGACAACTAATGAAAACCCCAAATTCAGTATCTCAGAAAATTAGAATATTACTTAAGACCAATACAAAGAAAGGATTTTTAGAAATCTTGGCCAACTGAAAAGTATGAACATGAAAAGTATGAGCATGTACAGCACTCAATACTTAGTTGGGGCTCCTTTTGCCTGAATTACTGCAGCAATGCGGCGTGGCATGGAGTCGATCAGTCTGTGGCACTGCTCAGGTGTTATGAGAGCCCAGGTTGCTCTGATAGTGGCCTTCAGCTCTTCTGCATTGTTGGGTCTGGCTTATCGCATCTTCCTCTTCACAATACCCCATAGATTTTCTATGGGGTTAAGGTCAGGCGAGTTTGCTGGCCAATTAAGAACAGGGATACCATGGTCCTTAAACCAGGTACTGGTAGCTTTGGCACTGTGTGCAGGTGCCAAGTCCTGTTGGAAACTTAAATCTGCATCTCCATAAAGTTGGTCAGCAGCAGGAAGCATGAAGTGCTCTAAAACTTCCTGGTATACGGCTGTGTTGACCTTGGACCTCAGAAAACACAGTGGACCAACACCAGCAGATGACATGGCACCCCAAACCATCACTGACTGTGGAAACTTTACACTGGACCTCAAGCAACGTGGATTCTGTGCCTCTCCTCTCTTCCTTCAGACTCCGGGACCCTGATTTCCAAAGGAAATGCAAAATTTACTTTCATCAGAGAACATAACTTTGGACCACTCAGCAGCAGTCCAGTCGAGACGCTTCTGACGCTGTCTGTTGTTCAAGAGTGGCTTGACATGGACCCTGAAACCCATGTCTTGCATATGTCTGTGCGTAGTGGTTCTTGAAGCACTGACTCCAGCTGCAGTCCACTCTTTGTGAATCTCCCCCACATTTTTGAATGGGTTTTGTTTCACAATCCTCTCCATGGTGCGGTTATCCCTATTGCTTGTACACTTTTTTCTACCACATCTTTTCCTTCCCTTCGCCTCTCTATTAATGTGCTTGGACACAGAGCTCTGTGAACAGCCAGCCTCTTTTGCAATGACCTTTTGTGTCTTGCCCTCCTTGTGCAAGGTGTCAATGGTCGTCTTTTGGACAACTGTCAAGTCAGCAGTCTTCCCCATGATTGTGTAGCCTACAGAACTAGACTGAGAGACCATTTAAAGGCCTTTGCAGGTGTTTTGAGTTAATTAGCTGATTAGAGTGTGGCACCAGGTGTCTTCAATATTGAACCTTTTCACAATATTCTAATTTTCTGAGATACTGAATTTGGGGTTTTCATTAGTTCTCACTTATAATCATCAAAATTAAAATAAATAAACACTTGAAATATATCAGTCTGTGTGGAATGAATGTATACATTATACAAGTTTCACTTTTTAAATGGAATTAGTGAAATAAATCAACTTTTTGATGATATTCTAATTATATGACCAGCACCTGTAATATAAAAAATTTGGCTTGCAAAATGTTTATTTCAGATTGCTAGTTTTATGTCAAGCTATGGAACATTTAGAATTTGTTGATGTGTTTAACAGACAATGTCTTGGTACTCTGGAGATTTATTTATTTTATTTATTTTTTATGTTGGCAAATCAGTCGCAAAATGGTTACTATGTGTGGTTCCTGTGGAAATGCAGTTGTATTGCAAATTCATGGATATTTATAATTTGATACTGACTCCAATTAATGAACTAGTACTTTTTGCCACGAAGCTTGGTATCTTGAGCCATAAGAACTACGCATGGGCACTTGCTTTGGTGTTGCCACCTCTCATAGTCTGCATGCCACCCCATGAAAAAGTGTCTAGATCCACCCCTGTTGCCTTCTAGGAAAGCAGTTAGCTGCTGAAGTATTTTGTATAGAAAGGGAAGGTTAGATATTGGTTTGCAATTATTTAGCATGCAGACTGGGTGCTGGTTTGGAGATTTTCT
The DNA here is from genome assembly GCA_023376895.1 of Aspiorhynchus laticeps. Classification (NCBI taxonomy): domain Eukaryota; kingdom Metazoa; phylum Chordata; class Actinopteri; order Cypriniformes; family Cyprinidae; genus Aspiorhynchus; species Aspiorhynchus laticeps. The sequence continues at coordinate 34,664,406 of CM041812.1, forward strand.
GTCTGTTCACACAGTCTAAGAGGAGACAGTTTTCTGGTTATTAGCGGGAGGGGACTTGGAGCAGCAGGCTGGGTATTCATTAAGGAACAGCTTCTGAGTTCTTTTAATATTTGGTTGGTAGTTTGTTTTAAATTTTGAAGATATTTGTGTCTTTACTATACTTTTTTCATGTTTTTTTTATTCGCAGTGTCACTGTATAATCTAAAAAATATCAGGTTTGATGCATCTTGTTTATGTCATGATTATTTCTTTAATGGTATAAGCTCAATAAAATGTAAAATGTATTTTTAAATAATCTCTTCTGCATTTATCACAATGCAAATTTGTAAAGCACCATAATGAAATTAATGATTTTATTGATGATACACATTGTGGTGAGGTTTCTTTGTTTCCATATGATTAAGCTCTGTCATTTTACAGCTCATCACTCCATTAACCAATAACCTGATTGTTAGGAGCTTTGAATTTTGTATTGCTTTTATTGAAATATAAATCCTTGCAAAAATCAGTTTATTTCTTAATAATCAGAAATGTGGTAGCTTTACGTTTATGTTTCATAAATTTAATTTCCAGAGTTTTGCGAACAAGATGTTTCCATTAGAAGAAATATTCACCATGTTTCTGACAATGATGACATAGTGTTTACAGCTAACATTTTAATATATATCATTCTTTTTATATTTCAGAGTACATATATAAAATAAAATCCTTCAATTAATACCAGACATATTTTAATATTATTACAAAAAAAAATTCTTCCATACATTGTTGTCAAAAACAAAGATTTTATTATCTAAACCATTGGTTCTCAACCAGGGCACTAGTACCCACTAGGGGGCCTCAGCACACTTCCAAGGTGGCCTCAAGATGACATAAAATTAATTTAAAATAAGAAATATTAAAATAATTCTACTTAATTAAAATGCTAATAAATACTTTAAGATGTATACCTACAAATTATAAACAGACTCTTTCTGAATTCCTAGAATCAAAAATGATCAATGATTAATTATTTTAATCAGACCCGTCTAGCTTCGGGCGAGGATGCCTTCAAATATTGTCTTGGACAATGGGGGGCCTTGGAGTCAAAAAGGCTGAGAACCACTGATCTAAACTATTAATATTCCAATTAACCTCGCCAAAATTGCCATCTTATCTGCTTATCAAAATTAGAAGTCAACATGATAATGGAGGAGGATGAAGAGGAAAGTTAAGGGCGATGGTTATTGCCGTCTTCGTCAACCCAATAGCTTGCACCATACTTCTGCAATTTGATGCTATGATTGGCAGTCACGATGAAAGACCGGTCGCTGGGGATATGGAAATTGAGGCAGATGACTTCAGCGCAGTTTTTGTTGTCATTATCATCTTCCACAAGGACAGAAGCATAGATGGTGCCTTCCCCGGCAAAGTTACATGTCTCGTTCTTTGGCAGGCGAATGTAACGGATCCGGAAGTCTGGTTTAAAAACCATCTTCACGTCGCTGGAAATCTTCCCTGATAATGATTGTTCAGTTTTTGATGCTGTACCTCCAATCTCTCCCCCCACATTTATCACCATTTCTTCCAGTCTCATTTTATCCACTCCATAGAAAATCCGAAGATGCTTCCCGGTTGCGTTGGCCACGTGGGTATTTGAGCGTGAAGTCTCATTCCCCATGTTTTTAAATGGGAGCTGGGAATATCTGAATTTTTAAAGAAAGAAACAATTTAATATTTACAGGTATGCAGAACACCGAAAGGTTGTTTTCATTCAAATCTTTTCAATCTTGGTACTTTTTTTGTCGTTCTGTGGCAGGACTAGCACTCTATACATAATAGATATTTGTCTATATCAATTAGTGCTTGGGAATTCTGGCCTGTGATTGGTTCAGGGGAGAGCATATAATTTGTTATATTGTCTTAACATCAGGTCATCTTCTGGCAATATACATTTTTAAATACGGGCACCATTATAATTGACAAACCCAACCAACTAAGCATCAAGTATAGAAGCAATTTTGTCATTTTAGTTCATCTGTGATGGTATCTTAAAGGTGTAAAGATATAAAAGTAAAGAGAAAATATAAAGAAACAGTCCATTATGCTGCTTTTACATGCAGATGTATAAAATATCACTAGCTCTATAATCAAGAATATCAAATTAATACTTACTGGAGAGATAAGAGAAAATAACTGTTGTATATTCAGTTCAGGAGACAAATGTTTCCTATTAACAGTTGGTTCAACAGGTGACTGGCAGTCAGTGTGTGCAGTAATCCACAAAAAGCAACTTCAAAACTTTATATAGCTAACAGAGAACTAAAAGTATCTGCTTGTGAAACCTTACGCCCACAGCAGATGATGTATTTTTCACTGTTCTGTTGTAACCTGTCAAATTGCACAAATTTCATTTTTACTTAGTTCGTAAGAGTGAAAGTGGCACTTCTTTAAAGTAAGAGAGTTCCAAGGAATATCAACAGCAGCATAATAGCATTGCACAATAATGTTACACAATCATGAAAAAGAAGAGTTCTTGACAAAGAGATTATTTTATGCTCAAATAAGAAAAATAAATTGCTGGTGAAACTCCAAGCATGGTCGAGTCGCTTTCAGGTCATTCCAAAAGCCATTCGTTCAGATAAGAGGATAAAAAGGTTTTATCCTTTAGATTAGATTAGATTCAACTTTATTGTCACTGTGCAGAGTACAAGTACCGAGCCAATGAAATGCAGTTAGCATCTAACCAGAAGTGCAAATAACAAAGTATATAAATAAATATAAAATATGTGTATATACATTAAGCTTATGACATATAGTGCAAGTTATGGGGAGAGACTAGCTCAGTGCAAATGACTGTACATACAACTTAGGTTGCAAGGAAGTATAAACAGAAGGTTCATTATACAGTGAGGTATGTAAATAGCATATGTTTATATATGGCCAATGACCTTAACTGCATCCAGAGGTAGAAATGTGCAAGGGAATGTGCAAAATACAATAGAAATGTGCAAAATATCAGAGGGAATAATAAGAACATTGTGAGTGAGGAGTACAGACAGGTTATTGAACAGTGCAGGTTTTTTTTGCGTAGTATCATGTCATTCATGAGTTCATGTACAACTTTCAGATCATTATTAAACTCTAATAAGCTACAACATCAACAAAAAAGACATTTCAAACAACTGTTTAGCAATTAAGGACTCTTTTATATTAATGTTTATTTTCTGTATGCAAAAAAAATCTTTGTACCAAAAGTGATTACAGCTAACCAATGGAAATGTGAAAGAGTGCAATTTAACAAAATTACCTCAAAAACCAGGAATTGAAATGCCTTGTAGGCAGGACAACGATCCTGTGGGAGAGTGGAACTCCCGAAGTATATATACTGTATCTATGTATAAATATATACACCGGCGGACAAAAGATTGGAATAATTTACAGATTTTGCTCTTATGGAAAGAAATTGGTACTTTTATTCACCAAAGTGGCATTCAACTGATCACAATGTATTGTCAGGAAATTAATAATGTCCGGGCACTTCTCACGCACCTTACAGTCTAGCTGATCGCACAAATGCTCAAATCCATAATGCTCTTTTCCAATTATCTGTTGTCCAATGTATATGTTTCTATGCCCACTCTAACCTTTTCTTTTTGTTTTTCTGTTTCAAAAGTGGCTTTTTCTTTGCAATTCTTTCCATAAGGCATGCACCCCTGAGTCTTCTCTTTACTGTTGTACATGAAACTGGTGTTGATCGGGTAAAATTCAATGAAGCTGTCAGCTGAGGACCAGGCCATACTCTTTGCTGGTGCTGAGTATGGCTGCTACGCCGCGGGCTCCGACCCTGGACTTTAAATTCCTCATACCGACCGCTGTTTTCAAACAGGACAGCAGAGCCCTTTGTCTGGGCTGCTCAGCTGTGGAAGCGTAGCCGAAAAAGGGGAAGGAGAGCTGCCATTCTCGTCAGACATCACGCGAATCGACCCCCGTGTCCCAGCATTCTACTGGCAAATGTTCAGTCTCTGGACAACAAGCTCTGCGAGTTGAAAGCACAGATCTCTTTCCAATGAGAGACGAGGGACTGCTGCATTATCTGCCTTACAGAAACTTGGATGTCTGCAGAGATTCCAGACTTCGCCATCGAACCCGTGGGGTTCGCAGTGCACAGTGCAGACAGAGTGAAAGACCTCACAGGTAAAAGCAGAGGAGGTGGTGTATGTTTTATGATCAACAAATCCTGGTGTGGGGGAGTCGTGTGACGTCATGCGAGGGCCGGACGTGTGAACTCTGGGCACTTTGCTTGTTTTTAATTATTTTTGTGTCATAAACCATTGATATTCGATACACTCTTGTGACAAAGCACCTGTTTGTCACTGCTGAGGGAGCGGCACTGGTCTGAACACACACTTACACACATACACTCCATTCACTCTCCATTCCCCCTCCCTCACCTGTTATTTCTGCGTTCGGCGAAGTGAGTGCACGCGCTGAACCGATCACCCACAGACATTTCTCCACATCAGTTTCCATCATCACATACTAGAGCTGGAGTCAAGTCCAGCTTTGTCGAGTCCAAGACAAGTCCAAGACCAGGACTAGTCGAGACCGAGTCAAGACCTAGTCCAAAGAGGCTCGAGTCCAAGTCAAGTCCAAGTCCAAAAATTTCGAGTCCAAGTCAAGACCGAGTCCAAATGAGAGAAAAAAAGGATCCTCTTCAAGACCACATGCTTAATTATTGATATGTGTTACAAGAGACAGCGTATCTCCTATTCTAAGAAAATAATTTTGCATTATTATTTGCAATGATCAAAAAGCATGTGCAAAGTAACAACTCTGTAGGACAGGGGTCTCCAAACTAGATCCTGGAGGGCCAATGCCCTGCAGACTTTAGCTCCAACTGGCTTTAACACACGTATCTGGAAGTTTCTAGTGTGTCTAGTAAGAGCTTGATTAGCTGGTTCAAGTGTGTTTAATTAGGGTTGGAGCTAAACTCTGCAGGACACCAGCCCTCTAGGACCGAGTTTGGAGCTGTAGGATCAAATTATTTTTATTTACTTTATTTACATTTTATTTACTTTAGGTATAGCAATTTCACACAAGCTGAAGTGCAACTTCACATTTTCAGTCTTTTTATTATAGTGTAACAGTATTGTTATACAATATTATACATAATATACTGCTTTATAATAATAATAATTGTGTATAACAATATTGTAGTGTAACAATAACATTCTGGGCTGCCAATGGAAAATGTAACGAATAACAAGCAACACAGGTGTCACTAAAAAATTTGCAAAACATTTTAACTCCAAAATGACTGCAATGAACATGTTCCCATTCTTGAACTTATTACTTGTAATAAACCAAAGTAGCATTTTCAACAAAAAAAAACACAAAGTAATAAACATGAACATCTTCAGCTGTGTGTGTGTGTGTGTATTTGTTTGCCTTAGGCCATATAATATATAACATATTCAGGAGTACCAGTCAAATCAAAATCCCCCAGGGGATTACCAACACAAGTATAGTGCAGAATTGGATGCAAGTATGGGATAGCAGGACCCTGACCTGAACTGGCTCTGCATCTAATCCTCATACTATACATTCTCAGTATTCTTTTCTGTTTTACAGAAATCCATTGTTGCACTTGAGAAATATAAGAGATGAGAGCATTTTTGATCCTAGGCTTTCTCGATGGGGCCTCATAAGAAGTCCTCCAGCACTAAAAACTCTTTCAACTGGTGCTGAAGATGCAGGGACAGACAGCACTTTAAGAGCAAGAGCATGCAAATGTGGATATTTGTCCTTGTTGTGAGCCCAGAACATAAGGGGGTCCTCCTCTATCGGAGAGCTCTGGATGTGTTCAAAGTATTTCATTACCTGAGTGACAATGCTTGCCTCAGTGGGAGTGCTATGTTTCTTTTTATGAGTTTTATACTTTGCCAGGAGTCGTGGAATCTTGGAATTTGGTGGAGAATGAGGTGGTTCTGCTGTAGGTCCCTCTCTGGCATGGATGTTTTCCAGTTCAGCCTTTTCTGCTTCAGCTATCAAGCAGTCTGGAAGAAATAAAACAAAAATACATATACCTTATTAATCAACTTGAAAATATAATGTAATTGGAATACAAGTCTTAGGGTGAATCCCATTTCTGTCTTACCCCTTCCCCTTACCCCTTCCCCTTAGTTTTGCGCGTTCATGTGAGAGTAAGGGCTATCCCAATTCTCGTTTTGATCGAGGGGTAGGGCTAAGATGAAGTGGTAGATACCCCTTAAAACTAAGCATTTTCGCAAGCTTACTTGAAACCAAGGGGTACCCAGAACACACTGCGCAACCAGCAACAATGTCGGCCAGATCATCCAGAGAGTCCCATTTTCGGCTTAAATAATTGATTTAAAAATTACGACAGTCTTGTTTTGTGCTCTACACAGTCCTGTACATATATATTTGCAACCATGTTCTTAATTGAAACGTTTTAAAAATCGCTAGTTTACTACGCTAACGTTACATCGCTGATTTGCACAACAATCGCAAAAAACATCACTAATAAAACCCACGCAATCGACACCACACACTTGCAGACGGCATCTTGGAAGTTTGTGATCCACACTTGTTGCCTCTGGTGACGTAGCAGCCAGCTAGCGACGATGTACGATGACGTAACCGTAACCAAGTGATGTCTCATTTCATAGGGGTATGTTTTCACCCCTAGCGCTTACCACTCGGTTTCGAGGGACAAGGGCTAGGGGTAAGATGAAGGGGTAGGGGAAGGGGAAGGGGTAAGACAGAGAAATGGGATTCACCCTTAGTATCAGTACTAGTAGTACCAGCAGAAGTAGTATTAATAGTATTAGTAGTAGTAGCAGTTAAAGTAGCTGTAGTACTATAAAACATTTAAAAACTAATTTTTATAAGTTGGCTTTTAATTCATTTATGCATTTATTCATGAATTTATTCTTAAAGATGTGTATTCATTGTCTTATCTTTTTTTATTCATTTTTCTTACATTGCATTTAAGTTGTTATTATGTCCGTGAAGCACTTCTTTTTGAAAAGTGCTATATAAATAAAATGTATTATATTATTATAGTAGTATTCATAGTAGTAGTAAATACAAGTCCTCACAGGAGGACACACAAACCTGTCAGCGACTTCCGCACCTCCTCCCTTAGTCTCTTTATAGCAACAGTGCTGCCACTGGTCCTCACATCCATGTCGACCCAGCTCATTCCAAACTGAGGGTCCAACATTGCAGCTTGTGCATATATTTCATGACTAAATGGTGCATCAAAGCTATGGTCCTCAGGCTCAGCCATATGAAGTGCAATGAAGATGCCTGAGAACCTTTGCTGGAGTGACTCCCGGAGCGATCTGATCAATGGCCTGCAGAGGCTCTTTGGTGAATCCATCTGAATTAGATGAGTGTTCAGGTCAAGCACTGTTGGAACAACCATGCTGATTGTGACGATCTTTTCTCCCTCCGTTAATTCAGTCGCTTCAGCAAAAGGTCCAAGAATCAAACAAAGTTCTCTCAACTGGGCCCACTCTCTTGTTGTGATGACAACATTCTTAAAGTCAGGAGAGCACATTTCTGTCAAGGTGGTGTGATCCAGCTCCGTGATGGCATCTATTTGCTTGAAGGTGGAATTCCATCGTGTTACAGTGGCCACTGGAATGCCTTTGCCATTGCCAAAGACTGCCTCAAACTTGTCTTTGAAAATTGTGCTGCTATGCAGTAGAGTTGCAAGCTTTGACACTTTGGAGATTGCTTGAGAAAGGCACTTCACTTCCTTTAATCCATCGCCCACTACTAGCTGAAGACTGTGAGCAAAACAGGACAGCCGTTGTCGGGAACCTAGGGTAAAGTTTCTATCCAACGGTTCACCAACCATGTCCTCCTCATCCTCACTATCATCGGAGTGATCTTCTGCCATCACAAATTTAAAAGCTTTTTTCATGTTAGATGCGTTATCTGTGATGATAAATTCTACCTTATCATTTATATTGTATTCTTCCAATATTTCATTGAATGCAGCTACAATGTTATCAGCACTGTGACGCCCTTTAAATCTTCTGCAGTCATTGAGGAAGGACTTCAGAGTGCTTTCATTAGCCGTGGAGCTACAAACATGAGCTGTTACTCCTAGGTAAGACCTCAAGGTGCGATCTGACCATATGTCAGCCGTTACAGAGACGAAATTCTGATCTGCCAGACTGGATTTGATACACTCTTTTACTCTGGTCACTAGTTGAGGTATCTGTTTGAAGGCTATGGTTGATCTGGCGATTGGGGTGTACCTCTCATCAATGGTGTGTAGAAAATGTCGGAAATGTTGATTCTCCACTATTGATAGGGGCAGGCAGCAGCCAATGATGAGGTCATGGATGATGGCTTAGTTGATGGCAAATTGCCTCAGTGAAGAAGCACTGTACACTGGAACTTGCGATGTTTGCCGCTGGAATGAATCAATGGTCGGCTGTGACGCCCCCCCCACCCCCCGTCGCTGGCCTGCCCGATACTGCTGTAGCCTGGAAAGAAGAAATGCAGTATCCTCTATTAGTGCTGACATTGAATAACAGGAGTTCAATCATCTTTCTTTTTAAATCATTATAGCAGACATATCCACTGATTTGCATTAATTTTGCCTTTCTAATAGTCCTGCACAAAATGAGGAAATTCTGTGATGTGTGATAACAGTGGAGTTTTTTTTTTTTTTTTGCAATGATGATTACTTGTAATAAATAAATGAATAATTAACTGTGCAGATTAGGGCCAACCTTTTTTTTTTTTTTTTTTTAACAGAGGTGAGCATTACAACATACGATTCCATTGAGTTTATTAATGCAATGGCCAATCAAAGGCGTTCAGATGAGTCATCGCTAAAATGCCAGAGTTTTGTTGAGTGCTGAATTCTGCACTCTGGCGCCTAAATCCACCAAATCTGCTATTTCATAGCACGTTTCGGTGCCCATTGATAAAATAACATGTTCATACTGCAATGACAATGAAAATACGATTCATCTTTCACCCCTATTTCTAACCTCATAAAAAAAGTCGGTAACACTTTACAATAAAGTGTCATTTGTTAATATTAGTTTAATGTATTAACAAACAATGAACAATACATTTATTACACTATTTATTTATTTATCTTTGTTAACATTATTTAATAAAAATACAGTTGTTCATTCATTTTTAGTTCATTTTAGTTCACACTCACAGTGCATTAATGTTAACAAACAAATTGTCATTTGAATAATGCATTAGTGAATGCTGAAATTAAAGTTAACTAATATTAATAAATGCTGTAGAAGGAATATTCATTATTAGTTCATGTTAACTAATGTAGTTAACTAATGAACATTATTGTAAAGTGTTACCAAAGAGTCAAATACAAAGGCTAATTCTTACCTCTCTTTGTGGTGTCTTCGCAGGTGCCTTACGAAATTAGATGTTGTCCCACAGGTTTCTGCAATAGTTTTGTTGCAAAATTTGCAGTTGGCCTTGTGTTTCTTATTCTTCCGTGCCCCGTCGAAGAATTCTCTGTGGTTTGTAAAACCATACTGTATAATGCTGCTGTTTGCTGACATCGTGTCTGTGGTCAAAAATTAAAATGATTGATGCCTTTGCACAGCGCGCGCACACAAAGCCCGGGATCAGCTCGGGATATGACACATGCGCGGATTGCGCGCGGTTAAGGCTATAAAGGATACGTTTGGCACTACTGGGCATGCGCACATAAACACAGCGTAATTTTTGTCACACTGTAAAACAATAATTATTATTTCATTATTGTAAAGAGTAAGTTTAGGGCTGGGGTAGGTGTAGACGTTAATAAAACAACGTGCAAGTGCACCGTGGGTCACGTCACAAGAACCAGCCAATCAGCTTCATCCTTTCCCGTAACAAAATTAAAAGCTAAGCCAAGATGGAGAAACAGCTGATCATAGATGTACAAGGATAGCCATTTTTTAAATAAATTTAGTTGCAGAGCTACTGCGAGGGATTTTTAGTGCTGGAAATCCATTTATCCTTTGCTGAAACCGCCGCGTCTTCATGGAGAGCACAGGTCATGGTTGCTTAGCAATGGCAGACGCCACGGGAGCGCAAGCATATAGCGCAGGCTACAAAGTGCTTTGGAAAGAAGGAGAAAGCGGCGCACCTAGCTTTTTCCACGCTTTTTTAGGTGCGACATGCGAATGTGGTTTTGTTTTGAAGGAGAAAAAAAGCATAATGCTGGACTCGGTCGAGACCAACGAGAACATTTGGCGAGTCCAATGACCAAGTCCGAGACAAGTCCGAGTACAAACAACAACGAGTCCAAGACAAGTCCGAGACGATAGAAAAATATCTTGAGTCCGGACTCGAGTCCGAGACCGGACTCGAGTACTACAGCCCTATCACATACCCATACACCTCTCACACACACACATTATCCGCATCTTGTCTTTTGTCCTTGTGTCTACGTTCGAGTGTTTGTTGTTTGTCAGGAAGTAGTCGGTCTTTCGGTGGGTGAACGCTGCGTCGGCCAAACCGAGCAGACAGAGGGCGCCTGCTTTTAAAGGCACAGAGTGCGTCGCTCCATCGTCTGTTTGTAACAGGGATTATGTGTAAATTATGTGTTCATTATTTATGTTTGTGTTTCAATAATGATGAATATGTGTGTTGGGATTATTACCGGTAAAGAATTATTATATAGTGAAGATTTAATGAATGTTTGAAGTGTGTGGAATATAAAATGTGTAAACATACCTGAATACTTACCTGTTGGTGAGTGATGCCAAAGAAGGGGCAGAGTCTGGCCTATAAAAAGAGAGGCCAGACTCACACATAGTTGCTTGTTAACCAAGTCGGCGAGAGTGTTACAGTAGTACCTCAAGCAAACCCTTATTTTTGTGTATATTGTGGATACGGTGTGTGATTGTAAATACAGTTTTCATCTTTATTTTTCTATTTGTTGTTTCTATGATACTTTGGTATATTTTTTTGTGCACACCTGTATATATTCTTCACTGTGGACTGTCTGGATTATAAATAAATTACACCCTTCACAAAAGTGCGGTACGAGTGAGCCATCGTTTTTGGTACTTTCACGGCCTCACGTTCCCTTTTCCCCTCCCCCTGAGGCGAGTCGTGGTACTTGCTTCATCACAACTCTGTTTCAAAACTGTTCTATAAAGACAATATGTAAAATAATTCAAAATCCTTGGGCTCTGGAGACATTAAAAGACATTTACGTGCTCAAGCTGATACCTCTGACAGGGCCGCATACCAGGGACACAAATTGGATGGTGTGGCGGGAGAAATTCCCAATTTCAACTGTCCAGCATGCCTGTGATGCTGACGAAGGTCGTTACGGACTTGGAGGATCTTGCTGTAATACATCGATCAATTACGTTGATGGAGGTGAAATTCTCTGAGTTGGTTACGAGAATCGGGGACGCCGAGAAACGGATCGATTATCTGGAGTCATCAGAGAGGGAATTAGCTGCTAATCCGCTAGAGACCAAGGCAGATTTGCAGTGCGTTTAGGAAAAGTTGGAAGACCTTGAGAATCATAATCGGCAAAACAACGGCCGAATTGTTGGAATTCCTGAAAACGAGAAAGGCCGAGATATGAAATTCCTAGACGAGCTCTTCCTGATTCTGCTCGACATAACAGGCCATAAGCTGGAAATCGAGCAAGCTCACAGAGTCCCGGCTCGGAGATCCACGGAGGGAGACAGGCCCTGATCAATTCTGGCCAAATTTCTGAGATCATCCGATAACGATCTTGTGTTACGTGATGTGAGGAGTAAAGGAAAGCTTTCTTGGAAGAACCACAACATTTTCTTGTTCCCAGACTTTGCGAATTTGGCAAGAGAGAAACATGATCGATTCAAACAGGTTGCTTTGCACTGATGTTTCCAGCCAAATTGAGAACAGATACTAAGGATGGGCGCAAAGTATTTACATGCCCACAAGCGATGTCTTTCATAAAGTCATTGAAATGAGTAAGCCATTTGGTGATCTTCATGTTGCTCCTGAGTGAGCTTGACTCGCTGAACATGCACTTGACTACTGGGACTACTGGGTTTGGTTCGGGGGATAGTTTGGGGTTTGATTGATGCACTAATATTGGAATGTGGTCTTTATAATCTTGTTTTTGACACACAATCTATTTTTTCTAATATGTAAAAATGTAAAATGTTAATATGAGTGGATTGTCTTTCTCTCCACATGGAATGTGAATGGGTTGGGGCACCCCATAAAAAGAAGTTATTTCTCTTCTTAATGCCTTGATTTGAGTTTAAAGACCTTCTCCTGACTTTATTGTGCTGTATGTGTGACTATGAGGGATAGAGAGGTCACATTAATGAGTATGTCACTGACTTTGCAGTAAAATGTAACATATAACTGAATATAATTAGGTAATGTCACACGGTTTTATTCTCAGCACACAGAATACTGATGTTTCGCTGTCATCTGCTTTTGTTCCACAGACTTGGCCACAAGTAGAAAGTGAAAGAGTGACATGATGTGTAGCCAAGTATGATGTCCCATACACTTTCCAAAAACAATTGTAGCTTTTTACGGAGTTGTTTACATGGCTATAAAAAATAACTATATAGCTGTGAATTCCCAGAGCAAACAAACTTCAAGCATCATCACTGTCAATAATGCCTAAAGATGCTGAAGTATTAGCTGTAACACATCTGACATGATGCTGTGCTTCTATCTTCATCATGATGGTTATTTTGAAACACACTGTGTGTTAGTCGTGTCATGAAGAGTGTGTGTTTCTCCATGACGAGGTGTCTTTCAGTCTGAATGATGACCTGCAATTCAGGGTGATTATTACTCATGTTACTGGGCTTGATTATTCAGGAATTCATTATAATGACTGATCACAGAAATACGGTTATAGAATAGAATGTAAACTTATCATCATTAACGTAGTACTGGGATCTCATCTGTAAAAATAAAAGGAGTAAGTAATTTAAAAATAACATGCCATGACATGTATAGCGTGTTGTTCTGTAACTGGAATTGGTTGGTATGTCAATGGTTGACCTGTTGATCACAGACCTGTTGACGTTGACTTGTAGTAAATGAATCCAGCAGCCTCTATGATGATTCCCAGCATCAGTCCTGCAGCTCCAGCAGTGAATAACAGCGGTGTATTCCACTCAAACTCAGGCAGAGGAGGGTCTGTGAGGAACACACATCACAGCATTTACTGTCACACATACACTTTGTGTTTTTTGTTTAGCAAGTTGAGTTTCCATATTTGCTGTTATTGTGTGATGGATGCTACATTGGTATGTCAGTCCTCTCTCTTACTCCAGTCATAGATCATGGGTTTTTGGAAGCCGGCGTGCTCCACCATACAGGAGATCTTCTTTCCAGCTTTGGGAGCGTACTCCAGCTCAGTGTGAATATGGTGGTACCAGTCTCTGTTAGGCATCTTCTCAGTCGAGGTCACATCAGAAGTCACCACTACACCGTCCAAAGGACACTTTGATTTTCTCAGGGTAGAAGTCATACGCACTGCACATCAGCAGCGATGGGTGTCTGCTGTCTCCCTGCTTCACTAAACTCCACAAAGGTAATTATAATATCCATTAGCTGAAAAACAATAAAACAAAAACACAAGCACTTGAACACATTGGCCAGTTGTTGTTATTAATGGGATGTTCTTTCTAAAACATCACGTCATGTTCATATTATTAAAATATCTGTACCTCTATTTTACTACATTGGAGGGTCCACTAATAGAGAACCATCATAACTAACAGCGTTTAAGAAAATGTTGCTAATAAATACCAAAAGCACCAATATATCCACACCACCACTACTACTGTAATAATGTATGTGAGTTCAGCCCGTTCCTCTCACCTGCGCTGGTGAATACAGACAGCAGGAGAATGTGATGGAAACTCCAGAGCTTTGGCAGAGACATGTTCACTCGCTCTATCACAACTATTTTTTTTTCTCCATTCTGTCACAGAGGAAATTTTGGTTCCTTGCCGCTGTCGCCTCTGGCTTGATCAGTTGGGGACACTCAATTTCTAGCGATTATCGTCAATTTGATTTCACAGATACTATTTAAACTAAACTGAGCTAGACAATGACATCTCTGAATTCAATAATGAAATGCCTTTAGCTGAAAATTGAGTGTTTAATCTTATTATTATACATTACTGACACTCTATCCTCCAACTTGATACTGTTAAGTGCTTTGACACAATCTGTATTGTTAAAAGCGCTATATAAATAAAGGTGACTTGACTTGACTGAGAGCAGATCACAACTGTTCATGATGAAGAGATGAGGGTCTAAAACCACGGTCCAATCAGACACTGTTTGCTAATGTGTCACGTGTTGCTAAACCATATCTCACTTTCATTTTAAAATCACACTTCAAAAAATGTAAATCACACTTCAAAAAATTTAAATAATGGTTAACTCAGTAAACTCAATGGTCGTAGTGGAACATTTATTTGTCTGGGAACCGCATTGGTAGCTAGTTCCTATAACTGAGTTTCTCTAACTATTCAGGCTGTGTTCCACATCCCTTTTAGACATGCACTCGTGAACTTCCCTAAGCACTTACTCTCGGGTGAATCCTGCTGCCATTCTGAAGTGTGTTTCACTTCATTAAATGTAACAAGGGATGTTTGTATGGGCAGACCCTCGACCCCCTGATCTTGACCGAGAGAGCGAGTCTGCTTCATATGCACACTGCAGGCCACTCTATAGACCACAATGCAACACGATTATGACCAGGGTCGAATTGAGGGGGAATGCGGGGGGATGGAATCCCCCAGTCGAAAAAAATGACAAAAAGCATCCCCCTCTGTAAAACCACCATCCCCCCTTACCATCCCCTTTAGATTAACAATGTTGTGTGTAATGTAAAACTTATCATGCAAATTAAATATTAAAATTATCTACTTATGGTAATTTAACCATTATAAACAACGGCGATTGACCAATCAGAACTCAGTATTGTAAGGAGTTGCGTACAAGCTCACTTAATACGTCATTTTTCGCGCTTTTCAAAATGGCCAAGAGACCGGTTCAAACGCAAATTTTCGCATTCTTTAAAAAGAAGAGAACAGAAGGTATGGTATTTAGTTTAAAGACATTCCTCTGACATAACATTATGTATGCTGTACATTCCATTCAAAAATGATCACCCTGTTATTTTCCTTTTGCTCAAAAATGGTCATTCAAAACTCAAGCAATAAGCTCCGTGAAGCCTTGGATAACAGTTAGTTTAGAGCAGCTAAAACACTCTGGGCTGGTTAACATTTATTTTAGCGATCCGAGTTCCGCACATAAATATATAGACCGTTAATATCTGCAGACTACAGCAGATTCTAGGTAAAGTATCTAGAATGAACCGTTATTTTGCCTAAAATCTGAACACAAATGATGTGATAACAGATCATTTGATATGGATAAAGCTGTGTTAATATTACATTTTGTGAGATAGCTTTAACTGAGCTGAGTGACAGCTTTTTAAATGATTATAATGGGAGTTTGCAAATGTGCGAGCGTTTTGTTTATGAATGAAACTGCGTTTATGAATGAATCAATGATTCAATCGCCCATTCAGAAAGAGTCACTTGCTTCATTCCTGAATGAATCAGCTGTTTGAACAACTCAATTGAATGAATGATTCAGTGACAAAGACAGTGACTTGCCGCCACCTAGTGGCGATTTTAGTTTCATCTTAAAAATATTTTTTCCAGTTATTTAAATAATTTAATATTTCTATATTCAATTTATATTTAAAGCATTAATCGCATTACATTGTTATTATGAATTTAATTGCATTCATTCCACCTCTTAACGCCTTGTTAAACAGTCTGTAAATATATCTAAATGCTACTTTTGTGTTCTTTTTTGCCACCTCTGTAGTGCCAAGATGAATTTTGTTAATACTACTGATTTAATTTGATTTGTAACGTATTCTTCCTGATTCTATTCCAATTTAACATTTTAAAAAATTTTAACATTCTGTTAATTTTGTTAGGCCACACAAGGAAAACAAGATAAATGTAACAAATCATGTACTAAATGTAAAATGAAAAAAAAAAATGCATAGAAGTTGCTTTGAGGGTTTTGTTCAGGGGTGAGGTTAGGGGATAGAAAATATAATTAGCTCAGTATAAAAAACATTAGTCATCCTAATGATATAAAAACAAAGATGTGTGTGTGTGTGTGTGTGTGTGTGTGTGTGTGTGTGTGTGAGAGAGAGAGAGAGAGAGAGCCTGGTGCTCAGTTATACAATATATAAAGTATTTTATGTATAATGTAAATGTAGAATTTTATTCTACTCTTTAATCCTCCCCAGATGAAAGCCATGGTCAGGATCAAATGGGAAAGGATGCAGCTGAGGCAGCAAGAGTAGGGGAAGAAGGTGTGATCATTCTTAAATCTGATGTTCAGAACTTCAGAGACCTAAATTTGCCAGCGGTAAACCAGTGTAGAGCTGTCGCGATTCGTCGATTTTAGTCGACTAGTCGATTTTGAAAAATCATCGACTTCATTTTGCTCGCGTCAACTAACCGGCAAAATACCGGAAGTGCCGCATTTCACAGACAAGAATCCATAAAACACATTATTAGACTATTTTCCAAGGCTGCATGATATTAAACCCATTTAAAAATCATAATTAAGCATAATTGTGAATTCACAAACACTATGATTTAATTAAATAATTATATGCCATGCAGTTCTAACACAGTATATGCGCTTTAATTATTTACATGCGTGTAGGTTAAGCACGTGCGTCTCACAGCGGCTCCGTTCACAGTAGTTCCACAGAAACTTATCATTTACATGTGGAGCGTCTCAAACTCCATCTCTGCATGTTGTTGTGAGTTTGGGTTTATTATAACGTTCATCTGGGAACGCAACGTGCGCCATTTCATCAGATGTGTAAGGTAAATCATTTATAAACCTGTGCAAACACAGGAGAATACATCACGATTTCAAAATAAAAGCTCAAACCCTCACTCTGAGTTTACACGTTTTGATGTCCACATATTCATTTAATTACAGCGGCTGTTTTAAATGGTGCTTGGTCAATATTAAACAAGGATTAGATCATGCAGTAATGTGAAAATATAATAATCAGGCGCCCCCTGCAGGCCTTTGTTGTTATGCATTATCTACATTAGCTCTATTGTTTATAATACATTATGTATTTTAACAGTTTTGTTCAATAAAACCATATGATTTCTTGCTTTTGATACTTTATTTGAACTAATTATCATCATTTATTATCAATCAATGCATCATTGCTATTATATATGTATTTTAAGTCATTTTAAATGCTATTTTTCACTTACATCTATTTTTATTACCTATATATATATATATATATATATATATATTTTTTTTAATTATTATTATAGGGCCCTATGAAATCTGTTTTATTTCCAAATCATTTTTTTCCATTTTCATTTTTCTATACTCTGTTTTAATGGTTAAATTAAATTTTATCAATCAAAAAGCCTGTCTAATTAATTGTTTTACAGTTTTATCTGTACCAAATTCTGTTTTCCTTTATCTTCTGGATTCCATTTTAATGGTTCCATTAAATTTTAATAATCAAAAGCATCTCCAATTAATTGATTTTATATTTTTTTTAAAAAGTGTTGTTTTTTTTCTTTCTTTTTTCTTTCAGAAATACTGCACATTTAAATTTTTCTCCAAAAATTCTGGTAAATAACATTTCTAGTAAATACTCCTTTATTTCAAATACTGATTATAATTGTATTATTAGACTAGAACACGTGGATATGTTGTGATTCTTACACTATAATACTGAACTGATTTCAGTGATCTGGACTGAGATCTGGACACTTGCATCTTGCACTCTGTGTTGCACTTTACTTTTGCTTTAAAAAAGGATTTCATTGAAATTTGGATTTAATTTGGTTTAATAAAATATTCTTAAGTAAAATTGTTGATTTTTAGTGGGAAATTAGTCGTTTAGATTAATCGATTAACCGATAAATTAGTCGATAGATTAATCGAAATAAAAATAGTCGTTAGTGGCAGCCCTAAACCAGTGTTGGGTGGTAATCTACTTGTAATTATTAAAATTAGGCACTTGTGATCGTAATACACTTGAAGTCTAAAATGTGTTTAATAAGATTGTCACATTGTCAGTTATAAGGGCACATGAATTATAAAATGATAAAAACAAATATATAATAATATATTACTATAATAAACACTGAAATGCTCCATAAAATACAAGAATTCTCCATTTTGATTTCATGTTGACTTTAAAGGTAATGATTTTCAATACAATAAGTCATCCAAAACTTTTTTTTTTTACCCCAAAGGTGCAATCCAATAGATACAGTGGGCCTCATTTACGAGACCGAAACTTGGGCGTAAGGTAGTTTCTACGCAAAACTTGGAATTTATCAATATGGACGTGAGCGGTGGCTACGATCAAATCTCACGTCAGGTCTGAGCTCGTGTACGCAAGATTTTGAGTTAGCCTGAACTTGCGTGCAGCATAGAGAATTGTATAATGACAGCATTTTGTTCATTTAGATTATTTTCCTAAACCGACAAACAAAGCTTTTTTTTTTTTTTTTCCTTTCAGGGCTTTAGCTTTATGCGCAAATAGCAGCATAAACAACAGACCGTGAGGAATCACACATCGTCATATCACACACCTGCAGCGCTTCTGTGAATGGAGAAAAACAGAAATTATAAAAGGAATAAAATAAATAGGTCTACACAAAATATATTTCTCTTAATTAATAGATTAACAAAAGAAAAAAAACAGTGCGACAAGTATAGGCCACTTTCGTTTTTGTGACACTCTTAATGCATTTTATTTGTTTTCTTTATATCTTTATTTTCAAAAATGTAACTGCTCGGTGATCACGCAGGTGCCTCACACGCACACACACAACATTTCAGCGTTACCAACTTGACATTTCAGCCGTTAATCAAACTAAAATGCAGTCAACCAAACATAAATGTTACACTGATTTTACAATGGACCTTGTAAATTGTGCAGTGTGCAGCGCCGAAACAAACATTTATTGCGCATGTGAAGGGTGATATTTTACAAGGATATTGGAACACAAGTGAAGTACAAAGCCTTGTTTACATCATAGATAATAGTTCAGCAACCAAATGTTACAAAATGGCAAAAATGGAAACATTTGGATGTCGAATGAGAGGTGTATGTATACACATATACATATATATATATATATATATATATATATACACACACACAGGTGCTGGTCATATAATTAGAATATCATCAAAAAGTTGATTTATTTCACTAATTCCATTCAAAAAGTGAAACTTGTATAATGTATACATTCATTCCACACAGACCGATATTTTTTTTTTTTTTGTTATCAACAATTTTTTATTTTCATTTTTTACAAACAACACAACATAATATCCAAAATAAAACAAAACAAAACAGCAGACACATACTCAACATCTCAAGGTTCAATCAAAAGGGAGGGAGAAAGGGAAGGACAACAAGAACACAAAAGTCACTCCTTTAAATAATCACGTACATTCAGTAAAAAACACTGCCAAGCCTCAATGGTTGAAGGCCTGGCCCCACCGACTCGCGCCGTTGTACACTCACATGAGACAATTTGCAGGAGGCTACGGATCCAATATGCCTCTCTACACGTGTGGTGTAAACCAGTTCTGAATTATTGTCTTCTTCACAGCTGTAAAACCAGCAAACAACATTCTCTTTTGCATTGAACTAATACAGAGACCAGAATCATTATTAAGAAGACATAAACTTGGGTTAACAGACCAATCAATTCTCAGTAATGATGACAAAACCAGGTTTACATGTGTCCATAGACTGATGACGACAGGACATTCCCAAAACATATGTAGAAAAGTGCCTGATGATGTAGTGTTACATATATGGCAGTTCAAATTTGACTGCAGTTTCATTTTAAATCTTTTGTAAGGAGTTATGTATGCTCTATGAATGACTTTGAAGTGAATAAGACGATGAGCCAGATTTTTAGATGTTAAGCTGAGATTAGACCACACTCTCTCCCAGTCGACAGATAAATTAAGATCAGATAATTCCCTATTCCAAATAGTTTTAATAGAAAGAGGTTTTGTAATACAATCAATAATTTTATTATATATTAAGGAAACAGATGGCCGACCAGCAGATGGTGCAATCCAGTCCCGCATGGGATGAGAGGAAATGGAAGAAGACCAAGGAACGCCATACGCTTTGAGAGCAGAACGTAATTGAAGAAAAACAAAATATGCAGATGCTGGTAGACAAAATTTGGCTCTCAATGCCTGAAATGAACAGAGGCCCTGGTTATCATACATATCACCGCACGTGTTCACACCTAAAGAGGACCAAGAGGGTTGGACAAATGGACGATTTCCACATACAAAGTTAAAATTGTGCCATAAAGGTGTACTGTTACAGAATTTGAAGGGTCCACCTATCCGACGTTCAACCGTTTTCCAGATTTTAATAGAGTTAGCCACAACCGGACCAAATTTATAATTATCCCCTTTTTTTCCTGTGCCAGTAAATAAAATATCTTGAAGTCTATTTGGTTTAACCTTGTCAGCTTCAATCACCCTCCATGAAACTGTAGATTGAGGATCAACCCAATTATGAAGGGCCTTAAGCTGGAACGACCAATAATATAATTCAAAATTTGGTACAGCCAGTCCTCCTGCGCTATTAGGATGTTGTAATGTGGTGAGTTTAATTCTGGGACATTTATCATTCCATATAAACTTAGAAATTATGGAGTTGATCTCCTTGAAGTAACCTGGAGGGGGAGAAAGTGGTAGCATAGAGAAAGAAAATTAAATCGAGGTAACAAATTCATCTTAACAGTGGAGATTCTTCCTTGGAGAGAGACTTTGAGATTCTTCCATCTTTGAATGTCATTTTTGACCTTAACGAAAATGTTATTAAAATTGTCTCTGGCAATCTTATGAATGTTTTTATATATGGTAATGCCCAAATAGATGAAAGATTCCTTAATAGGGATAAATGAGGGAATAGAAAAATTAACCTTAACATTGTTAATTGGCATTAAAGCAGATTTGCTCCAATTTATTTTATATCCTGATAGGCTACTAAAATTATCAAATTCCTTAATTACACTAGAGACTGAAACATCAAAGTGGTCTAAATATAGAATAATATCATCAGCGTATAATGAAATACAATGATTATGGTCATGAATCTTAATCGATACTTCAGATTTCCTGATGGCTTGTGCTAAGGGTTCGAGAGATAGACAAAACAATAAGGGGGAAAGTGGACACCCCTGCCTCGTTCCCCGCTGTAAAGGGAATGAGGGGGAAATAATATTACCAGTTATGACTGATGCTGCAGGTGAGTGGTATAATGTCTTAATCATAGAAACAAAGTGTTCACCGAAGCCGAAACATTGCAGAACTGCCCACATATAATTCCACTCTAGCCTGTCAAAGGCTTTTTCTGCGTCAAGTGAAAAGACCGCACAAGGTGTTGGGTGGGAGTCCGCAAAGTCAAGAATATGAAGGAGTCGACGCATATTGTCAGATGCATTGCACCCCTTGATGAAACCAGTTTGGTCCTCCTTGATCAGACTGTGAATTACCTTCTCCAAACGAGAAGCAAAAACTTTAGCATAGATTTTTAGATCACATGGGATAAGCGAAATCGGTCTGTAGCTGGAACAATCTAATGGATCTTTCCCTTTTTTAAGAAGTAATGAAATCAGTGATGTTTTTTTATCTCTATGAAATGCCCCATGTTCAATTGCAAAAATAAATGAGTTAAGCATAAGTATCCCTACCAAATCCCAAATTTCTAAATATAATTCAGGGGGGAGACCATCTAGACCCGGCGATTTGCCCTTTTGAAGGCTTTTTAGAGAGACGTGAAGTTCCTCCAAACTTAATGGGGCCTCCAAAGATTCTTTATCCATCTGTGAGATCCGAGGCAGTTCCAATTTATCTAAATACTGCTTACAAATTGGTTCATCAAAATCTGTTTCGGCTTTATACAGATTTGTGTAAAAACCTTTAAATATGTCATTAATTGCCACAGGGTTCGTAGTGACCTGATCATCCGATGGTTTTATTGCGCTAATACAGTATATGCCTTAGACTCGCATTCTTTCAACCTAAGGGCCAATAAATGACTAGATCTCTCGGATTCAAAATAATATTTTTGTCTAGTCCTATGTAAAATAAATTCTGCCTTTGAGTGTGAAAGTAAATCATATTCTTCTTTTAAAGAGGACAGCTGTGTAGCCTGTTGCTCAGTAAAATGTTGTTTTTGTAGGTTTTGTACATTGTATTTTATTTTCTAATTGTGTAAACTGGTGAGTTCTCGCTTTGGCAAGAGTAGAGGAGAAAGATATACAGAAACCTCGTATAGCACACTTAGTCGTTTCCCACAGTATTTGAGGATCCACATCAGAGGGCATATTAATTTCAAGAAAGTCCTTAAAATATTCTTTTAGAGAGGTAATGAAAGTCTGATTACTTAATAATGATATGTTAAAGCGCCATCTAGGGGACTTGGCTTTGACATCGGAAAGAGGAACACTGCACAACATAGCAGAATGATCAGATAATAAAATTGGTAATATAGATATAGAGGAATTAGATGAAATTAAAGATGGGCTGAGAAATATGTAGTCTATCCTAGAGAAAGTCTTGTGTCTATTAGAAAAAAAAGTGAAGTCCTTAGCTTTAGTATTCTGAATTCTCCATAAATCGATTAAGTTGAGCGCAGTGATAAATTTATTCAATAATTTAGAGGATGGATTGGCTGTTGTATCAGATTGAGACTTATCTAAAGCAGGATTTATGACAGCATTAAAATCACCACCCACCACTAGAGGGCAATCAATCTCCTCAAGTAAAGTTTTGGAAATCTGAGTAAGGAATGCACTGTCTGTCTCGTTCGGACCATAAATAGAGACCAATGCTAACCTATTATTATATATTTTGCATCGGATAAAAACAAATCTATACTTCTCATCACTACCAAGGTGTTCAATTGTTAAATTTAACTTCCTGTTAACAAGGATAAGCACCCCCTTAGTTTTATTTTGAGCACAGGAAAAAGCTATTAATTTGTAATACTTATTCTGGAAACGTGCCACGTCAGATTGTTTTAAATGTGTCTCTTGTATTAAGGCACAGGAGATAGATTTACGGTGTAAATATTCTAATACACGGGTTCTTTTAACAGCAGAATTTAAACCATTCACATTTAGTGATAAAATATTTAAAGTATGCATTGAATATTCATAATCCCAAGATTGTACACAATAAATGCAAAAAAACAAAAAAAAACAGAAGCACTTCCATTCCGTAAATAACCCGTAAACACTGATGTGCATTTTAGATACCAAACCTCCTATATGAAAAATCCCTTTGGAAATAATGTAAAATAGATAAAAGCATAAATGTCTGCTGTAAAAAACAAAAACAACATAAAAATGTGAACAACCGACAACCATAAACAAAGAACAACTCAGACCGCACATTACCAAGAACATAGGTCTGACTGAGCAACAAAAAATAGTGATAGGTCGTGACCGATCCTGTTACGGGGTTGACGAGACGTGAGACATGCGGATCCATTTGCAAGGCTTTATTATGAAACATGTTTAATGACACAAGCAGGGTCAGTAACTGGCAAACAGGTATGGCAGGGGCAAAACACAGAGCAGTCCGTTGAACAAGCGTGGGTCGACGATCAGCGTACAGTGTCCAGAGGGCTAGGCAGAGAGATAATCCAGGGGAACGAGCAAATAATCCAAACCAGGTAGAATCAGAGTCCAAAGGGCAAAGCAGAGAGAATATCCAGAAATACAGGCAGAATCAAACACGGGTAATCAAAACTAGGTATACAGGAAACGCTTTGTATGTAGACGGACTAACAATACTCGGCAGGGTGTGAGAGACAGTCCAGGGTTATGTAGCGTGTGTGATTGGGTGATGGTGATGTGAGATTGTTGTCAGGTGAAAGCGTGATGATTGTGAACAGCTGTGTGGGTGCAGTGAATGACGGGAGAGTGACCTCTAGTGGTGAGTGATGCAAAGTTCATGGCTTGGAATCGTGACAGATCCACTCCAACGCAAGACATGTCTCCCGAAAGGCTCACACAGCCAAAAAAAAAAAAATTATTTTTTTTTATTAATTAAACCTACTCTCCATTAGTCCCCTCCAAAACAGAAAAATGGAGTGTCAGTCTTACCAGCAAAGAGATCGTTGTACCGGATAAATAAGGACAATATCCCAGTATAAGGCAAGGCAAGGCAAGGCAAGGCAAGTTTATTTATATAGCACATTTCATACACAGTGGTAATTCAAAGTGCTTTACATAAAAGAAAGTGAAATAGTCATTCACAGCAATAAAAACAAGGAATTAAAAATAATAAAAACAAGGAATTTTAAAAAGTTATAGAAATTGATTTAAAATGAAATTTAAAACAGTTAAATAGAATATGATTATACATAAAATACAGTGCAGTCAGTTCGGACGTAGCACAGTGTTCATTCAACAAATGCACAGCTAAACAGATGAGTTTTCAGTCTGGATTTAAATGTGCCTAATGTTTTAGCACATCTGATCTCTTCTGGAAGCTGGTTCCAACTGCGGGCGGCATAATAGCTAAAAGCGGACTCCCCTTGTTTTGTGTGAACCCTTGGTATTTCTAACTGACTCGATCCTAATGATCTGAGTGGTCTGTTAGGTTTATATTCAGTGAGCATATCTGCAATGTATTTAGGTCCTAGGCCATTGAGTGACTTATAAACGAGTAAAAGTACTTTAAAATCAATCCTAAATGTAACTGGAAGCCAGTGTAAGGACCTGAGGACTGGTGTGATATGCTCAGATTTTCTGGTTCTAGTCAGAATCCTGGCAGCAGCGTTCTGGATGAGCTGCAGCTGTCTAATGGTCTTCTTTGGAAGGCCGGTGAGGAGACCATTACAATAATCCACCCTGCTGGTGATAAAGGCATGAACAAGTTTCTCCAAGTCGTGACTGGAAACAAAACATCTAATTCTTGCAATGTTTTTGAGATGATAGTATGCTGATTTAGTTACTGCTTTGACATGACTACTAAAACTAAGGTCTGTCTCCAGAATCACCCCAAGATTTCTGACTTGATTTTTAGTTGTTTGACCCCTAGAGTCAAGGTATGCATTCACCTTGAGAACTTCATATTTGTTTCCAAATGCAATGACTTCAGTTTTCTCCTTGTTTAGCTGAAGAAAGTTTTGGCACATCCAACTGTTAATTTTGTCAATGCATTGGCAGAGGGAGTCAATGGGGCTATAGTCATTTGGAGATAAGGCCAGGTAGATCTGGGTATCATCAGCATAGCTGTGATAGGCAATTTGGTTTTTCCTCATTATCTGACTTAGTGGGAGCATATACAGGCTAAACAAGAGCGGTGCAAGAATTGAGCCTTGTGGGACTCCGCATGTCATGGACGTCCACTTAGACTTATGCTCTCCTATACTCACATAATAACCTCTCCCTTCTAAGTATGACCTGAACCATTTGAGTGCCAACCCAGAAAGCCCGACCCAGTTTTCCAGTCTCTCTAGAAGTATGTTATGATCGACAGTGTCAAACGCAGCACTAAGATCTAGCAGTACCAGCACTGATATTTTGCCAGAATCAGAATTAAAGCGAATATCATTTATTATCTTAATAAGTGCTGTCTCTGTGCTGTGATGCATACGGAAACCAGATTGAAAATTATCCAGGTATTCATTTGAGTTTAAGTAGTTGTT
The DNA here is from genome assembly GCA_023376895.1 of Aspiorhynchus laticeps. Classification (NCBI taxonomy): domain Eukaryota; kingdom Metazoa; phylum Chordata; class Actinopteri; order Cypriniformes; family Cyprinidae; genus Aspiorhynchus; species Aspiorhynchus laticeps. The sequence goes on from CM041812.1 coordinate 34,690,195, forward strand.
CAGCTGATTAAAAACTATCTTTTCAATAATCTTACCTATGAAAGGAAGATTTGATATTGGTCTATAGTTGCTCAACATGGTGCTATCAAGATTGCGCTTTTTCAGAAGGGGCTTAACAACTGCAGTTTTCAGGGAGTTTGGAAAAGTTCCAGAAAGAAGTGAGGTGTTCACCACTTCCAAGAGATCTACTTCCAAACTGTTAAGCACACTTTTGAAAAAAGATGTAGGAAGTGTGTCGAGATAGCAGGTTGATGATTTAAGATGCTGTACTATTTCTTCTAAAATTTTGCTATCAATTGTTTTAAAAACAGACATAGTCACTTTTTGAGATTGCGGTCGAATCTGTGTGACCTCTGTATTACAGGAAGATGTGCCAATCTCCTTTCTGATATTACTGATCTTCTCTGAAAAGAAGGAAGCAAACTCATTGCATTTGCTGTCGGAGAGCATTTCACTAGGAATCTGACTTGGGGGGTTTGTCAGTCTCTCAACAGTAGCAAAAAGAGTACGAGTGTTGTTTAAGTTACTGTTTATAAGGTTTGAGAAGAAGGTCTGTCTAGCTGTGGCTAGTTCCACATTGAAAGCATGAAGGCTGTCTTTATAGATGCTATAGTGAATTTCAAGTTTCGTCTTACGCCACATCCGCTCAGCTTTTCTGCATTGCCTTTTCATATTCTGAACTTCTGTTGATTTTCTCCAAACTGATTTTTGTCTGCCTGTCTTCTTGCTGACATTTATCGGAGCTATATCATCACTAACATTCTTAACTTTTGAGTTAAATGAATCCAGGAGAAGATCAACAGAGTCTGCAGAAATGCGTGGTGTTGAAGATATAGCCTCCATAAATAGCACACTAGTGTTCTCATTAATGCATCTCTTTCTGACAGAGACAGATCTAGATTCAGTGGTGACAGAGATCAGTATATCAAAGAAAATACAGAAGTGATCAGACAGTGCTATATCCTTAATAACAATGGATGAAATGTTTAGACCTCTACTGATGAGTAAATCTAGAGTGTGTCCACGATTGTGTGTTGGTCCATGCACATGCTGAATCAGGTCAAAAGTGTTTAAAACAGTTATAATTTCTTTTGTAGTTTTGATTTCAGCATTATCTATATGAATATTAAAATCCCCTGCAATAACAAAACAGTCAAACTCTGAGGAAATCATTGATAACAGTTCTGTGAACTCTTCAACAAAGGCTGGAGAGTATTTTGGAGGCCTGTAAATGATGATAAACAGAATGCGTGGGGCACCTTTCAGCACAATACCTAGATATTCAAAAGACAAGTACTGACCAAATGACACTTGCTTGCATTGATAAACATCTTTAAATAGAGCAGCTACACCTCCACCTCTCCTAACAGTCCTGCAGACACTTATAAAATTAAAGTTAGGAGGGGCTGTTTCATTTAGGACTGTTGCACTGCAGCTGTATTCAAGCCATGTTTCATTTAGAAACATAAAATCCAGGTTGTTTGTGGTTATTAAATCATTGATCACAAATGATTTATTTTTTAGTGAGCGAATATTTAAAAGTGCTAACTTGATGGAATTACATTTTGTCTCTACAGCAATCTTAGATTGATGCATTACAGGCCGCAGATTAGATGGGTCAGCCGTACGGCTTGAGAAGGCCTTAGACTTTCTATCACATGATAAAACAGAAATAGAGAAGGCTACAGGCATACTGGGTTCCCGCTTGTTTTGTAAACATTTGTGAATGTTGTTTTTTTGTTGATATCTGGGGGCTTGCAGAGAGTTTGGTCCCAGCATACACCAGTTCCTCCATTTTCTGTGAAAAGCTTAGAAGTGGAGATGCTGGAGAGAGGGATAGTGTGTCTGCTAAGCGGGGCTCTAGCTCTGGTGTTTCCGGTGACTGTGATGTGTTGTCCTGGCTTCCCAGGCTGTTTTCCAGAAAGTCGTCCTTGGGTGTTGAGTCTTGGAGCTGTTGTAATACGTCACAGTCTGCATGTTATGAGCTCTGTGGGTGTGGCTCAGCCGGGATGTCCATGAGCAGTGCTTGTTTTGGCTGCGTGGCGTTATCAGTGTCCTTGTGGGATTCTTCAACCACATGATGACTCGGAAGCTGATATGAAGCCCTGTGGTCACTCATATTCTGTTCATGTGAGTGTGTGAGTGGATTGGCACACACCACTGAAGGATGACGGAGGGAGAAAAAGAAATTGTCCGTTAGCACTCTTGTACCAAGTTTGTTTGGGTGGAGGCCATCCAGTTTAAACAGTTGTCTGTGGCCCCAGAAAATATTGAAGTTGTCGATGAAGTTGACTCCTTTTGTACTGCAGGTTCTTTGTAGCCATGTATTCAGCCCAAGCAACCGTGAAAACATGTTAGTTCCCCTTGCTGGGAGTGGTCCACTGATGAACGACTGAACTTCAAGTCTTTGAAGTGTTTCAAAGAGTTCACTGAAATCTTGCTTAAGCAGTTCTGACTGCCCTTTCCGAATATCATTCTTCCCCACATGGATGATGACTTGATTTGCAGTCTTGTGCTTCATCACAATGTTCTGAAGTTCCTTGTTCACATCAGAGACGGTTGCTTGAGTAAAGCAGCAGTTAGTTGTAGTCCTGCTACTGATGTTTCTAATAATAGAGTCACCCACTATCAGAGTCCTGGGCTCGGCTGCGCTCTGAGCTGAATGCCGCTGTCTGCTCGACATTGAGCGCCGGTTAGTAGCAATGTTAGCTGCTGGCTGATTCGATCCAAGTTTTGTCACATTTTGGGATTCCTCATCCACATTCATCAATGCTTCAAATCTGTTTTCAAGATGTATAGGGGGTTGTACAAGTCTTGTCATAGCCGTATCTGGGGTAGAGGATGCTACAGCAGCAATACGAGATACTCGTGACAATCTGATGTCTCGAGAGCCTTTGGGTCTCGCTCCCTGTTTGTGCCATCGATTAGTCTGTCGATCAGTTTTGGCTTGTTCCTCTACACTTGGTATAAACTGTTGAGATTCACTAGATTCACAGGACTCACCGGCTGTATGCTGAGGGGGTCCGTGGTGACCATCTGCTGTATGTTCCGTCTGTTTTGGAAATCCAGCAAGTAACTTTGTTTCAAGAACCGCAATCCTTTGTAGAATTTTGTGGCAGTTCATGCAGCAAGTAGATTCCACTAGAGGCATTTTCTCTCGTCTGTTTGAATGTAGACAGCTGTATTTTTCTGTCTCCGGAATGTAAACTGCTGGCAGTGGGAGGCAAAGAGTCCTCTTTTTCCAAAAAATGTGTTGTTTGAGCACTGTGCTGATCTGCTGAAGTTAAAATCTTAGAGAGATCTGAGAAAAAAAGAAAAATAGGTAGCAAAGCACAGAGCAATAAGCAAGAGCGTCCGAACAGTAGCAAAGCCGGAAGCGAAAAGATAAGAGAAGAAAACGCAAACAATAGGTTTAGCAAACATCCATGCTCATCCTGCTATCATCCCCTTCTGGGCAGCTAGGGCCAAGTCCATCCCAGCCGTCACGCCCCTCCCGTGGAAATGGAGAAACAGCGGCCGCTGCTCCCCCGTCGTCCCCCCGAAGAGCGGCGGCATAGGACTTCTGCTGAGACATGGAACTGATAAAATCCTCCGCTTTCTGAGGGGAATCGAAGCTTCTCTGTTCTCCTTTGTGCCGTAGCTTAATCACCGCTGGATAGATGAGGAAGGGCTGGAGACCAAGTGCAGTCATCTTCTTCAAAACCGGACCAAATGCCTTTCTCCTGATCGCTGTAGCCGGACTAAAGTCAGGAAAAAACAGCAGTGTGACATTGTTCTGTGCGCACTTCACCGGATACGCCTGCCGAGCACCTTTCAGGATATCTGATCTGTCATGCCGTCTCAGCACACGGAAGATGAGAGTGCGTGGCCGATCGGAGCCCCTCCCTCCGTCATACACGCGATGCGCCCGATCAATCTCAATGTCACGGCCCCTCAAGGAAGGAATCCACTTGGAAAGATTAGCTCGGAGGAAACTAGCTGCATCTGGACCTTCCAGCCCTTCTGGGAGTCCCACCAATCTAACATTGTTCCGCCTGCACCTGTCCTCCATATCTGTCATCTTCTCGGTGAGTCGCTCCAGCTGATCCTTTAAATCCGTGACTGTTCTCTTATCTTCCCACGCCGCTGCCTGAACAAAATCAACGCGGTCACGTGTCTGCTTCATCTTGGTAGCTATGGCCTCAAACTCCTCTCTTAGCTCTTTAACAGACTTATTGGTCGCTAGTATGTCCTCACGCAGTTCGCGCAATGCTGGAATCAGCACAGAGTCCATCGCATCTCTTACTGCTGATTTCACAACCGAATTCAAAGTGCTTTGGTGTTCTTTAAATGCTAGTTCAATGCGGTTAGCAATAGCACTGTCCAGCTCTTCACTGGAGATGGCTGAATCTCTGAATTTTTTCTTCATTGGCGATTGCTCAATCTCCCTTTTCCGATCTCCTTTGTCTGCCTCAGCACTCATGATGGGTCTAATGCAGAGTGGTTCAAATTTCACTGACAGGATCGCAAAATATTTGGCAAAGTGAGCGGAGCGAAAAACTAAGCCTGCATCACCGTCGAGGGGTCACGTGATCCCACCTCAGACCGATATATTTCAAGTGTTTATTTCTTTTAATTTTGATGATTATATCTGACAACTAATGAAAACCCCAAATTCAGTATCTCAGAAAATTAGAATATTACTTAAGACCAATACAAAGAAAGGATTTTTAGAAATCTTGGCCAACTGAAAAGTATGAACATGTACAGCTCAATAGTTGGGGCTCCTTTTGCCTGAATTACTGCAGCAATGCGGCGTGGCATGGAGTCGATCAGTCTGTGGCACTGCTCAGGTGTTATGAGAGCCCAGGTTGCTCTGATAGTGGCCTTCAGCTCTTCTGCATTGTTGGGTCTGGCATATCGCATCTTCCTCTTCACAATACCCCATAGATTGTCTATGGGGTTAAGGTCAGGCGAGTTTGCTGGCCAATTAAGAACAGGGATACCATGGTCCTTAAACCAGGTACTGGTAGCTTTGGCACTGTGTGCAGGTGCCAAGTCCTGTTGGAAAATGAAATCTGCATCTCCATAAAGTTGGTCAGCAGCAGGAAGCATGAAGTGCTCTAAAACTTCCTGGTATACGGCTGTGTTGACCTTGGACCTCAGAAAACACAGTGGACCAACACCAGCAGATGACATGGCACCCCAAACCATCACTGACCGTGGAAACTTTACACTGGACCTCAAGCAACGTGGATTCTGTGCCTCTCCTCTCTTCCTCCAGACGCTGAGACCCTGATTTCCAAAGGAAATGCAAAATTTACTTTCATCAGAGAACATTACTTTGGACCACTCAGCAGCAGTCCAGTCTTTTTTGTCTTTAGCCCAGGCGAGACGCTTCTGACGCTGTCTGTTGTTCAAGAGTGGCTTGACATGGACCCTGAAACCCATGTCTTGCATACGTCTGTGCGTAGTGGTTCTTGAAGCACTGACTCCAGCTGCAGTCCACTCTTTGTGAATCTCCCCCACATTTTTGAATGGGTTTTGTTTCACAATCCTCTCCAGGGTGCGGTTATCCCTATTGCTTGTACACTTTTTTCTACCACATCTTTTCCTTCCCTTCGCCTCTCTATTAATGTGCTTGGACACAGAGCTCTGTGAACAGCCAGCCTCTTTTGCAATGACCTTTTGTGTCTTGCCCTCCTTGTGCAAGGTGTCAATGGTCGTCTTTTGGACAACTGTCAAGTCAGCAGTCTTCCCCATGATTGTGTAGCCTACAGAACTAGACAGAGACCATTTAAAGGTTTTGAGTTAATTAGCTGATTAGAGTGTGGCACCAGGTGTCTTCAATATTGAACCTTTTCACAATATTCTAATTTTCTGAGATACTGAATTTGGGGTTTTCATTAGTTGTCACTTATAATCATCAAAATTAAAAGAAATAAACACTTGAAATATATCAGTCTGTGTGGAATGAATGTATACATTATACAAGTTTCACTTTTTGAATGGAATTAGTGAAATAAATCAACTTTTTGATGATATTCTAATTATATGACCAGCACCTGTGTATATATATATATATATATATATTTTTTTTTTATCTATGTATACTCCACACTCCAGATCAGTAGGTGGCGGTAATGCACCTTTTTCGTTGGTTTGCCAAACCGCCATAAAACACCAGAAGAAGAAGAAAGAAAGAAAGAAAGAAGTGAAAGTAAAGCTTAAGCTGAACCCGAGGTTGTGTGCTTTAAGAAATAAAGAGGCTACATGCCAGTTCATACATTTACTTTTCAGAGTGTTTATTCAACGAACACCACGCTTATTAGATGATTTTGTCTTTTAGAATTATCTTCTGGTTTTGTTTCTTCACTAAAATCCTCAACTCTTCGGATCCACCTGGCATGAGCATAAGGCACTAGCAGCATTCAGCTGGTATTCAGTGTGAGAGGAAAATGTCACTGCTAAAGCGCTTTAGTTGTCATTTCATTTTGACACTGTCTTTATTGACTGGAACAGAAAGTGGTAAGTAAAACGAGAGATATTGAATCCATACTACTGCAACATTTAAGAAGAGTGAATTGTGTGATAGATGGAGTCTCTATAGTGAATATTACTTAAGTATTTTTTGGGAGGAAAAGAACAGTGTACTGAAACTGGTTTTGTTTATTTCTGGTTTTGTTTATTTCTTTTTCTTTTTTTACATTTATCTAACTGTGATTGTTCTGCATCTACATCTTTTTCAGCTCATCAATATTACACAAGAGAGTTAAGATGCATCTACAGCTCCTCTGATCTCAGCGACATGGTGTATATTGACAACTTTTATTTAAATAAATTTCTATTCACACAGTTCAACAGTACTTTGGGGAGGTTTGTGGGATTTAGTGAGAATGGAATGAAATTTGCTGAGAACTGGAACAATAGCACCTTTCTGCTAACAGAGAGAGCTGGTGTTGATATATACTGCAGGTTTTATATTAAAATCTGGGACACACCGGACCGTACTAGAGAAGGTAAGTGGCTCAAAACTTCATGGAATTTTCATTTTCATTTCAGTTTTTCATTTGTTATTTTTACAGAAGCATATGCTACTAAATAGAAAATAATTGTTAAAGGGAAAAATGTTTTAATGTAACCTTGAATGATAATCATTAAACTCTAGAATAAAAAAAGTTCTAAATAAATTTATTTAAATTATTTTAAATAAAATAACATTTATATTTCTTCACCCCCCACCCCCACTCACCATACACACACATACATAATGGGCCTCATTTACGAAATGAACATACGACCGAAAATTGGGCGTACGGTCATTTCTACACAAAACGTGGAATTCATCAATATGGACGTAAGCGGTGAGTGTTTTTGTGACACTCTTAATGCATTTTATTTGTTTTCTTTATATCTTTATTTTCTAAAATTTAACTGATCGGTGATTACGCAGGTGCCTCACACGCACAAACAACATTTCGGCGTTACTAACTTGACATTTCAGCCATTAATCAAACTAAAATGCAGTCAACCAAACGTAAAAGTTACACTGCTCAATTTACCACTGTAAAATCAGCGTGCAGCACCGAAATAAACATTTTTGCGAATGTGAAGGGTGATATTTTACGTGGATATTGGAACACAAGTGAAGTACAAAGATAATAGTTTAGCAACTAAATGTTACATGGCAAAAATGGAAACATTTGGATGTCGAATAAGAGAGGCTCGTGAGCCCAATGCCGTTTAGTTTCGCTTTAATAAATTCATTTTAGCTTGACGTTGTAGTATGTTTATAATGAATGCCAATATAGCCTAATTTGTGTTTTAATTCATAGTGTAATATAAAATTTAATAGCTACAAATTTTTTCAATTCTTGTTTTGTAATACCGTTAAATTTAAGGGATTTGTTGTGGATTACATATAAATGTATGCCATTGTATGCAATTATAAGGTTAAAGGATGTTTTTGGAGTAAGGTCAATTTCTCTTTCATGAGATTACTTCCTCTTTTTGGCCGGGTTATGTTTCTCCATGTCGTAAACTCTAGGGGCGAGGCTTCTAAACCGGGGTGTTTTTAGGGGCGTGATATTCAATTGACCATTGTTTTCAGCCGCAACATTTATCAACGTACGATGGGATTGGCGGCATACGAATGTTTCATAAATCACACGTGAGCTCTGTCGTAAGTTGATTTGTGTGCTCGGATCTGCGCTCGTTTCTATGTTAGATTGATAAATGAGGCCCATTATGAGACATTCATTGATGAATTGACAGCTGTGTATTTAGGATATTGTTCTTCTTGATTCAGTGAAACCGATGGTTATGCTCAGTTTAGTGAAGCAGGCCGGTGGCAGACATCCAGCTGTGTTGATGTGCAGCGCATATGAATTTTTTCCTCGACACATCAAAGTGTACTGGTTGAGAGATGGTAAAGTGGTGACCTCAGATGTGACCTCCGTAATGGAGATGGCTGATGGAGATTGGTACTATCAGGTCCACTCTGAACTGCAATATACTCCCAGATCTGGACAGAAGATCTCCTGTGTGGTGGAGCATGCCAGCTTCAATAAACCCATGATTTATGACTGGAGTAAGAGGAGATACTCACCTAATCTCATATTAGTACTACATTTGTGAATGGTTTATTTTAATATGCCAATTTAATATCAGATAGAAAATATGAAATAGTCCTCACCTCACGTACTGTTTTATTAAAACTATGTTTGTGGCATAAATTGACACATTAGTGTACCCTACAGATCCGTCTCTTTCTGAGGCTGAAAGGAATACAATCGCCCTCGGGGCATCTGGTCTGGTGCTGGGAATCATCACAGCAGCTGCTGGACTCATTTACTACAAGAAGAAGTCAACAGGTCAGTGGAGATGAGAATAATTTAGATTGATATTAATCTGTGTATATCATCCCTATACATGCATTTTGACTTGTGAATCTTTTTTTGTCTTTGACAGGAAGGATACTAGTACCTAATTTTCGATGGTAGATTTATCAATAAATTTTGATAACTAAAATTTAAAACAAGAAAATCAACAAAATTGTAGCACAAAAGTGGATACTTATTTTCTGACAAGCACTGTATGAAATGTAATAAGATATTATTCAGTGTTGAAACTGATAAAAAATTATGTGTGAAATGTCTATATATATATATCAGAGATGAATTGTCTGTCCAATGTGTCCCCAAATGACCCTAATGTGGTTGACTACAAACTGTTGAGAGAAACATTTTCTTGATTTTCATGTTCTATATGTACATATGGTCCTACGTGTTTCTTTACAAACTGTGTAAAATTGTATTCAAAGTATAGATAATATTAGTTTTTTAATCACTTCATCTTTTATGATGTCAATTTGAGACTTATAATAAGCATTAAAAACTTACCAGTCCTCCTTGGGCATTCTGATGTTTTCTCTGTTCTGAAAAAAAAAATACATTTTTTAAAAAATTCTATGTTAATGAAAAGAAGTTAAAGGAAAGATAAATGGAGTTTTAACTGTTTAGGGGATGCTTGCAGAACACTGTAATATGTAATTAGTTGAGTCTATTTACACCTGAGTTAAATTAACTCTGTTAATTTAAAAAGTTGTATTTGGTCCCACTCTACAAAGTGATAAACTAACACTGAAGTTAAAGAGAGAATTAAGGGATTAATTAAGTGATGATTGAGCATTAGTGATGAACACCTGCTGTTAACAAACAGAATCACTGAAGGAAAGAGAAACAAGAAAAACAGGAAAAAAAAGAGAAACACTAGAACTACAACTGACTTCCAGCCACAGCCTTAGATGAAATCAACTGAAATAAAACACATTCAATTTCTCAAGATCTCAGCAGAGGATGATTCAACAACAAATTACCAGCTTCACTTATTAATAACCAGTTTGACTTTAATTCTGTCATGCAAACGTTTTTACTGAAAATTAATTATTTTCATAGTTTTATTGAATTTCATTTGAAGGTCACCATTTTGGTGAATAGTGTTTGCTTTAGTTGGACTCTTCACCCTTGACTTTATAATATTTTATTTCCTCGCTGATTGCTGCATTTCTGTGTTTATAAAACACATTATTATAGCAAAGAAAACCAGGAGAAAATGGTAGACAACAGCAGAGCAGAGTGGTGTGATTTGGATGAATAGCCAGCAATGAGTACGGGTTATCCAATCAGAGTAATAAACAATGTTAAAATTACAACAGAAAGTCCAAACTACAATCTACTATCTTATGCAAATCAAATATTTGCATAAGGCGTGGTTTCAGTAACCGCAGTAGTGTTGATGCAGCCATGTCAGGGAGACGCTGTGTTTCTAGGTGAAAGCAAAAGCACTTTATTTGGCCTACCGAAAGTCGATGCATTTACGAATCATTAAGATTACGAACAGCAACGCATTTTATAGACAACTGTTTCGTGAACCTAGGAGAGGAGGTAATTCTGACTTTGCTATGACCACCTGGCTGTTCTGAATCAGCGACTGTATGTTTTGTTATTAGTTTAATGCCCGTTTCACACCGCAAGCGTGAGCGGCGAGTGAGCAGCACGTATTTTTTCCCCGTGCATGTTAACAAATGCATGCATTCACACAGGGAGCAGGAGCAGCGCGTGAGCGTCAAGCAGGAGCGTCATGTGAGCAGCAGTGCCACGATCGTTTCGGCACCGAGTCTATTTTTGCTGCGCCGCTTACGCTGAATTAATGTCACAGTGCATTGTTCTTGATCAAAATTGACCTGATTAACATTAAAAATAATAAATTTTACCATAAAATCATGTAAGTTATGTATTTCGTGTTTCACAATCACCATATTAAAAAATAAAATGCACGAAAACACATCACTTCCATGAGTTATTGCCCAAACTTCAAAGGTCTGTTAAATTAATAAAACTACAGGCATTTGTTAGCTTTAATATTACTTTTTCAATTCAATTATTCAATCCAATTACACTTTATTTTTGGAATTCTTTCCAAAATTTGCGCATGAATATGACGAATCACAACAACACTTCGGAGACCTGAGGGCTGTTTCATAAAAGACGCTAAGAAAAGCGGGAATTAAAGTCCAAAGCCTGACTTGAAATAACCTAACAAATCAATCGGGGCTAAAGCGGTTATAAACGACAATGTAAGTTCACACAATCTAACTAATTTGTGCACGCTTATTCTTAAGCAGACCTTAATGTCGATCATGGATCAAATCGATCCAGCATGGCAAACAGCGAATATATTTGTGCTGTTTAATGCATTTGAGACGATGTGTTTTCCTCAGTGCATAACTGATATGTCACGAGTATATTTTTCATCTGTAAATGTTAGAAAGTCATGCAAATATATCCATTTTGCTGTCAGGAGTGGGCTTACGCGAGTGGACGAGCGCTGCTGCGCGCATGCGCACTAAACAGACGGAGCGCAATAATTCTCAAATTATCAAATAAAACTCTCAGGAGTCAAATATGCATTTTATGATAGTAGTGACTGTAAAGGGACTATTGTAATGGGTAAATAAAATGTAAGCTAATACAGTCCTAATTACTAAGCTCAGATGATTTAATGTGTTTCTTATAGCAGTTAAAATGTAGTTTTAATGTAGTGATTTTAACTTTTAGTTTAGTGATTGTTAATGCTTTAAAGAGCAATGTTATATTGTAATGTTCTAATGCTATCTGTTCTAACTATAAAAGGTACAGCTGTTATAAAACCAGAGAGAAAGGCTGCATGGCTATGATAGTAGGCCTATGTGAGAGAGTCAGTGGTAATATCATTGTGTTCCTATTGGTCAGTGAGCTCAGCTTAGCCTGACAGTTAGCCTGCCCTGAACCAGGTTAGCTTTCCAGCATAAGTAGCCACAGTGACTGAGGCTGATCTTTGTTAAATTTGCTTCATGGAACCAAATCATTTGACAGTGAGTCAGACTAACTGAAATAAACCTGGCCTAGCTGGTAAACTTGTTTTATGAAACAGGCCTCGAGGCGTTAGAAGTCAGAAGACACAAGTTAATTTATGATTTGCTATTTTTCCCATTGCATCGAATCGCATTGTGTTGAATCGAATCGAAATCGAATTGCACTGCATCGTAATAGGGGTGAATCGTATCGCATCGCATCGCTAACTGCTTCATATGTATCTTCAGTGTATCGTATCGTTGGCTATGCATCGAGATGCGTATCGCATCGGCCTCAGTTATGGAGATGCACATCCCTAAAATATATATATATATATATATTTAAACACACGGCTACAGTGCATTAGAATAGTGAGTCCTTTCTATTTTCCAGAGCCCAGAGGCCTATTTGAACCCCCAATTCTGATTTATTAGGTTCACAGACTACACAAAAGATTTACGTAACAGCCTATTCAATCTAGCATATGCAACATACCTTCTGATAGAAGGCAAAATTGAATATTCCTCATACAAAATGTGAGAAGGGTCAGACATAATTTTTCCTGATGGGGTCGGCAATTTTTTCGTATACACATATTGAAAACTTGGCTCAAGTTTATCGTGTAAACTACCTATATATAATACATCATGTTATTTACATGGACAGAGGGGAGGGGGACATGGTCGCATCACAGAGTATGCTGGCCATATCATGCATCAAAGCACATAGTGTTCGGAAGAGAACACTGGAAAATATGACAGAAATGATGATATTCGGCTGTATTGCAGTACAAGCTGCGGTTCAGCTGCGCGCGACAAACGCTGCCGGTATGAAAGCACAATGCTCACGCTCTGCATACACACCACTTCTGCGCCGCTCACACTTGCGGTGTGAAACGGGCATAAGTGTTTACTATTGACTGTTTAAATGCTTTTTGCGTGTCCTGTGTGTGTGTGTGTGTGAGAGAGCGAGAGAGAGGCCTCGTTTACACTGCAGGTCTTGATGCTCAATTCCGATGTGTTGCCTATATCCGATTTTTTTGGCTGTCCGTTTACACGTTCTTTCAATTGTGACCCATATCCAATTCATGTGTTAACACTTGCCATACAATCTGAAACATCCTGCATGCGTTGTTGTCATTTAGCGCCTCCACACGTGCTTCCTCCCGAGAATAATGTGACCTGTGCTGACAAAACCAGTCGAGCAAATTTGAAAAATTTGTTATTTTTGTTTTTATTTTCACATTCTCCATTAAAAAAGACCTTCAAAATTATGTATGATTTTTTTTGGACAAAAAAATGACTGCTACACCCGTTTAAAGTCGATATCAGCAAGGTTGATTATGAGAAAGATTAAAGTTTTTCTCCAATTCTTTTCTTATTAATAATTAGGCTACTATATTAATAATCACAATATAGCTGTTTTTTTTTATTTTATCTTTCCTATTATAAATAAGAACAGATGCAAAAAAAACAACAACAAAAAAGAGTATAGGAACAAATAGTCTAGAAAGAAACAAATAATGCATTACCTTTATCATTTTACATCTAAACAAAAGCATTCATATAGCCGGCGAAAAACAAATTATCAAATGTAAAAATCACTTCAGTGTGTTCATTACAAATAAATTGATTATTAAAACTACAAAAAGCAGTTCAATGAAGTGCTACGAGTGATTCCCTCTTTTCTTTTATTGATAGATAACACTGAGACAGACGGCCTACTGTAATGCACGAATCATATAAAGTTACACATCAGATGTTTTTCCCCATCAGCTCCCCAAGCGTTCACTTAAAACAGAACAGATTATGTTTGCGGGAATACTGAAATACTGTAATTCTGTGTATTTATCGGGATCGCGCGCCGTTATGCGTGCTCTTCAGATGACAGTCAGCACGAGAAGCGAGTGGAGAAAAGGTAATCCTCTCAGAAAATATACAATTAAAGATAGTTTTAGATATTTAATTACTATTTGGAGCATTGGGATAGCTAAACGAGTGCTTAATGAACTAATTGGTGTGAAAACCTCAAAATCTATATTTTTCACGTTTGTTTTTTTTTTTTTTGCCTGTAACGTTAGCTCAAAATAGCCCGTGCGCATTTACACAAATTTTGCCAGCAGGCATGGGTCCCACATAACGTCATTAAACCGCGGAGAAGTACCAAATTGTCAAGTTTTAATGATGTACAGAACGCGATGCCTCAGAAAATCCGATCTGCCTGTTTACATGACAGTTGCATTGGCACACATCCGATTTATATCCGATTTATTTCCACATGTGAACGAGGCCCGAATCCGATCTCGCTATATCCGAATGCATGCGTTTTTTTCCTGTTTACACTGTCATATAACAGATCTGATCTGTGACACATATGAGCAAAAAAATCGGAATTGGGTCACATTTAACTGACAGTGTAAACGAGACCAGAGTCACAGCGCAGCGTCGTTTGTGTTTGTGTTTGTGCGTGCGTGCGTGTGTGTGTGTGTGTGTGCTCGAGTGTGTGAGAGAGGGAGACACGGTCACACAACCGCGGCTTGTTTGCAAACACATATGAGCTTCATCACTGTGTCTGTCACGCGACTCTGTTCCCCTCTCGGGCTTGAACTGATGGTAAAACTAAGGACATTATTAACTGTCTTTCTTTACTATAATTTTGAAAGCTGAAACTGGCAAATACACAAAATAATGATCTTTAAAAAGCATCATATAATGTAAATAACTGAAAACGTAGGCTATATTTGATTTTCATTAGGCCTACTTTATTTCCATGAAAACACAGCTTCAGCTATTGTGCAACAGAACATTCAAAACACGCACACGTGATTAAATAAATGCACAGAAATTCACATGCTTATCAGGCCCATGAAAAGCACACACAAGATGAAATGCACCTAAAGAATTATTTAGTGGAGTTAATAAAATAAACATGCTTTCTAAAAGACCAAAACTGCAGGGAAATGCGGTATATTAAAACGTCTGTCAATCTTTACAGGATTTTAGAATTTACTTTTAGAAACAGCAAATTACCAAAGTGCATTTTGGGTTGAGCGAACGGTGCTGAGCGTATTGAGTGAGCGTAGCGGAATCTTCAGAAAGGCGCTCTCCGCTCCGAAGGAAATATGACCGCTCCACTCCGCTCACACGCTCTGATAGTCTATGGCTCATCACTGTTATCAGAGCAGGTGAAAAGCCTCTTTATTTCATGCCAATAGATTCTGTTTTCACCTCATTCATTATGCTGATGTCTTCAGATTCATAAATTGCCACATTAAGCTTGTTTTATTAGTGACAACAGATTTAAGCAAACGATACTATCAGCTATTGTGACATCTACATAGGTAAGTTTCATAATAGCATTTATTTCACTAATCTGTGATGAACCATGTTTCATGTAAAACACGACATACAAAAACAAGTTAAACCAGGGTTCATACAGAAACAGCAAAATGAAATTCAAGGACTTTTCAAGCACTACTGGGTTTTTTGGGGGTTTTAGGGACTACAACCAGAGATCTCACTTTTAAAGCAATATCTTTATTAACTTTCAAATTCCATAATGGGTAAATCAAAATGGTACATATAAAGTGCAGCACATGCAAAGCATGCAACGACTGTCATAATATCCTTTCAGTGGTTAAAGTTGCCAAAGATATCTTCTAATTCAACATTTAATGAATAAATGAATGACCTGAAGAAAGAAAGTTGTTATATACTTGAAATATTTATATGAACAATATCACTCTCATATTGAGTGTATTCACTCACTGTAGTTGTCCGCTAGTATAAACATAGTTTTATCAGTCATTATCCGTGTATGTCATTGTTTTGTGTTTACTACAGTTCAGTGGATCAGGAGGCGCTGGCTGGTGTGACTGAGTGGAGGTGGGGCTAATTTGCATATTCATAGATCAGCGTATAGTAAATGAGGCAAGGGTGTTGAGTTACATTCAAGCTATTTTAAGGCATGAGAAAATTATTTTCACAAGAAAAAACATTTAAATATGTCATTTTGATGATCAAAGATTTTGACTACAGGGGGACTTTAAAGGGCATATTGCAGGTTAGAGACTCCAGTGAGTCAATGTATAGAAAAATACTGTAGGAACTACAACCCCAAATCAGAAAAAGTTGGGACAGTATGGAAAACGAAAATAAAAAAAGAAAGTAGTGATTTCTAAATTTACTTTGACTTGTATTTCATTGCAGACAATATGAACACAAAATATTTCATGTTTTGTCTGGTCAACTTCATGTCATTTGTAAATATACATCCTTTCCGGTCATTCAGACCTGCAACACATTCCAAAAAAAGTTGGGACAGGAGCAATTTAGGGCTAGTAATGAGGTATATTGTTTAAATAATGATGTGATTTGAAACAGTTGATGTCAACAGTTGATTGTAATTATGATTTGGTACAAAAGCAGCATCCAAGAAAGGTCTAGTCCTTTAGGAGCAAAGATGGGCCGAGGATCGTTTGCCAACAAATACGTGAGAAAATTATTGAAATGTTTAAAAACAATGTTCCTCAAAGAAAGATAGGAAGAGATTTTGGATATTTCACCTTCAACAGTGCATAACATAATTAAAAGATTCAAGGAATCTGGAGGAATTTCAGTGCGTAAAGGACAAGGGCGCAAGCCTAAGCTGAACAACCGTGATCTCCGATCCCTCAGGCGGCACTGCATCAAGAATCGTCATTCATCTATAAGCGATATCACCACATGGGCTCAGGACTACTTTGGCAAACCTTTGTCAAGTACCACAATGCGTAGTTACATCCACAAATGCCAGTTAAAACTGTACTGTGCCAAAAGGAAGCCCTATGTTAACAGTGTCCAGAAGCGCCGTCGACTTCTCTGGGCTCGGAGGCATCTGGGATGGACCATCACACAGTGGAAACGTGTACTGTGGTCAGATGAATCAGTATTTCAGGTATTTTTGGGAGGAATGGACGCCGTGCGCTCCGGACCAAAGAAGAAAAGGATCATCCAGACTGCTACCAGCAACAAGTCCAAAAGCCAGGGTCTGTCATGATATGGGGTTGTGTCAGTGCCCTTGGCAAAGGTAACTTGCACTTCTGTGATGGCACCATTATTGAAGCTCAAAATGCGACAACGAAGACCCCGTACTGTTGCCCACCTTAAGACTTGTTTGCAGGAAGAATGGGACAAAATTACACCTGAAACACTTCATCACTTGGTGTCTTCAGTCCCTAAACGTCTTTTAAGTGTTGTGAAAAGGAATGGCAACATTACAAAGTGGTAAATGCTTTACTGTCCCAACTTTTTTTGGAATGTGTTGCAGGTCTGAATGACAGGAAAGGATGTATATTTACAAATGACATGAAGTTGACCAGACAAAACATGAAATATTTTGTGTTCATATTGTCTGCAATGAAATACAAGTCAAAGTAAATTTAGAAATCACTACTTTCTTTTTTTATTTGCGTTTTCCATACTGTCCCAACTTTTTCTGATTTGGGGTTGTAGATTGTCTTTAAAATATACTTTAAATTATGCTATTAAGGCTTCTGGAGTCGTTGAGAATTTTACTTCCGCCAAAACCGGAAGTGACGCATCAAAAGGGAGAGCGGTCCATTTTAACCATAGGAAAACAATGGATCGCAATGACAGTTCGGACGCTGAGGAAATTTTA
Source organism: Aspiorhynchus laticeps (assembly GCA_023376895.1). Lineage (NCBI taxonomy): Eukaryota > Metazoa > Chordata > Actinopteri > Cypriniformes > Cyprinidae > Aspiorhynchus > Aspiorhynchus laticeps. Next base: position 34,707,726 of record CM041812.1, read on the forward strand.
AATGTGTATTTACACTCGTATGCACTCGTATGATGGACCACAGATACAATTATGAGCCTGCTATGCGGCCAAGAGAGCAGGGACAGGCCAGGATAGACAGAACAACGGTCAGAGGAGACAGATTGAGTTGATGTAAGAGGAGAACAGGGCAGGTGTCTTGGTGAGAGATCAGTGTTAGCTTTACAGATATACATGTAACAGACGTAGGCAAGTAAGTGCTGGTGCGTGTAAACCTCACTTCCCTGATCTCAAAAAGAGGTGCTCTAGCGACTGACACTAGAGGCCGTGGCCTTTAGCCTCCTTGTTAGAGCGCCCCTTCCTGCGCCGGAGACCGCGATTTGAATCCCGCTCGGAGCGAGGCAAAGTAGAACCGGTTACATTTGGTGCCGTTGACCCAGACGGGAGTGAGGTTTAGGGGGATGAGTGTAACAGACGTAGGCAAGTAAGTGCTGGTGCGTGTAAACCTCACTCCCCTGATCTCAAAAAGAGGCGCTCTGGCGACTGACGCTAGAGGCCATGGCCTTTAGCCTCCTTGTTAGAGTGCCCGCCTCCCGTGCTGGAGACCACGGTTCGAATCCCGCTCGGAGCGAGGTGAAGTAGAATTGGTTACATTCACACGGTAGCTTATGTAATCAGGCAATAGCAAAGCTAGTATTGGTCATCTATGAGTATTAATACTTACCAGTAACAGAAACTAATAAGCGTTGATCAGGCGTGTCACGATCGTTAATATCCCTCCCTAACATTACGTGATATAGCGCTGTCTCATCACCGCAGGAGAGATATACACGTTTTTGATTCATTGGTGCTTGTGTGGTAAATGCAAGGCCATGGTCACAGCTGAGGAAAGTCAGTGCTGCAGGGAGTTAGATACATACCGGGTCTTAGTGGAGAATGTGACCCCCACACTTGATGTGCAGTGTCTGACTCTGCACCCAGGCTTTGAGGCTTGCTGTCTGAACCCATATGTGCTACAGATAGCCAATATGCTCTTCAGACTGGAGCATGGACCTCTCCAATGCAGAAGACATGTATGTTTAGGGCAGATATAATTTATTACTCTGAGCTAAATACTTGTATGTATAAATACATAGTAAATTAAAGATTTGAATATTAAAACAGTCTGAATAATTTAGTTTTTCAATTACAAGTTAACTATATTTAGGTCACGTAACTATATTTTGATGCCATTGGTATAACACAATCAATAATGACAGCATACAGGCAAGTTGTCCGCTGTGCCTATGGTGTTCTGAGCAGCCCTTACCTGCATGTGTTGTGTCCAGTGTTGGGCACGTTACTTTAAAAAAGTAATTAGTTGTAATCATTATAAAAGTAACTAATTACCAGGGAAAGTAACTATTGCGTTACATTTTTTAAAAAAAATGTTCAAATGTCAAATAACTTGGATACCCCAATATTAAATACATTGGGGCAAAAAAGTATTTAGTCAGCCACCAATTGTGCAAGTTCTCCCACTTAAAAAGATGAGAGAGGCCTGTAATTTTCATCATAGATACCTAGATATCTTCAAACAGATGCCATTAATACAGGTAACGAGTGGAGGACAGAGGAGCCTCTTAAAGAAGTTATAGGTCTGTGAGAGCCAGAAATCTTGCTTGTTTGTAGGTGACCAAATACTTATTTTACTGAGGAATTTACCAATTAATTCATTAAAAATCCTACAATGTGATTTTCTGGATTTTTTTTTTCTTATTTTGTCTCTCATAGTTGAGGTATACATATGATGAAAATTACAGGCCTCTCTCATCTTTTTAAGTGGGAGAACTTGCACAATTGGTGGCTGACTAAATACTTTTTTGCCCCACTGTACGTTAAATATCAGAATATCAGATCCTCCTGTCCACCCTCTCATCGCTGGGCATCACTGGGATTCCACTTCGCTGGTTTGCCGGTAGGTCCTTCAGGGTGGCCTGGGGTGGGGAGGTATCCAAAGCACATCAACTGGTCACTGGGGTTCCTCAGGGATCGGTTCTTGGACCCCTCCTCTTCTCCACATACACTACATCACTGGGACCCATCATACAGGCACATAGCTTCTCCTACCATTGCTACGCAGATGACACACAGCTCTATCTCTCTTTTCAACCAGATGATTCAACGGTAGCTGCACGGATCTCAGGCTGCCTGGCGGACATCTCGGCATGGATGAAAGAACATCACCTACAGCTCAACCTGGCAAAGACTGAGCTTCTTGTCGTCCCTGCCACTCCGACTCTACAGCATGACTTCTCGATTCAATTAGGCACATCAATAATTACCCCATCAACTTCGGTCAGAAATCTTGGTGTAATCTTTGATGACCAGCTGACCTTCAAAGAGCACATTGCAAAGACTGCTCAATCTTGCAGGTTTGCGCTACACAACATCAGAAAAATCAGGCCCTTCCTGACAGAGCATGCTGCGCAACTTCTTGTCCAGGCCCTTGTCGTTTCTAGGCTGGACTACTGCAATGCTCTTCTGGCTGGTCTTCCATCAAACACAATCAAACCTCTACAAATGATTCAGAATGCAGCGGCATGACTGGTCTTCAATGAGCCCAAAAGAACCCATGTTACACCTCTCTTCATCTCACTGCACTGGCTACCAGTGGCAGCTCGCATCAAGTTCAAGACACTGATGCTTGCATACAGAACGACCACAGGCTCAGCACCCTCCTACTTCCACTCACTATTACGAATCTACATCCCCTCCAGAAGTCTGAGATCTGCTAGTGAGCGACGCCTTGTGGTACCATCACAGAGAGGCTCAAAATCACTCTCCAGAACATTCTCATTCACCATTCCTGGATGGTGGAATAATCTTCCCACCCCTATCCGGAATGCTGGATCCCTGTCAATCTTCAAGCAACAACTGAAGACTCATCTCTTTCGGCACTACTTGACTTCATCCTAAACTTGTTCTAAAAAAAAACAAAAAAACACATTTCCCTTTATCTTTCTCTCCTTCCCTTGCTAGCTTGTACTTATTTGAACAATGACTGAGACTTGGTGTTACGAGCACTTCCTCTGTCTGATTGCCTCTTCAAGATGAATCACTTTATGTACTCCCCAATTGTAAGTCGCTTTGGATAAAAGCATCTGCCAAATGACTAAATGTAAATGTAAATGAATGAAATGGACACTAAATAGAATAAATTATTATTATAAAACATTGTACATTAATCGACACTATTTATCTATTGACACTTAGCATCAGTTAGTCAAGCATTATAATATGATATTATGATAATTTAGCATTATATGATGATAGAACTTTAGTAATTAGAATAACCAAGTATGAATTCATATTTGTCATGTTGACTGAACTTAGGACTGGTGGTGGTGCTTAAGATATTGTTTGTCATTTAGTGTTTCTATAAAAAAGGGGGGAAAATTGATAAGATAAAACTACTACGAATTATACCACTAATAACAATCTGGGTTCATGAATATTAATCACGTTGTATGGGTTCGCTCGAATTGATTCGCTGAAATCAAAACAGGGATGATAATACAGCTTTCCTGTAGCTCAAATGGTAGAGCATGGTGCTAGCAACGCCAAGATCATGGGTTCGATTCCCAGGGAAAGCAAGAGCTGATAAAATATAAAACTGTAACTTGAATGCAATGTAAGTCGCTTTGGATAAAAGCGTCTGCTAAATGCATAAATGTAATAGGTGAGCGCCGGCCAATGAGATTGTCGTTTGCGCATTAGTTCCGCCCACTAGCAGAAAACCCAGCAGTTCTTAAAAGCTGAAGAATTCCAAAAGGAACTCTGTTATTTTGACAGGAAAACACAACAAAGAATATCGTTTACATGTAGCGCGTCAATTCTGCATGTTATGAAAGACTCTTTCGCTCTGTATCTTTCTTTGCGCGCGCGTGTGTATGTGTGTGTGTGTGTGTGTGTGTGTGAGAGACAAAGCTACGGCAAGCCGTGCGCTTCACACTAGAGTTTATGGTATGTCAAATACAGCTACACTGCGCATCCATTCAGATGAACTGAAAAATAAAATGATAATATATTATAGTAACGCCGCATTTTATTGTCAGTAACGGCAACGGCGTTGTAACGGGGGAAACAGTAATTCGTTTGATTACTCGTTACTGAAAACAATAACGCCGTTAGTAAAGCCGTTTATTTATAACGCCGTTATTCCCATCACTGGTTGTGTCAGACATTAGAAGATAGTTTACAGAGAAAGGAGGACTTTATAAAGTTTTTGAATGGCCCCATTTTGTTGACAGTCAATTAAAAATAAATCCCAATCAAGCAGATCTACATTTATGGTTAATTCAATTCAGTTTTATTTATACAGCACTAAATCATAAATATTATTTCATAGCACTGTTAATACCCAACTCAAAACACATTTCAACTGTTTATACACTCACCGGCCACTTTATTAGGTACACCTGTTCAATTGCATGGTAACTCAAATTGCTAATCAGCCAACCACATGGCAGCAACTCAATGCATTCAATGCAACTCATCTAGATGTGGTGAAGACGACTTGCTGAAGTTCAAACCGAGCATCAGAAAGGGGAAGAAAGGGGATTTAAGTGACTTTGAATGAGGAATGGTTGTTGGTGCCAGATGGGCTGGTCTGAGTATTTCAAAAACTGCTGATCTACTGGGATTTTCACGCACAACAATCTCTAGGGTTTACAGAGAATGGTCCGAAAAAGAGAAAATATCCAGTGAGTGGCAGTTGTGTGGACAAAAATGCCTTGGTGATGTCAGAGGCCAGAGGAGAATGGGCAGACTGGTTAGAGACGATAAAAAGGCAACAGTAACTCAAATAATCACTCGTTACAACCAAGGTATGCAGAATACCATCTCTGAACGCACAACACGTTGAACCCTGAAGCAGATGGGCTACAGCAGCAGAAGACCACACCGGGTGCCGCTCCTGTCAGCTAAGAAAAGGAAACGGAGGCTACAATTTGCACAGGCTCACCAAAATTGGACAAAAGAAGATTGGAAAAACGTTACCTGGTCTGATGAGTCTTGATTTCTGCTGCAACATTCAGATGGTAGGGTCAGAATTTGGCGTAAAGAACATGAAAGCATGGATCCATCCTGCCTTGTCTCAACGGTTCAGGCTGCTGGTGGTGGTGTAATGGTGTGGGGATATTTTCTTGGCACACTTTGGGCCCCTTAGTACCAATTGAGAATCTTTTAAACACCACAGCCTACCTGAGTATTGTTGCTGACCATGTCCATCCCTTTATGACTACAGTGTACCCATCTTCTGATGGCTGCTTCCAGCAGGATAATGCACCATGTCACAAAGCTCAAATCATCTCAGACTGGTTTCTTGAACATGACAATGAGTTCACTTTACTCAAATGGCCTCCAAAGTCACCAGATCTCAATCCAATACAGCATCTTTGGGATGTGGTGGAACGGGAGATTGTTGTGCAGCCGACAACTGTGTAATGTTATCTTGTCAATATGGACCAAAATGTCTGAGGAATGTTTCCAACACCTTGTTGAATCTATGCCACTAAGAATTAAGGCAGTTCTGAAGGCAAAAGGGGGTCCAAGCTGGTACTAGCAAGGTGTACCTAATAATGTGGCCAGTGAGTGTATATGTAGATGTACCAAACATATACTACCAAAAGAAATTTAAAATTTAAAAACATTTAACAATCGTTCAGTCTGGGTATTACACTAATGTGTTGTTGACGTGTGTTAAATCGTGAATGCTGTGCTAGATAAACGCCAACAGCCTGATCTTGTTGATCCTCTGGAGGGTCCTGGAAAGGGGAGCAGGTGTAGTGGAAGACAAGACAGTGCTGCGGTCTCGTGGAACCTGTGGTGACCTGCAGTATTCCTCTCTCAGACGGCATATGCTGGGAGGAGCAAACACAAGTTTAGATTACATTCACTGCTGACCATGCTTTTCCACTTGGCCTCCATCACATCTGCATCTCCATCAGGAGTGGAAGCTGTGGTCCAGTAGAGGTGGTTCATAACTGTTGGCCTCCACTGCTTCAGATCTTCACACTCCCATCTTCCAAAGCCTTAGAAACACACCACATGACAAAAAGTTACCAATTAGTTCTGCAAACAATGGGTCTCATTCATTAATAATTGCGTACATTTTTTGTATTTCTACGCACATTTGAACTTCTCACGAAAACTTTCCGCATGATTCACAACACGTGCTTACGCACATAAGCTTGTTCTTAAACTCGTTCTTCTGTTAGTGAATTTGGAGTCTTCTAAATGAGCTCCCGCGTGCACAAGGTTAGTAATTAGCATAATACACGCCCAAACCAGTTCCATATAAGGGCTTTCCACAAAGCGGTACTACAGGTGCATCTCAATGAATTAGAATGTCGTGAAAAAGTTCATTTTTTCTTGTAAGTTATTTCAAAAAGGGAAACTTTTATATATTTTAGATTCATTGCATGTAAAGTAAAACATTTCAAAAGTTTTTTGTTTTAATTTTGATGATTAGAGCTTACAGCTCACGAAAGTCAAAAATCAGTATCTCAAAATATTAGAATATTTACATTTGAGTTTCAGTTAATGACCATCCCTACAGTATAAATTCTGGGTATCTCTTGCTCTTTGAAACCACAATAATGGAGAAGACTGTTCATCTTCTGGATCATTGCCAACTCAGCATTGACACCCTCCACAAAGAGGGTAAGTCACAGAGGGTCATTACTGAAAGGTGTGGCTGTTTACAGAGTGCTGTATCAAAGCATATTAAATGCAAAGTTGACTGGAAGGAAGAATTTGGGTAGGAAAAGGTGCACAAGCAACAGGGATGACTGCAAGCTTGAGAATACTGTCAAGCAAAGCTGATTCAAACACTTGTGAGAGCTTCACAAGGAGTGGACTGAGGCTGGAGTCAGTGCATCAAGAGTCACCACGCTCAGACGTCTTCAGGAAAAGGGCTACCAAGCCACTTCTGAACCAGAGACAACGTCAGAAGCGTCTTACCTGGGCTGTGGAGAAAAAGAACTGGACTGTTGCTCAGTGGTCCAATGTCCTCTTTTCAGATGAAAGTACATTTTGCATTTCATTTGGAAATCAAGGTCCCAGAATCTGGAGGAAGAGTGGAGAGGCACAGAATCCATGTTGCTTGAAGTCCAGTGTGAAGTTTCCACAGTCAGTGATGATTTGGGCTGCCATGTCATCTGCTGGTGTTGGTCCACTGTGTTTTTTGAAGTCCACAGTCAATGCAGCCATCTACCAGGAAATTTTAGAGCACTTCATGCTTCCTTCTGCTGACAAGCTTTATGGAGATGCTGATTTTCCAGCAGGACTTGGCACCTGCCCTCACTGCCAAAGGTACCAAAAGCTGGTTCAAGGATCATGGTGTTACTGTGCTTGATTGGCCAGCAAACTCGCCTGACAATATGCTTGTCAAGAGGAAGATGGGAGACACCAGTCCCAACAATGCAGATGACCTGAAGGCCGCTATCAAAGCAACCTGGGCTTCCATACCACCTCAGCAGTGCCACAAACTGATCACCTCCATGCCACGCCGAATTGAGGCAGTAATTAAAGCAAAAGGAGCCCCTACCAAGTATTGAGTACATATACAGTAAATTAACATACTTTCCAGAAGGCCAACAATTCACTAAAAAAATATTTTTTATTGGTCTTATGAAGTATTCTAATTTGTTGAGATAGTGAATTGGTGGGTTTTTGTTAAAAGTGAGCCTAAATCATCACAATTAAAAGAACCAAAGACTTAAACTACTTCAGATTGTGTGCATTGAATTTATTTAATACACAAGTTTCACAATTTGAGTTGAATTACTGAAATAAATGAACTTTTCCATGACATTCTAATTTATTGAGATGCACCTGTAGTCCAGAGAAAGACAATTATGGCACCGAAATAAAAGACGAAGAAAAAGAACTTTAACGATAATGAACGTGAGGTTTTGCTGTCGGAGGTGGAAGCCAGAAAAAAAGTGCTTTTTAAAGGTGTATCCATTGGCGTAACTGAACAGCCATTCGTCACTCTCAGCAAACATATCTGTGCGCTCTCTAAAGATGCGCTCTCTCCTTAGAGCACGCGCCGCAATGTCTTCAAGCAGTACCAAGTGTGCCATGCCTCCAAACACAAAGTGAGACACAATAATCTCTGTTTATATAAGGATAGATCAGGTGCTTTGTTGTTTGGACCTCTAATTATATATATATATATATATATATATATATATATATATATATATTGGACCTCTAATTATACTTTATTATCAATTTTAATGTCTAGTTACTTTTCACCCACTCTGTAAATAACATATCTAATTATATGTGGGGTTCTTTATACATGCTTATAAGGCCCCGGGCGTACATGATTATTGCGTACGTGTGGTATAAGTTGTTCTTGAATTTTTTCGTACATTTAGAATAAATTTTAGTACGAAAGTTTTTGATGAATCATGATTTATTCGTGAAACCGTCCGTACACAAAAATTTGTGCGTACGCATGTTTAGTGAATGAGATCCATTGTCACTAAGCTGTTACTAGACTTGATGGTAATAATATTAGCAAAATGAGGTTAACCTACCAGTTATGCCTTCATACGGTAACGTTTTTACACGGTTTTAAAAATATATAGCTAATGCTTACTAGCTAGCTGCGGTGCTTTACAACAACTTATACACATCTCGTTGATTATGTTCACTGATTTGGTAGTTAACAAATGTTAAAAAAACAAGACTTACGGTGAACAGTTCACGTTTTCATGGAGCTGCATCTCTGACGGATCCGTGAGCATCATGTCTCCCGCCGGCGGCCGAACACAGGCTGACCCGGACCCGATGAAGAAGCTGTGTGCACCAAAGAAACTGCACCAGCTCGGAGTCTCACTAGGTTCTTGCTTTGGCATCCCATGTTGAACTGCATCATATCGCCGGGATGATAATCCTCCGGTATAAAGTGATCGCTAAGTCAAGGAAAGCGTCACTTTTTCTTCTAAATTTGTGCCCTCACGTCTTGTAAAACATTTTCAAATCCTGCATTAACGGTTCATATGGTATTTTCATACAAGGTTATATATTCATTTGATTTTTTTTTAACCTGCAATATGCACTTTAAGGACTCGTGGAAACAGCTTAATATCAAGAATATGATATTTATTAACAGACTGAACAGGAACAACTTTTTATCTTAACATCAGCTCACACACTAAAACGACATTCCTTTTGGGGGCGCCATAGCTCTATTTAACCCTTTTTTAATACACTACAGTATGTGGGATTATTAGCAGAAATCATCCCATGTGTCATATTCGCGGGGACAGTATGCTTGGAAATAATATTTCATGTCTTCCATTGCATTCGTTATTTGTAGTGCGCCAGCCACCCAATAGCAATCAGATTTATGCTTTTGGTACTTTTAATAGGCTATAAAACAAAGTCTGCACCTTTCAAAATCAGTTTTATAGCGTAACACAAATTATTTGTCTTACAATATAGTGTTTTTCAAGCTCTTTAATGATCAGATCGCTGTATTTATGTGAATCAATTCATTGAAGTAGCCTATACTCTTTTCTTTGTGAAAATTCCACCACCTACTCCGCAAAAATGTTTGTGGCGTCCAAACTTTCATTCCTCACATGTAGCCTGTTTAATTAATAAAACGTTCTAAAGGTTGGAGTGGACTCCAACTCATTAACATAAGTTATATTGTTTTCTTTTCTGAGGTATAGGCTGTAGGCTATAACATTAAGTGACTATTCACAAGCTGTTTTATTCATGGTATAATACAGTAAATGATTGGACATAATATTTAACGTCTTCCATTCATTGTTTGTAGCACGCCAGACACCCACCCAGTAATCGCAATAATTTTGTGCTTTGTTGTTTTAATAACACAGCTTTCAAATTCTCAAATTATAAATGTGTTTTTCCTCTTTATTTCAAGTTTATTGCAAGATTTGAAAGTGAAGGAAAATCAGAAGACATTAATAAAACTAGCCTTGTTATGAGAAGCAGACCAGACACAGAGGATATAAAACAATATAACAGTTTATTGGATTCAGCGGTCGGGTAAGCAGGGCAGAATGGTGAGTATCAACTTTGAGGTTCTTGAGTGGTAAAGGATATGCTTGACAGAAGTCTCTTGCCAGGAACTCGTGGATGACGTGGTGAAGCACACACCTCGAGATGATGCCGGTGCAGAGAGTAAACGAAGACCAGAGGCAGGCAGACGTTGGAGACACGGAGAATCGACGAAGGAGAGGAACAGGAGGTAAGTAGCTAGGGGTAAGTAACAGGTAGGTTAGAGCGTATGGCTGATGTGAGTCCACTTCGTATAGTCGAGATCGGACAACTGACTGGAATGAGGTGTGTGCTTAAGTAGTGCTGGAGTGATTGAGTGAAGATTGGGTACAGGTGGCTTGAATTAGAATTCAGGTGATTGTGATCGTTGTGGTGGATTGGTGGTGGAGCCTGGCTGATCTGTGACATTACTGATGGAAGGGATCAAGGGAGGGACAGCCACTGACTCTGGCCCAGCAAGAGAAACTGGCCTCTTCATACAAGGTACATAATTGGCGTACTACTGCACATGGAAAACAATCAAATATTTAGATTTTGTTACTTGGACTGTCTGACTTTGCCTTACCTTGCAGTGTCTGGTAACACACTTACACTTCTGGAGCCACCAGACTATGATCCACCGGTGAGTACTCTTTATTAAAATCATAGGCTTGGCATGTCCTGTCCTGTCAAAACTATCAATACAAGTTCTACTGAATATGGCAGAGGGAAGGTACATCTGCAGCAGTGGAGTGCACTTCTACCAATGATGAGACGGTGTCTCCGGACTTCAGAAGGTTTGAGGTATTGTCAATTTTGTGTAAACTTTTAGTCCATAATGGACAAGTAGTCAGCAATGTGGTGCTAATAGGAAATATATTTTTAACAGGATTCAGACACTCTGCAGCCTGATAAGCAGCCTGGTAACATAGTGATTAATGCCTAAAATAAATCTACATTATGCTCAAATCCTGCTGTGCGAATTAGGTGTTTTAAAGAATTCACAAACTGTAAGAATGTCGCTAGCAGAGGGCAAGATCAAAATGACATGGACTTTGAGATGGAAATTAAATGCAAGTCACTGAGGAAACTGGACTTGGAAATCCAGAAACTAGAAAGAGAAGTAAGTGATTTCAGTTCACACTCTAACAATGACTGTAACACAATGTATTAATCATCTTTTTTTTCTCAAAAGCTCCAAGCTGACAAGTGATGACAACAATAAGACATTTTGGTCTCCAACCCTTTTCATGAATGTCCAGTACACTATATAGTTATTGATCCAGTGAAGTGGAACTAGAATTTGGGAAGATAACCACACATTGTGTGCTACCAATGGCAAACAAAATGCATGTACACATGAGAAAGTGACATACATGTGTTTGTCCCAGTCAATATCCAAAGCAACTCTGGGAGCCCTTTCTTTTCTTAGGCTGGCAATATTATGCAGCACTGTGCAGGCAACAGTCATGTTTTGTCTGGGGAGACCCTCAGGTGGTGCAGGCACTGAAATCATGATTTCAGGAGGCCTAAGGTCATTTCAATTTGAGCCCTCATTCTAGCATGGGCATAGTTGTAAGCCTACTGTGCTGGAGTTTGGGGGTCTACAAGGGGAGTCAACAGGAACGTCTCACAGGCATAGCCTTTGTCTCCTAGAAGCACACCGGAGAACTTACCTGAGAATACAAAATTATAATTCTTACAACTAGCAGAGTAAAACTTCTGACACACACATGATGTCCAAGGTGCTTAAAAACATTGTGGTGGCTTACCTAGCCCTACCCTCAGAGGGCAGTCTTTAAGTATAACTCATTTGAAGTTATGGTGCTGCGTATAACATTATCTTGAGAAACACGTGGTAGTGATAAATTCCCTATGATGTTTTTACTGGCTACTGTATACAGGCCACCAGGGCACCACACAGACTTTATTAAAGAATTAGCTGATTTTCTATCTGAGTTAGTACTGGCTGCAGATAAAGTCTTAATTGTTGGCGATTTTAATATCCATGTTGATAATGAAAAAGATGCATTAGGATCAGCATTCGTAGACATTCTGAACTCTATTGGGGTTAGACAACACGTGTCAGGACCTACTCATTGTCGAAATCTTACTCTAGATTTAATACTGTCACATGGAACTGATGTTAATGGTGTTGAAATTCTGCAGCAAAGCGATGATATATCAGATCATTATCTAGTCTTGTGTAAACTCCATATAGCTAAAACTGTAAACTCTGTTCCTTGTTACAAGTATGGTAGAACCATCACTTCTACCACAAAAGACTGCTTTGTAAGTAATCTTCTTGATTTATCTCAATTCCTCAGCATATCCAACAGCGCAGAAAAACTTGATGATGTTACGTAAGTTATGACTATAACTATGGATCTATGAGACCGAATGATGACCGTCACCACGGTCTTACCTTGAATGTCGCCATTCTGCTACCTTTCCGAGACCTAATGTAAACAAAGTCAGGTGACTGACCCTGAGTGGTTGGTTCACTATAAAACATCCGGGTGAACGAAGCACTTCCTCTTGCCTGGAACGCCTCTGTTCATCCCGAGTGACAAGAGATGGTGACGGTCATCATTCGGTCTTATAGATCCATAGTTATAGTCATAACTTACGATCTATTTCGACCTCACTCAGACCGTCACCACGGTCTTACCTTGGATGACTAGTAACATCAGGGTCACGAGGGGTGAGAAGCCTCTCTTTCCTCACATCCCTGCTTAGAAGCTGACTGCAGAACTGCAGACCCAAACGAAACTTGTTCTGCAACATTGACCCTGTAATACCGGGCAAAGGTACAAGGTGAACTCCATGAGGCCACTGCACATATATCTGTAAGTGCCACGCCTTTCAGTGCTGCCCATGATGTGGCTAGACTCCTAGTAGAATGAGCCACCAGGTTCCCTGGAATTTGTAAGCTCCGGGTGGAGTATGCTTGTGCAATAGTGTTCACTATCCAGTGTGAGAGACGCTGCTTCGAAATTGGTCGTCCAATGCTTTTTTTATCAAAACACAGAAACAACTGGGTATGTGACTGTCGCAACCCCTGTGTGCGCTCAATGTATGTGCGGAGTGCTCTTACTGGGCACAGACTATAAAGGTCAAGTCCAGTAGATAAAGAATCTGGGTCAGGTTTAAAAGCTGCAAGTTCAACTGCCTGATTGACTGTGGAAGGATTGAGAATCTTGGGAAGAAAAGCAGGATTAGGCCAAAGAGAGACCCCCGAGTAATCTGTTTTCCATCTCAAA
>CM041812.1:34726011-34830716 GCA_023376895.1 Aspiorhynchus laticeps
ATTATGGTCCCAGCTTACTGATAGTAGCTTGATAATAGCTTACTGAAATTTTTTCCTCCCAACTGTCCAGGCGTAGTTGGGAGCCCATTCCGGCCACCCTTTTTGCAATGCTATGCAGTCCCTCCTTGGGGGCCTGAGCCCCTGGGATTCCACTTTCTCTGCAGTGCATCCCTAACTGATGACCGGGACTGAGCCACCTGTTTGCGCCATGTTTCCCACCTGGCACTTCGGCTGTCATAAAATTTCCGAAAATTACTATTCTGTCTTCCACCAAACTCCCATGGTTGTGGTCGATTAAAGGGGGGAGGCTGAGGAAGCTGACAGCCTTGATATGACTGTCTAGTTATCCTAGAGCGACCAAATGTGTGCTGCACTGACCCTTCTACAACGCGCTTGTTCTGCTTTGTCAAGCGTTGCTTGAGAGTCTGGGTGAAAAACTCGACCAGGAGTAACTGGCATGTAACTCAGTTCTTTTCTGATAGTGTCAGGCAGGGAGGTTTGTGCTAACCATATCTGCCTACGAGAAAGTATTGCAGATGACATAGAGGCACCAATGTCCCTAGTAAGCTGTGCATGTGTAGCAAGGGCTGCATCCACCAAACCCAAAACGTCCCGATCTTCCTGACCTATAACTTTTCTTAGAGCTGCCAAAATTATGGCCAGCGCATTACCAGACCGGGCCGCACGTGTGGCCGCATTATAAATCCGACACACCAGATTATCGGTCTTTTCACATTCTTTCCTGGGACACCGGGGGTCATCAGTCACCCGGTCTGGACCTAGAGGTGTTAATGCTGCCATTTCACGCTCTACTGCTGGCATACCTCCCATGCCCGTTTCTGTAGCATACTGTATTTTAACAAAACGCCTGCAACCAGCGTTGAATTGAGGGGTGGCTTTAGGATTATTCCAGGCCTTGCTTAACATCTGAGAATAATCCTCAGCCACAGGGATCGAAACAGAAGGTTGGGACTGAGAGACTCCTGCCCACACCCCTTGCCCCACCGACACTGTCTGAGTTTCAGTCTGTGTTTCCAACTCCAAAATTCTTGCAGCACTAAGAATTCGAGTGACAATATCAGGCTGTGCAGAGTCTCCATCCTTCACAGAAGACTTTGACTCGTCCCCCTGATCTTCCCCACTCATGTCCTGATCATTACTGCCAAACAGGGAGTCATGAGCATGAAGAGAAATAGCATCGGGAGGGTTACCTTTTTTCTCCCGATATGAAGGAAAATCATTATAAGAAAAGACAACAGATTGCGTGCTTCTCCCCCTTTCCTGCGGCCTAAAATGGTCCATTTTCCCTGCCAGATCTTGTAAGGTTGCCAAAATTTGCTGCTGAGTGTCAGAATGTGAATCTGAAACTTTTGACCTTCTCTCACAGGTGGCCTCAGCACGGCTAGGAGAACGCTCTCTTCTTCGTTTAAGGGAGTGTGCATCACCCATCGATGACTGGACTCCACTTTTAGAGGCTACCTGTTTAATAAACCGGACTCTTTGCACCCTTTCTTGCAGAGAGAAATTTACAGCAGCAGGACATGGCTCTTCAATGTCCTCCAATAAATGAGTCATTCCCAAACATGATGGACATTCCCGGTGACCATCACAAGGATGCAAAGTAGTATGACAGTAACAGCAGAATGATTGACTCATGATTGCTGAACATCCAATACAGCTGCGTACAGCCGTAAGACAAATAACACACAAAATATAAATGCCTTACTTCTGCGAACAGGGATTTGTTAATAAGTAATGTGTGCAACACCCAAAAGTCAAATAAAATCTCACTCAATCCACTGCGAACAGTAGTATCACAGAGCAAGCATATTAACTCTCAGTTCATTCAGTCAATAAGACAATTAGATAAATTAGGAGGTATCAACACCTATTCTATGCGCGAACGCACAGATCAACAGGTGGGAAAATCCCCCCGCTGCGAACAGCGGAACAGTGTGAACAAAAAATCCTCCTTTAGTTTTATGAATAATAGAACAAAAAGCTACTTACCAATCCGTACGTTTTCAAAAGCGTCGGAATACAATCTGTAAACAAATATCAAACTCGTAAATCAGAATAATAAACATCAACCACTTACCTAAATATAGAAGGGAAAAAAAGGAAAAATTACCGCAATCCTCAGGGGCACCAGGCGCCTGCACTATAGTGACGGATTGAATGAGTAATATTCCAATATCAGCGTATGCACGCGGATTCTCCAAACCGGTCTCAGAAGAGGCGAGAAAGGCAAAGAGGAAGTGCTTCGTTCACCCGGATGTTTTATAGTGAACCAACCACTCAGGGTCAGTCACCTGACTTTGTTTACATTAGGTCTCGGAAAGGTAGCAGAATGGCGACATTCAAGGTAAGACCGTGGTGACGGTCTGAGTGAGGTCGAAATAGATCAGAAACTATGGCCTCTCTCTTTTCTAGCACTTTAGATACAGTTGCTCCTTTACGCTTAAGGAAGATCAAAGAAAACAGTCAGACTCCGTGGTATAATGAGCACAATCGCACCCTAAAGAGAGCAGCCCGGAAAATGGAGCGCAGCTAGAGGAAAACAAAACTAGAGGTATTTTGTATAGCTTGGCGGGAAAGTACCCTATCCTACAGAAAAGCATTAAAAACTGCTAGATCTGCTTACTTTTTGTCTCTTCTAGAAGAAAACAAACATAACCCCCGGTATTTATTCAATACAGTCACCAAATTAACGAAAAATAAAGCATCAACAGGTGTTGTCATTTCCCAAGAACACAGCAGTAATGATTTTATGAACTACTTTACTTCCAAGATCGATACTATCAGAGATAAAATTGTAACCATGCAGCCATCAGCTACAGTATCGCATCAGATAGTGCACTATAGATCCCCTGAGGAACAATTCCACTCATTCTCTACTATAGGAGAGGAAGAATTGTATAAACTTGTTAAATCATCTAAACCAACAACATGTATGTTAGACTCTATTCCATCTAAACTACTAAAAGAGCTGCTTCCAGAAGTCATATATCCTCTTTTGGCTGTTATTAATTCATCATTGTCATTAGGATATGTCCCCAAAACCTTCAAATTGGCTGTTATTAAGCCTCTCACTAAAAAAACACAATTTGACCCCAAAGATCTAGTTAATTACAGACCGATCTCAAATCTCCCTTTTCTGTCAAAGATACTAGAAAAGGTAATATCCTCACAATTATATTCCTTCTTAGAGAAAAATGGTATCTGTGAGGAATTCCAGTCAGGATTTAGACCGTATCATAGTACTGAGACTGCTCTCATTAGAGTTACAAATGACCTGCTTCTATCATCTAATCGTGGTTGTATCTCTTTATTAGTTCTACTGGATCTTAGCGCTGCGTTTGACACTATCGACCACAACATTCTTTTAAATGGACTAGAACACTTTGTTGGCATTAGTGGAAGTGACTTAGCATGGTTCAAATGGTCGTACTTATCTGACCGCCATCAGTTCGTAGCAGTGAATGAAGAGGTATCATATCGATCACAAGTGCAGTATGGAGTACCTCAAGGCTCAGTACTAGGGCCGTTACTTTTCACGCTTTACATGTTACCCTTGGGAGATATTATCAGGAGACATGGTGTTAGCTTTCACTGTTATGCTGATGATACTCAGCTCTATATTTCTTCACGGCCTGGTGAAACACACCAAATTGAAAAACTAACGGAATGCATAGTCGATATAAAAAACTGGATGACGAGTAACTTCTTACTGCTAAATTCTGAAAAAACAGGTGTTAATTATCGGACCTAAAAACTCCACATGTAATAACCTAGAACACTATCTAACACTTGACGGCTGCTCTGTCAATTCTTCATCAGTTAGGAACCTAGGTGTGCTGTTTGATAGCAATCTTTCATTTGAAAGCCATGTTTCTAACATCTGTAAAACTGTGTTTTTCCATTTCAAAAACATATCTAAATTGTGACCTATGCTTTCAATGTCAAATGCAGAAATATTAATTAATGCGTTTATGACCTCAAGGTTAGATTATTGTAATGCTTTACTGGGTGGTTGTTCTGCATGCTTGATCAACAAACTACAGTTGGTCCAAAATGCAGCAGCTAGTGTCCTTACTAGAACCAGGAAGTATGACCATGTTAGCCCGGTTCTGTCAACACTGCACTGGCTTCCTATCAAACAACGTATAGATTTTAAAATCTTGTTAATTACTTATAAAGTCCTGAATGGCTTAGCTCCTCAGTACTTGAGCGAGCTCTTATCACATTATAGTCCTCCACATCCGCTGCATTTTCAAAACTCTGGCCATTTGATAATACCTAGAGTATCAAAATTGACTGCGGGCGGCAGATCCTTTTCCTATTTAGCATCCAAACTCTGGAACAATCTACCTAACACTGTTCGGAAGGCAGACACACTCTGTCAGTTTAAATCTAGATTAAAGACACATTTCTTTAACCTGGCTTACACGTAACACACTACTACACTTCTATTATTCAAATCCGTTAAAGGATTATTAGGCGGCATTAATTAGATCAACCGGAACCGGGAACACTCCTCATAACACACGATGTACTCGTTACATCGTAAGAAGAATGGCATCTATGCTAATATACTGTATGTCTTTTTCTTTCTTATTCTGTTTCTCAGTCCGTGTCCGGATCAGATGGTGGATCGGCGCCGGGAGATGATGTCTGCAGCCCTGATCGTCGGTGGAGGCCGGATACCTCAACTTAAAATACAATAAAACTTAAAATAAAACAAAATAACTAAATATATAATAAAATAACTAACTACATAATTCTATTATTGTTAGAAATTGCAACAATATAAAAATAGAAATATAATACATTTATACATTTAAAATTTTAATTAAACAATAAATAAACAATAATATCCTGGCCAGAGTAGAACTGGCCCCCCGACTGAGCCTGGTTTCTCCTGAGGTTTTGTTTTCTCCATTCTGTCACAGAGGGAGTTTTGGTTCCTTGCCGCTGTCGCCTCTGGCTTGCTCAGTTGGGGACACTTAATTTCTGGCGATTATCGTCAATTTGATTTCACAGATACTATTTAAACTAAACTGAGCTAGACAATGACATCTCTGAATTGAAATGCCTTTAACTGAAAATTGAGTGTTACT
Organism: Aspiorhynchus laticeps; assembly: GCA_023376895.1. Lineage (NCBI taxonomy): Eukaryota > Metazoa > Chordata > Actinopteri > Cypriniformes > Cyprinidae > Aspiorhynchus > Aspiorhynchus laticeps. Next base: position 34,731,132 of record CM041812.1, read on the forward strand.
TATTATTATGCATTACTGACACTCTATCCTCCAATTTGATACCGTTAAGTGCTTTGACACAATCTGTATTGTTAAAAGCGCTATATACATAAAGGTGACTTGACTTGACCTAGTGAGAGGCTCTGGTAAATTCTACTGGCACAAAAGACTCTGGAGTCATGGACCGAGCCAGGCCACTTTGCCTCTAAATTTGTGATAAGGCAGTCAGCATCACAGATCATCTGTAACAATAACATGTAACCTATTAAAATCATTATTGCACAGAATTAATTTATGTAGCAAAATAATGAGTATCCTACTGTGACTGTGCTAATGTAACATTTTTTTTGTTGCAATCTGAAATTTGTGACAATAGGTACCATAGGGAGAGTATCAAGTAATTTATATGAACACTAATAATGTTCCTCATTGAAAAGTCTTCATACATTTAAAAAAAACAACAACAAATGTAATAAGAGCATCAAAACATTGTAAAATGGAGGCGTTTACTGCGGTTGTTGATTATTAAATGTTAAAATGCTGGGCCATGACTACATATTTTAAATAGGTGAATATTATGAGGTAAATTTATCAAGATGACAGTAACTTTCACATGATTAAATTAATGTTTTTTGTTCATCCCATGTGCTTTTGCACGAGGAAGTATGACAAACATAATTGGGTCATTCTATGGAAATGTCCATTTTTCTGTCCCTAGCTTTTACAGAAATATTAAACTTGAAAAACAACTTGAAAAACCTTCTTGAGCCATCAATGTGGCAATATTTGTGTTTTAATTAATTATAAAGAATTCAAAGCACCACGAAACTGCTCGTCCCCACAGCCATGTACAGAGGGAAAGTGCCTTGTTTTCAGGTCAAAAACAGGTTTTTCTACCATATATAATACAATAATGTATTCATAACTATCAAATATATCATATAGATGGCATAATAAAACAAAATGCCAAATAAATATTATAAAATTTATAATGAAAACAGTGGTCCCCTGGAGTTGTCACTGGTGTTACCGCTTAACAAAAGTCTTTTATTTTGGAATAAACAAAATCACACTGATGACATCACTTGACTTCCTTCTTCTTGTTTTCTAAAGATCTATGAAAAAAGGCCCATGTTATGTCCACTGTTTCTTTTCAGTTATCAGAAATTTTCTCATTTATCTCATAATTTCATATGAAGTTTTTAGTCGACGTCACTGGTATGACCTAGATATTTATTGTTAGGGAACTGTAAAAAAAACTATAATACAAATGGATTACACTACTTGATTTAGTGAGTATACCATGATTGACAACATGTGGTTTGATATCTTGCAGCAGACATTTTGTAAAATGCATTTTTCATGAAAGCTGTCACTGGTGTTACCTTCTTTATGGATAACACCAGTGAAGATCAGTATATCAGATCTTATGTATGTCACTGGTGTTACTGTGACTGGTGTTACCTTCCTTATGGATAACACCACTGAAGATCAGTATATCAGGTCTTATGTATGCCACTGATGTTACTGTCACTGGTGCTACCTTCCTTATGGATAACACCACTGAAGATCAGTATATCAGATCTTATGTATGTCACTGGTGTCACCTTCCTTATGGATAACACCAGTGAAGATCAGTATATCAGGTCTTATGTATGTCACTGATGTTACTGTCACTGGTGTTACCTTCCTTATGGATAACACCACTGAAGATCAGTATATCAGGTCTTATGTATGTCACTGATGTTACTGTCACTGGTGCTACCTTCCTTATGGATAACACTTCAGTGTATCAGGTCTTATGTATGTCACTACTGTCACACCTTCCTTATGGATAACAGCAGTGAAGATCAGTATATCAGGTCTTATGTATGTCACTGATGTTACTGTCACTGGTGCTACCTTCCTTATGGATAACACCACTGAAGATCAGTGTATCAGGTCTTATGTATGTCACTGGGGTTACTGTCACTGGTGTCACACTTCCTCTTATGTATGTCACTGAACTGTCACCAGGATAACACCAGTGAAGATCAGTATATCAGGTCTTATGTATGTCACTGGTGTTACTGTCACTGGTGTCACCTTCCTTATGGATAACACCACTGAAGATCAGTATATCAGGTCTTATGTATGTCACTGATGTTACTGTCACTGGTGCTACCTTCCTTATGGATAACACCACTTAAGATCAGTGTATCAGGTCTTATGTATGTCACTGGGGTTACTGTCACTGGTGTCACCTTCCTTATGGATAACACCACAGTGATGTCACTGATGTCACTATTCCTTATGGCTAGTGAAGATCAGTATATCAGGTCTTATGTATGTCTCCTGGATGTTACTGGTCTTATGTATGTCTGGTGTTACTGTCACTGGTGTTACCTTCCCTTATGGATAACACCACTGAAGATCAGTATATCAGGTCTTATGTATGTCACTGGTGTTACTGTCACTGGTGTCACCTTCCTTATGGATAACACCAGTGAAGATCAGTATATCAGGTCTTATGTATGTCACTGGTGTTACTGTCACTGGTGTTACCTTCCTTAAGGATAACACCAGTGAAGATCAGCATATCAGGTCTTATGTATCTCACTGGTGTTACCTTCCTTATGGATAACAGCAGTGAAGATCAGTATATCAGGTCTTATGTATGTCACTGATGTTACTGTCACTGGTGCTACCTTCCTTATGGATAACACCACTGAAGATCAGTATATCAGGTCTTATGTATGTCACTGGTGTCACCTTCCTTATGGATAACACCAGTGAAGATCAGTATATCAGGTCTTATGTATGTCACTGGTGTTACTGTCACTGGTGTTACCTTCCTTATGGATAACACCACTGAAGATCAGTATATCAGGTCTTATGTATGTCACTGGTGTTACTGTCACTGGTGTTACCTTCCTTATGGATAACACCACTGAAGATCAGTATATCAGATATTATGTATGTCACTGGTGTTACTGTCACTGGTGTTACCTTCCTTATGGATAACACCACTGAAGATCAGTATATCAGGTCTTATGTATGCCACTGGTGTTACTGTGCTGTTACTGTGTTACTGTACTGTTTTTTTCTGTCACATTAAATAAAACAACTCCATATTTCATGCATTTTCATTATTTTTCTGTAACACTAACTACGTGTTGAAAAAAATAATATTTCATAACTTTTTATATTGCTAAAGAAGGTAAACACAATAGGACAAAAATAGTACATGTTGTCTTGAAATAATTGCACAAAAAAGCTAAAAATAAATAAATTAAGCTGTCATTTATATGTATTCATAAATGTTGCTTTAAACTGAATTTTACAGTAAAGCGATGTAGCGTGAGCTGTTTACCTCAGCAGACTCCACACAGAACGAAGAGAGATCACCGCGAGGAGAGAGCAGCGGTAGATCATCAAAAATACACCAAGTACTGTATAAAAAGGCAAAACATTTATTAAACAACATAAACAAAATAGTGTAAAAAATTCACATTTATAAAATAAATAAATCAAATTGAAGCACTCAAAGCACACACAAACTCTCACAATGTTGTGTCTTTTCTGGTGCGCCACCATATAATCTATCTGTGTAACACACACGAGGCTTCTGAGCATAAGATGGCTCTTCAGAATCAGTCTGAGCTTTATTCACCAGCTGTGCACAAACACACTTTGTTGTGGTTTATCAGGAGCTCTTGGCACGTACGTGTATATACCTCTAAGAAAAACATAATACCACCAAACTGATTAAATAAATGGAAAAATATTTCACATAGAGGAACTATTAACCAATTTAAATTGCTATTCAAAGTTGTAAAATCCACAAAAGTCCACTAGATAGTGTGCACACACTTTCCGTGCTCACAGCACAGTGATATACTTTGAAAGACTCGCACGCGAGACACAGCAGAACATAGAAAGTGAAGTATATTCCTAGTCAGCAGCTCACTGCTGAGTGACATTTCAGACACAGAGATACACCCTATAGCTGTCAGCGATCATGCTGCTGTTTCTTTAACTCTAGTAAATAAGAAGGCCACTCCACCAAGTAATAACTGGAGATTCAATACATCATTGCTTAAAGACGACGATTTTATTAAATATTTTAAAGAAGAGTGGGCTTTATATTTAGACTATAATGACCTGCCTGGAACATCAGCATCTGTTCTCTGGGAAGCAGGCAAAGCTGTGATGAGAGGTAGAATAATCTCATTCTCATCGCATAAAAAGAAAAGAGAAAATAAATGTATTCAGGAATTAGAAGAAACCATAAAAACTTTAGAAGAATCCTACGTATCCTCCCAGGAACAGGAAATGCTGAAAAAAATATGTAAAGCAAAACTAGAATTAAATGAAATTATTAATAAAAAAACTAAATTCTTAGCACAAAGACTTCGCTGGCAAGAATTTGAATATGGTAACAAATCAGGTCAATTCCTAGCAAACCAGTTAAAAATAAATAAAGAAAAAACAACTATATGTGCTGTTAAAGATTTAACTGGGGATACAGTATATGACCCTGAAAGAATAAACAACACTTTCAGAGATTTTTACGAATCTTTATATTCTCCACAGATAAACCCATCTAAAGACGAAATTGACCAATTTCTTGACAATATAACTCTTCCGAAATTAACAGACAATCAAGCGATGGCATTGGATTCTCCACTGACATCAGATGAACTTCAGGAAGCTTTGAACAGTATGCCCAATAAAAAGGCTCCAGGTCCAGATGGCTTTCCAGCAGAATTCTATAAAGAATTCTGGGCTATTCTGGCACCAACATTCTACAGAATTCTACAGGCTTATGGATAACACCACTGAAGATCAGTATATCAGGTCTTATGTATGTCACTGGTGTTACTGTCACTGGTGTCACCTTCCTTATGGATAACACCAGTGAAGATCAGTATATCAGGTCTTATGTATGTCACTGGTGTTACTGTCACTGGTGTTACCTTCCTTATGGATAACACCAGTGAAGATCAGTATATCAGGTCTTATGTATGTCACTGGTGTTACTGTCACTGGTGTTACTGTCACTGGTGCTACCTTCCTTATGGATAACACCACTGAAGATCAGTATATCAGGTCTTATGTATGTCACTGGTGTTACTGTCACTGGTGTTACCTTCCTTATGGATAACACCAGTGAAGATCAGTATATCAGGTCTTATGTATGTCACTGGTGTTACTGTCACTGGTGTTACCTTCCTTATGGATAACACCACTGAAGATCAGTATATCAGGTCTTATGTATGTCACTGGTGTTACTGGATAACACCAGTGAAGATCAGTATATCAGATATTATGTATGTCACTGGTGTTACTGTCACTGGTGTTACCTTCCTTATGGATAACACCACTGAAGATCAGTATATCAGGTCTTATGTATGCCACTGGTGTTACTGTGCTGTTACTGTGTTACTGTACTGTTTTTTTCTGTCACATTAAATAAAACAACTCCATATTTCATGCATTTTCATTATTTTTCTGTAACACTAACTACGTGTTGAAAAAAATAATATTTCATAACTTTTTATATTGCTAAAGAAGGTAAACACAATAGGACAAAAATAGTACATGTTGTCTTGAAATAATTGCACAAAAAAGCTAAAAATAAATAAATTAAGCTGTCATTTATATGTATTCATAAAGTCAGATGACAGGCCTGTGTCTGAAACAAATGAAACTGAATGAAATGCAGTCAAATCAATGAAGAGCAACGAAGACTTCTGACCATAATTTTGTCTGACAAACAGATTATTTATTTATTTAATGTTTTTCTCTCTCTATCTATCTTTTAAACTTTAATTTAATATAAAACTCTGCATTGCCACCCAGTGGTCAAAGTGACTGGATTACAATATAAATTTTCTAGAAAAATAAATAATTAAATTTACACTTGCATTTTAAGGAATCATAAAATTAGATTTGATTATACAGCAGCTTTACAGCTGAAAGAGGAAATACTTTTTGTCTTCCTAGATACAGAGATGTCACTGTGTGAGTCAAACTCTGAGTGGATGATGCAAAAGCCCTAAAAGAGGAAATAATATCTGCTCTTTTCACCTCAGTTAAATATTTCTCTGATGATTGTTCGACGCTCATCTATCAAGATGGACCTGTACATAACCATTCTCACCCTAACTATTGTTCTTTCAACAAGTGCTGAATGTAAGTTACTTTTTTTTATTGCTTAGGTACTGTTTTCATTTGCCGTAAAATGACAAACTTGTAAATGATCAATTGCAACAATTATTTCCTTAAAATTAAAAAAAGTATTGTCTTATATTAGGATTTTGAATGTTTGAATGTTTTATGTTTTTATTCATTTGAATGTTTCAACAGTCATTGTTTAAATATACACAAAGTAAAGTGAAGTGAAGTGACGTATGGCAATGGTGATCCATACTCGGAATTTGTGCTCTGCATTTAACCCATCCAAGTCCAAGTACACAGTAGTGAACACACACCTGGAGCAGTAGGCAGCCAATGCTGCGGTGCCCGGGGAGCAGTTGGGGGTTCGGTTCTTGCTCAAGGGTCTCACCTCAGTCGTGGTATTGAGGGTGGAGAGAGCGCTGGTTATTCACTCCCCCCACACTGCAGTGTTTCCTTCCATAATGTGTGTGTGTGTGTGTGTGTTATCCAGCAAGACATATTGAAATGATGCAGTTGCTCAACCAAATTACTGTGAAGGGTACTGTGATCAGTGTATATCATTAAAAATATATGTATGCGAGTGAGTGTTTTGTATGTGAGGGGAGGTAAGTACATATGTGTGAGAGGGATGAAGTTAACAAATTTATGTACTTTAATATGTATTTACTTTGTAATAAATGTAAATTTATCTCATTACATAAATGAATAAGTTATGGTGTAAAGGTTTTTATTACAATTAGCCTAACTTAATCAACTAATGCAAGCGTTATGAAGACAAAATCAGCTTACTAATAACATTAGACATATTAAATATATTAGATTTAAGTTGTGCTATTTTAGCCTAGACGTCCTTTACAAAAATAAGAAAACGTGTATTAGTAAAACGAAATCTAACATAAATTATGTTGAGATACTTCCGGGTTTCCCCGGGGGAAGCACAAGGTGACTTATAGGACAGGGGTGTGTCTTCTGACGTCACACGTGGATGTGGGTGGGGTTGGTTGTCCACCGCAGGATGCAGTGAGCCCTACTTGGTGGACGCGCATTATACACGTTTCATTTGGATTACATAATCAGAGAATATTTGTTTTCTATGTTTGTCATGGGGAGCACATGAGAAAGAAAACAGAATACAACACGAACACAAGCCTGACATCTATATGGTTTGGTTTCATTATTTTACAGCGCACAACGTTTTGTTTTTATTGTCACCTTTATTTATATAGCGCTTTTAACAATACAGATTGTGTCAAAGCACTTAACAGTATCAAGTTGGAGGATAGAGTGTCAGTAATGTATAATAATAAGATTAAACACTCAATTTTCAGTTAAAGGCATTTCATTATTGAATTCGGAGATGTCATTGTCTAGCTCAGTTTAGTTTAAATAGTATCTGTGAAATCCAATTGACGATAATCGCTAGAAATTAAGAGTGTTTTTATTGTATACTGTACACAAAAAAATGTACACCCTTAACAGATTCAAACGATGTAATTGTTCTTGTCTGTATGACCAAAAAAGACAGCGTATTTTAAGTGCAAATGATCACACTGGTGCCTCCATGTTTACTGTCATGTAGTATGTTCATTGCTATTCAGCTTCCACACTCCGCACAAACACTTGAAAATGCGCACATTTAATATAGACATAATAGCCTACTTGTAATATAGAGCAGCCCGCTCATTTTCAGAGATAAAATTCTGGCTAGACCACTGGTTTATATGTTTATATGTACGTACCCGTGTTTGCATGGATTGGTACATGATGTCACTGTCAGGAGCAAAAGGTGGTGGTAATGTACCATAAAGCTGGTTGCCAATCGCCATAAAACACAAAGATGATGAAGTCACCATCAGACGGAAGTACTTCTGTCAGATCCAGGATCAGTAAATGTAGCTTTGTGGACACTACCACACTACTTGATCAACAAAAGAGCTTCACTACTGAAATGCTATTTGATTCAGAAAACAGCAACGCTACCACCACATGACATGAGGCTGGATTGGGCCATTTTTGTACATATTTGGCAAAAAAAATGTATACTTCTGTTATTGTCAACCCCACAGATACCTTCAGTCAGTATGTGGCTGAATCAGGCCGCTTCTCTTCTACCATTAGAAAAACTGACCTATGACGTACATCAGAGGTCTAATGATTTTTGGCACCTCATCCACTTTTTGGGACTTTCTTTAAAATGCTTGCTGACTGTTTTATTTCCTCGAAGATTAAAAAACTCTATAACTCAAACTTTGTTTAGAAAACTGGTTCCATTTGATTAGGGCTAATGACTGAAACTGGTTCATGGCTGAGTATAAGAGGTCCTATATGGGGGCAGTCGTGGCCTAATGGATGGAGAGTTGGACTTGTAACCCGAAGGTCGTGGGTTCAAGTCTCAGGTCCGGCAGGGATTGTAGGTGGGGGGAGTGAACAACCAGCACTCTCTCCACCCTCAATACCACGACTGAGGTGCCCTTGAGCAAGGTACCGAACCCCCAACTGCTCCCCGGGTGCCGCAGCATTGGCTGCCTACTGCTCTGGGTGTGTGTTCACTACTGTGTGTGTGCACTTGGATGGGTTAAATGCAGAGCACAAATTCCGAGTATGGGCCACCCCCCCCCCCCCCTACACAAAAAATTAATACTGGACTAATGTGTGTGTGTTTGAGTGTGGGTTCTCAGCTATCCAATGTAACTTGTCAGCTTCAAAATTGAAGTTTGTTCTTATATATTTCTATAATTTTTATGATGCTCAATCTATTTCAGTTGAACATGAAGCATTCCAATTTACAACATGCTCTGATACAGAAGAAGAGTATTTCATTGGATATGATGAAGAGGAGTTGTTGCATGTTGATTTTAAAAAGAAGAAAGGAGTAGAGACAATCCCTGATTTTACAGAACAGACAACATTTCCTGGATTTTATGAACATGGTGTTAGTAACATGGTAGGATGTAAACATGACTTACCAATATTCGCTGATGCTTTTAAGAGCGTACCACAAGTAGCGGGTGAGACATGAGAACGTACTAAACTTTTACATTGTTACAGTTGTAAACATTACTATTTAAAGTTTAAACAGAATGTAAACATTTTAAACACTTTTCCCTTTGTTAAAGGGTTAGTTCACCCCAAAATAAAAATTCTGTCATTAATTACTCACCCTCATGTCGTTCCAAACCCGCAAGACCTTCGTTCATCTTCAGAACACAAATTAAGATGTTTTTGATGAAATCGGAGAGCTCTCTGACTCTCCATAGACAGCAACACAACTGAAATGTTCCCAGGTCCAGAAACGTAGTAAATACATCGGTAAAACAGTCCATGTGACATCAGTGGCTCAACTTCAGTTTTGCGACGCTATGAGAATACTTTTTTTGTGCAAAGAAAACAAATATAACACAATTTACTCAACCATTCTTCTCCCCCGAGTTGCATCTTCCGCCATTTCAGAGAGTATCACAACGCATACGCAGGCTTTCTCCTAAGTGTAAACAACGCTTATTACGCAGATTGCGTTCATGTGTGCGCTTTCCCCCCCGAACGTAAACAATGCTGTTTACGTCAAAAGTACTCTCCAAAATGGCAGAAAACGTAACTCGGGGGAGAAGAATGGAGTAAATTGTTATTTTTGTTTTCTTTACGCACAAAAAGTATTCTCGTAGCTTCGTGAAACTGAAGTTGAGCCACTGATGTCACATGGACGGTTTTACCGATGTATTTACTACATTTCTTAGCCTGGGAACATTACAGTTGTGTTGCTGTCTATGGAGGGTCCGATTTCATCAAAAACATCTTAATTTGTGTTCCGAAGATGAACGAAGGTCTTAAGGGTCTGGAACGACATGACGGTGAGTAATTGGTAATACTGTTTTTGGAGTTTAAAAAATGTTTGGTTCAAAACCATGTTAATTTCAGCCCTACATGGCTGAAATAAGTCAAAACAGACATTATTTACTGAATAGAATCCTGCTGTACATAAAGCAATCTACAAAGCTAATTTGATATAAAATAAGTTATTTAATTTAAGTTGAACAAATATTGGTTTTATGTTCATCTTGATCATTTTTTAACATTTAAATTATTTCAGGGTCCAAACCTGATTAAAAAAATAAAATAAATCAATATTAAATTTCAACATTGATTCAATGTTGTAATAAAAGAAAAAAATCGGTAAGACTTCAGTATAGGGACCAATTCTCTCTAGCAACTAGCTGCTTATTTGCATGCATATTACTAGCATATTGGCTGTTTATTAGTACTTATAAACAGGGGCGAGGCCAGACATTTTGAAGTGGGTGGGCCTTCATAAAATAGGGTGGGCAAAACGAAAAGTACTGTATGAAAGCTGCACGCCAAATTACGGAAAATAAATAAATAAATAAACAACGCAGCACAAACAATAAACAACAACAACCCAACCTATTTTCTATTAACCTGTTAACATGCACCAGGACGAGGACGCACTGAAAGCTCTTTGTTTGCTCTTTGTTTGCACACGTCATTGCTTTCAAACAGATAAAGTAAAGCAGGACAAAATGAATCTTGACAAACTATATATCATTTTGAAGGTCTAAGCCTCTAGCATCGACGACAGATCGCTGTTTTTCGATAGAAAGCTTATACGGAATGTATTTGCTAAATTTGTGTAAGCAGTACACATCAAAACATGTAGAAATAAACCGCAGCACATACCATATTCATCCTGATAACGGCTCTCAAATGTATCCACTGCTGTAAATCCTGGTTTCATTTGAGAGATAAGGGTCCACTGAACAACATTCCATCGAGCACTTTTAGTCCAAAGAAACAACAACGCTGTAATTTAGATCGTTAATCCTTTGTTTACGTCTCATCTCTTCAGGGAGAGTTATTGTTTGTGTCCGTTATGGAACAAATTACGCTCAAAAACAGCGTCTTGGTGGTAAAAAAACAGCACGATTTTGTAACAGACAATGTCCCAAACAGAATGAAATCATCCAAAAATAAAAAAGTCAAAGATACACGGAAGATTGTTTATTTGAATTCTGGCGCTCCCTCGCGACGGCGCGTGACGCACGCTGTGACGCACCTGTCATCTGATGGGGCGTAACTTAACGATCTTTTTAGCACAAATAAACATTTCTTTTTTTTCTTCTTCAGCAGTTTTCATATATGTTTGCGTGTTTTGTGGAGAATGTTCCTGTATCTGTGTGATTAACATCCGTATGGCTGATAATCAGCGTGTAATTACTAGGGTTGGGTACCGTTCACATTTGAACCGGTACCAGTACCGGTATCGGTACCTGGAATTCGGTACCGGTACCCAACGGTACCTTTTTTCGGTACTTTACTCTCTGTGTAATAACATAAACATTTATTTCAGTGAAAAAATAAGTCCAAAACTCTCAATTTCAACATTTTGAACAATAGGGCCCTACAATTTTTTTCTTTGTCTTCCAGAAATTTTTGTGTTTTATTTTTTTCTAATAATCAAATGAAGGCATGAAATATTTATTTATTTTTAATCAAATGAAAATTAAACCCTTTTATTTTTTTTGCAAACAAACAGAGGTTTACTGTTAAAATCAATGTTATTATAGTTTTGAAATTTTAAATTTGTTTTATTTTAATATCGTTTTTAATAGCGTTTAATAGCGCTATTATTATTAATAATAGCGCTATTATTTTAATAGCGTTTTCAAATTTGCTATAAAATTCAGTTTAGTTTAGTTTTTATTAGTTTCATTCATATTTTTGTTAGTTTTAGTTTAGTTTTTATTTTTGTGAACACATTTTTATTTAGTTTTTATATAGTTTAGTTTTAGTTTGTTTTAATTAAAGTTTAGCAGAATCAACAGATCACTTCCAGAGCAAAGGCCAAAGAAAGACTTAGGCATAATTAGTAAGGCAAACATTTAGCGACACAAAATTAACGCATGCTAAGATTGATTAGATGGTAAAAGTATACAAATATACACCAAAGGAAGGAGTCATGCCTTTTTAGTAAATCAATCTACACAAGTTGCGCTTAATGTCATCTCTAATGGTGTGTTGAAATATTTATAAAAATAAATGTAGCCTAATTTGGTTATATTAGATGTCTTTTTTCTTATGTTACCATATTTATGATATTGTAACTGTCGTGTCTTGCTCACTTTTCCGCCGTGTAAAAATACATAACTGGGTCTAATGAAATTCAATAATAACGGCAATCATATTTAACAATAAAGGCTCATATTTGAATGTTATTTTCTTTATTTATGAAGAATTATTAGCGTGTGCATGATGTGATATAGTTTGTTCGAAAGCCTGGCAGAGTGATCACAAAATGCTAGAAGTGTTGCATTGTTTACAGAAAGAGGCCTTCTCATCTTTTTTTCTGTTAATTATCACGTTGCTCTGCGTGTCTGTTTTTCTTCAAAGCACCAACTTAGAATGCCTAATGTTGGTTTGATTGCTTGTGTTACACGAGAAAATAAATAATTTTGCCCACCTGATGTTGTAGATTAATGCGGGTGCAGTTCGGCTCGCGACTCGCGGTCTTTGTCAAAAGGTTCAGGTCTGGTACAGAAATAAATGAGTGCTGCTGTCGGATAACGGGTCAGGTGTTCTGTTAAGTACTGCTGGTGCATGTTTACCAAACAGGACCCGTACAGGACTCTGCTTTAAACTGCTTTGCGTCTCTCTGTCAGATGCACTCGATGCTTCATTTACAGGTGTTTCCCTAAACTGTCACACAGCTGAAATATTTTTCTGCCAAGGGGTGAGAACGTAATAATTACGAAAACGATTATTTATTTTTGTTAATTATTATTTTATTTCAGTTAGTTTTTCAATAACTGTTGTTAGTTTCGTTTCGTTTAGGTTATCAAATATTTTGTCATTTTTATTTTATTTCAGTTTACGAAATAGTTTTTTCATCAATCGTTTTCGTCTTAGTTTTAGTTTTCATTTACGAAAATAACCTTGGTTAAAATTAATCAATGGTAGAAAAAATGTGTGAATATTCCTTTAAAAAAGTTTTAATAATAATTGTATTTTTTCTACACTTAAGTGGTTAATGTAGTTGTAATAATTATTTGTATCATTTAATTGTTTTATTTAAATTTGACAGTAACTGGAATATATAAAGACGTACATTATACTGTACAAAAGTAATACAAGAGTAATATATTTATCTTACATGTTAAACCGCACTTTTATTTTGACAGGTTGCCGTGAAGTTTCTGTGTGTATACAGTATGATATGATGCTAGTTTTCTCAAATGAAACGGTAAAATTCTCATGAAGTGACTCTCACAGCCTGTAAGTGTTCATGTCGTCGTTATGTAGTGAGATGCAGAGTCCGAAAATCACCGCGAGTTCAGTGTGCTTCAGTATAGAGGCTAACGGAACATGCAGGATTCATATTTAAACCGTCTTTTTGCGTTTTAATATTCAGCATACACTAGTTCATATCGCGATTCGAATTAAGTGACAGACCTTCTTTTATTCATCCAAAAATTGACGAATTCCGTGGCATTCCGCTCTTTAGAGTAAATTCCGTTTTTATGAATGGACTACGCATCCTGTCCGCGTTTTCGTGGAAACCATATGACCCTAGAAATGCAAGTACACTTCAGAACATTTGGGTTTGCCCTGTGTGTTGTGTTTTAAAGAGTTGAAGGGGTGACATCATGTCACAGGGTCTCTCTCTCTCGCTCTGTCTATCTCTCTCTCTCTCTCGTATGCGCCCAAATGCGTTCTCAGGTACCGAAATTGGGCACCGAATGATTTAATGTGAGTCGATACTCGGTAGTACCGACGCAATTCGGTCGGTACCCTTAAAAGTACCGAGTTCGGTACCCAACCCTAGTAATTACTGACTGTTCACAGATATCAGTGTGAATGCAGTCTATATAAAAGGCCATTATAATGTGAATATTGACTATACTGGGCAGCCATCAGTATGATTAGCATCTGTATGAATGATCTTCAGCATGTGATTACTAATGTATGAGCAGGAGAGCATCTGTTTGTCAGGAAATCAGTATGTAATTAAGTAATTTTTTTATTATTATTGTTTTTTTTTCATCACTCAAAAATTATTATTTTTGTATTTTTCTAGTGCTCAAATAAATCACTTATACGATGTCTAAGATTATGTCTACTGTTTTATAATTGAAAAACTGCAGTGGCATGTATAAAGACTAAAAAGTATGTAGTAGAACCCTTCAATAATTTGGTAAATATTTTTCCTCAAACGGGGGGGGGGGGGGGGGGGACTAGAAAAATGTCTGCAGGAATCTCATTTTTCATGGTATCTTCTGCAGATTTGAAATATAAACTCATGAGACATGTGACTAACCCATTACTTTTCTAGATTGCTCCAGGACTGATTTCATGTATTTTTATATGAAATAAAAAAAAAATTCAGTGTGGTACAATTTTTATCAAGGCACTTCAGTGTCTATAACTTTTTATATTTTTGAGCATCATCAACTCTGGATGATGGATAGTAAAGGCCAAAGGGTCTTCTTTCCAAAGATACCACAATTGTGTGTGTGGCACACTGAAGTCAGGAGCTGTTACCATTTTAAGTTAGTTAGTCCTTTTCAGCTGTGATTCCCAATATGGGGGGTGCAGGTTAACAGGTTAAGTATAATGACACCATAAGCATTAGATTTATTTTTTTTATAACTACATTGAGAAAATGAACTTAAGTTTACATGTCCTCCTACAATATGAGTCTGAGACGACGGGGCTTCTGGTTAAACACAGAGATGATCTCGTCATAATCAAGTGTCTCTGTCATTCACGTTCAAAAGAAAGCAGAGACAAATTGCTTAGGTGAACAGTAAGCATCGAGGACCGTAGAACATGTTTTTATGCGGTTTGTTGTGGAGAACAATCTTTCGACACTGCATGATGTCATCGGGAGAGTAATAAGTGCTCGTATCATTTTGTTGACGTTTGGAAAGATGTCCTCAGGACTGTTATCCAGCACTTCCATGAGTGATGGGAGGCCCTGTCCAGCATCTGCCTTTTGTTTTAGCTGCTGCATGAACACTGTGAGCTCGGCATCACCAATGTCTATGTTATAGTGTTTACTTGCAACTGTTAGTGAGTCTCTGTCTCCGAAAGTATTTGAACCGGGTAAACGGGCAACAGCAGCACTCATGAAGCCATAGGTGTCGTCATGGAAACGACTGTTCAACTCCCTGATTTCCCCGTCATGTGGCATGTATCCAAAAATCCAATTGCCCTTTCTTTTACAAGTCCTCCATGCAAGTATCGAATGCAAACTGCAACAAGTTCTCTCTTCGAGAGATCTTTACATTCATCTGCCATAATGGCATAATACGTGCCTGGTGTCTGTAACTCGCTTCTTATCTTGCGCAGCAGTAAAGAAGCGGCTGTTTCAAGTAAATCATTCTGAATATCGGAGCTCATCATCGTCGCATTTTTAGGCAGCTGCTCAAGGCGCGTTTGAATTTCCGTATCATAGTTTGAAAGCAAACGGAACAATTCCAAAAAATGACCCCTGTTTAATGCTTCCTCGCTTTCTCTGTGACCACACAACGGAATATCTTGCTTGACACAAAAAAGTACAACATCAAGCACAACTTTGATATGTTCTCGATTTCGTTCCACAAAAGATGCATTTACTTTGTCTCTCATTAGTTGATCAAACACTGTACCTCTGCCATCGGGCTGGTGACTTTGTCTGTAAGCGGCTAGTTTCGTTTGTGAGTGCAGGTGTCCTTTGCTATCCTGATGCTTCTTACATGCTTGACTTAGATGTTTCCAATCTTTAAATCCATCCTGTGTAAATGTTGCTTCACTTAGCTCAGGGAAGTGCCTGCAGGATTTACAGAAAACTGCATCGCTGGCTGTGCTGTATTCCAACCATCTGAATCTCTCATACCATCACGAAGAAAAACATTGTGGTTTTCCTAATATTGTAATAACTGGAAATCATTGTAATTTTGGCTGCATGGGTGGCTCGTCCAGATCAGACAGGTCTGGTGGTGGAGTTCCAGAATCATTTGACATTGACGCTTTTGGTTCATTAGCAGACGCCCCGTGTTTAATTGATGGCGACGGTGGCCTAGGCTCTTTAGCAGGAGACTGAGGTTCATCTGCAGCCACAGGTGGTCCGGTGTTATTAGAGTTGGTTTCTTGCTGCAGTACAATTATATCCAATTTAGGCTTTTTAAAGTACTGACTAATTGATATTTGCTTCGCCATTTTAAAATTGAACTCAAACGCGCGATTACTACTATTACATCTTTACGTCGTAAAGCGGGCGGACGTAACTGAAACTGACGAATCATATTTAACTTTTATTTTTGACAAGCGTATTTGATGAATTGCATTTAATAATTCTTTATATATACATTTATAAAGTTTTAATGTGATAAGACAGTTATTATTATTATTATTGATAATTAAATTATTTGGAAAATGACTGATTTCTGATTGGGTGGGCCACAATTCAAAGGCCCACCCGTAGCTTCGCCACTGCTTATAAAGCACATATTTTGCATGACCATATTCTACATCCTTAATCCTACCCAATCCCTAAATTTAACAACTACCTTACTAACTATCAATAAGCCATAATTAGGAGTTTAATGAGGCCAAAGCCATAGTTAATATTTAGTTAATAGTGAGAACTGGACCTTAAAATAAAAGACCACCTGTGACCCAAAAATCACAATAAAGATTTTACATACTTGTAATAAAAAACGAATCCATTTACATCATGATTTCAATTGTTTTATAATTTTATAATTTTTATAATAAATAAAAAATAGAATATAGTGAGTGTTCATTAGCACACTCTGTTTGATGTTATTTTTCTTATTATTAGTCAATGAATCCTGTTATAAAACCTTAACCTATGTATATTTTTAATCTGTGTGGATACAGAAATGAAAATCTCTTATGCTCACCAAAGAACTATTTATTTGATCAAAAGTGTAGTATTGTGAAAAACTATTAAAATAACAGTTTTCGGTAACACTTTAGAATAGGGAACACTTATTCACTATTAACTACGACTTTTCCCTCAATAAATTCCTAATTTGCTGTGTATTAATAGTTAGTGAGGTAGTTGTTAAGTTTAGGTATTGGGTAGGATTGGGGATGTAGAATAAGGTCATGTAGAATAAGGCATTAATATGTGCTTAATTACTACTAATAGATGGCTAATATTCTAGTAATATGCATGCTAATAAGCAACTAGTTAAGAGATCCTAAAATAAAGTGTTACCCAGTTTTCTATTTGAATACATTGTAAAATGCAAGTTATTCCTGTGATGGCAAAACTGATCAGTTGTGCTGCTTAATATTTTTGTGTATAAAGGTTGGGGGTCGATAAGGTTTTATTATTATTATTATTTTTTTAAATGCAGTCTTATTTTTATTTAGTAATGATGTGTTTAATTGATGGCAGTAAAGACCTTTATAATGTTACAAAAGACTTCTGAACTTTTAATTTATTTATTTTTACATTTTTGGTATTTATTAAACTTTCTTTTCCTCAAAAAAAATCCTTAATAAATAAAATGTGTCACGGTATACACACAGCTGTTTTCTACATTGATAATAAGAAATGCTTTTTGAGCACCAAATCAGGAATAAATTTCATTTTAATTCAGCTATAAACAAAAAAAATTATATATATACTGTATATATATATATATATATATATATATATATATATATGTAATGACTGGTCTGAGGCGTGTGGATCCAAGTGCAGCATATATTTATTAGACAGAGGCAGAGTCAAACAGGCAATAGTCAGCAGGCAAAAACAGGAATATCAGAGGCAGGGCAGAGACGTAAACAGTTCCAGGCAGGAGTCGGGGTCACAAGCACAGGTTCAGAGTATCAGGGCAGTCCGGGGTCAAACACAGAAATCAGAATCAGGAGAATGGGAAAACGCTCAGAAATGTCAGCCAGGGCAAGAACAAGACTTCGCAAGGTGTAGGAGAAAGTCCAGAGCTTATGTAGTGTGTGTGTGTGAGATGGTGATTGTGAGATGGTAAACAGGTGCAAGCGTGATCAGTGTGAACAGCTGTGTTGGTGCAGTGGATGATGGGAAATGCAGTCTATGAGTGATCTGTAACTGTGTGGTGTAAAAGTCCATGTGATGGGTGAGTGACCTCTAGTGGTGAACAAACAGAAGTCCATGGTCAGGATTTGTGACATAGCCCCCCCCCCCAAGGAGCGGCTTCCAGACGCTCCTATATGATCCAGGGTGGAGCGGACGGAGCAGGAGCCCACCAGGGCGGAGCCGACGGAACAGACGCCCACCAGGGCGGCGCGGACGGACCTGGAGCCCACCGGGGCGGAGCGGACCAACCTGGAGCCCACCGGGGCGGCGCGGACGGACCTGGAGCCCACCGGTGCAGAGCGGACGGACCTGGAGCCCACCGGGGAGGCGCGGACAGACCTGGAGCCCACCGGGGCGGAGCGGACGGAGCAGGAGCCCACCGGGGTGGCGCGAACGGACCTGGAGCCCACCGGGGCAGAGCAGACGGGACCAGAGCCCACCGGGGCGGAATAGAAGGGACCAGAGCCCACCAGGGCGGAACAGACGGGACCAGAGCCCACAGCAGGGAAGCAGACTGGGCAGGTAGCCATGACAGAACCTGGAACCAGAGGAGAACAAGGACAAACAACACAGGGAGAGCAGAGACAGACAACACTGGGAGAACAGAGACAGACAACACTTGGAGAACAGAGACAGACAACACTGGGAGAGCCTTCATGGTATCAGGGGCCGTGGCAAGGCTTGACAGGAAATCCTCGGCGGTCTTCGTAGCCGTGACTTGGCAGGACAGGGGATCACAGCCGGCCTCCATAGCCGTGACTTGGCAGGACAGGGGATTGCAGATGGCTTCCATAGCCTTGACAGGGCAGGACAGGGTTTCGCAGACGGCCTTCCTAGCCGTGACAGGACAGGGCGAGAGCTCACAGACGGCCTCCATAGCCGTGACAGGACAGGGTGAGAATTCACAGACGGCCTTCCTAGCCATGACAGGACAGGGCGAGAGCTCACAGACGCCCTCCATAGCCGTGACAGGACAGGGTGAGAGCTCACAGACGGCCTCCATAGCCGTGACAGGACAGGGTGAGAATTCACAGACGGCCTTCCTAGCCGTGACAGGACAGGGTGAGAATTCACAGACGGCCTTCCTAGCCATGACAGGACAGGGCGAGAGCTCACAGACGGCCTCCATAGCCGTGACAGGACAGGGTGAGAGCTCACAGACGGCCTCCATAGCCGTGACAGGACAGGGTGAGAGTTCACAGACGGCCTTCCTAGCCGTGACAGGACAGGGCGAGAGCTCACCGACGGCCTCCATAGCCGTGACAGGACAGGGTAAGCCTTGATAAATGGCTACCACTGACACCTCTGGAACTTCTGCAGCAGACGCTGGCACCTCTGGAGGTTCTACAGTGGTAACACCTGGAGGCAGGAGGAGTTCATTGAAAGTCTCTTTGACGGTAACATGACAGGCTGGGAGTACATTATTGGGCGCCACCACCATACTAGGAGCTGAAACAAGCCTCACCACTTCAAAAGGTTCTGCAGCATGTGCTGCCACCTCTGAAGAAGCTGCAGTGAGTGCTACTACCCCCTGAGGTTCTGCAGCATCAGCCGCCACCTCTGGAGACATTACAGTGGACCTTGCCACCTCGGGTAGTTCAGTGGTGGTGTACGCAGCCCAAACACACCAAAAGGCGATCCCCATCAGGGAAAGCGCATCAGATGGGGAAATCAGTTCTGGAACATAGGGACTCAAGGGAATAGGGACTGGTTTAGGGATACCAGCTGCTCGTACTGACACCAGTGGTGCATCCCTCACGCTGGATATCAGACCGGGAACTCGAGGGACTGACCATATATCTCTGGGTGTGACAGACCCTGGCAGTTCCGCTGCGCCGTGGCGAGCCTCGGACTGAAAAGCTTTGATGTTGGGTGATGCTGGCTGATGAGCCGTGATGTGGGGTGATTCTGGCTGAAGAGCTGTGAGCTGGGTGAGCTCATGATGATCAACAGGGGCTTGGTGTGGCTCTGGCTGTTCCGCGGAGACGTGAAGAGACTCTGGTTGAAGAGCGGTGACGTGGTCTGACTCTGGTTGGTCGGCTGTGACGTAGTCTGACTCTGGCTGGTCAGCTGTGACGTGGTCTGACTCTGGCTGGTCAGCTGTGACGTGGTCTGACTCTGGCTGGTCAGCTGTGACGTGGTCTGACTCTGGCTGGTCAGCTGCGGCGTGTTGTGGCTCTGGCTGATGAGCTGAGAGAGGGGTTGATTCATGACGATCAACTGTGGCTTGGCTTGACTCACGAAGATCACTTGTGGCTTGGCTTGACTCGTGACGAACAACTGTAGCTTGACTTGACCCTTTGACATAGGCTGTGACTTGACTTGGTTCTTTAACATCAGCGGCGACTTGACTTGGCTTTTTACCATAGGCTGTGGCTTGACTTGGCTTTTTAACATAGGCTGTGACTTGACTTGGTTCTTTAACATCAGCGGTGACTTGACTTGGCTTTTTAACATCAGCTGGGACTTGACCTGGCTCCTTGACATCAGCTGGGACTTGACTTGGCTCTTTAACCTCAGCGGGGACTTGACTAGGCTCATGACTGGCAGCCCTGACATGACGGGGTGTTGTTGTAACCGCCATTGTGCGACCTGACTCCGCTGTCGCCGCCATTTTGTGAGTGTGCTCTGGTGCGGCCGTCATCTCAGGAGTGAGTGCAGCGTCGCGTTCCTCTTCCACGACACCCACAGTAAAAGGAGAGTCACACAACATTAGTGCATAGTCCAAGAATTCGCTCAATTGGACATTAACTTGCCCTCCGGATAACCGTGATTTAACTGGTTCATTAAGTCCAAACCGGAATAACTCTTTGAACAAAATTTCATCATATAGAGGAACTTGATATATTAACTCACAGAACTGCTGAACATAGTCCTCAATAGATCGATCTCCTTGCCGTAGTCTTAGTAGCTGGTCGACTGGATCTATGGTTAGGCGGGATTGGTGAAAGGCTGACATAGTGACTGGAACTGATACCTCGGTGACGAGAGAATGCTGGGCTGCTGGATCCTGGTAGGGCGAAGTCTTCTGTAATGACTGGTCTGAGGCGTGTGGATCCAAGTGCAGCATATATTTATTAGACAGAGGCAGAGTCAAACAGGCAATAGTCAGCAGGCAAAAACAGGAATATCAGAGGCAGGGCAGAGACGTAAACAGTTCCAGGCAGGAGTCGGGGTCACAAGCACAGGTTCAGAGTATCAGGGCAGTCCGGGGTCAAACACAGAAATCAGAATCAGGAGAATGGGAAAACGCTCAGAAATGTCAGCCGGGGCAAGAACAAGACTTCGCAAGGAGTAGGAGAAAGTCCAGAGCTTATGTAGTGTGTGTGTGTGTGTGATTGGGTGATGGTGATTGTGAGATGGTAAACAGGTGCAAGCGTGATCAGTGTGAACAGCTGTGTTGGTGCAGTGGATGATGGGAAATGCAGTCTATGAGTGATCTGTAACTGTGTGGTGTAAAAGTCCATGTGATGGGTGAGTGACCTCTAGTGGTGAACAAACAGAAGACCATGGTCAGGATTTGTGACATATATATATATATATATATGCACACACACACAGGGCTTGACATGAACACCCGCGTTTTTGAATTTTGAATCATTTGAGTCAATGATTCAGTGTTCCATTCATAAGGACAGGCACTTGCTTCATTCTTGAATGAATCAGCTTGTCTGAACGAATCATTTGAAGGCATGTTTTAATGACTCATTAATTAAGATAGTCACTTGCTGCCACCTACTGATAGTTTACTTTCATAGTAGCCTATCTTTGCATTTTTTTCCAACATTTCATATTTGTATATAAAAAAAATATATACATATATATTAAAACACCAAGCTCACAACATTATTTATGCTGTTATAGTTTTGCATACAGTGTAAATGCAAGTGAAATTATTAATAAAATTTTAAAATTTGATATGAAAGTTGATGCATGCATTTAATATGGTTAGGGAAAAATGCCCTTTAAATAGGTCAAAAATGACCTGGAAATCAATTTAAATAAATTTTTGCATTATTAAGTCATATAAAATGTAACTTTCCAACAACACAATTGTGGCCAGTGAAAATGCTGAGTGGCTAGTAAATTTAGAAAACCACTAGCCACAGTGGCCGGTGAGCAAAAAAGTTAATGTCAAGCCCAGTATGTATATATATATATATATATATATATATATATATATATATATATATATATATATATATAAATTATAATAATATATAACAATATTACTATTTTACCTATTTTAGATCAAACTTTCAAATGGTAGGATATATTGTATTTTAGATAAAACTTTAAAATGGTAGAATATATATCATGCACCAGCGTAATGAGGTTTTGCCTTGAAAAATGTATATAATGTACAGTATATTAAGATAACTTTGTTCACTAAAGAATGATTAATAACATTATCTGTTTAGATCTAGATGCACCCCAGACATCCACCTATCCCAAAAATATTGTACAGCTGGGTGTTCAGAACACCCTTGTCTGTCATGTGACTGGCTTCTTTCCTCCATCTGTCAGCATCTCATGGACTAAGAATAATGTTAATGTAACAGAAGGCATTAATTTAAGCCAGTACCGTCCAAAGAATGATGGTACCTTCAACATCTTCTCCACTCTCAAGTTCACACCTGCTGAAGGAGACATTTACAGCTGCACGGTTGACCACGAAGCCCTCCAGGGTCAACCTCAGACTAAAATATGGGGTGAATGCAATTTTCAAATAGAATCAATGGACATTACATTAAAGTACAACTTTTTTTCTGTTACAAAAACTCATGTGTTTATCTTTTATCCTATGCATGTATTTTCCAGATGTTGAAGTTGCTATTCCCAGTGTTGGTCCAGCAGTGTTCTGTGGAGTGGGTCTGACTCTTGGACTGTTGGGAGTAGCTATGGGAACTTTTTTCATTGTTAAAGGAAACAAATGCAACTGACTTGGAATCAAACTTTTTTTTAAAAGTTGTTAATTTACTGTTTTTTTATATCTGTATGTCTGAGACATTGTTGACATAATACGTTGCTATAGTTTGCATTTTGCTGCATTCTGACACTACGAGCTTCACGCATTCTAACCATTTCTCCACTTTTTTTTTTTTTCTGCTGTTATTCTGCTTATTGTACATATTAAGTACAATGATGTTTATATTAGTAGTCCCATATTCATAAACACTTAATTTTTACTTTCGGGGGCACATAAAGTTCACGTTGGATAAAATCACCATTTTATTGCTTCTCAAAAACGTTGATCATAAGTGAGATCAATTTTGCTTTAATGTAACACCAAACATGCATATATTTAAGATCTAAAATATTTAATTGAATGGAAAAAAAGTTTGAATAACATTGATTATATACTAGGGATGTCCCCATCAATTTTGTTGTGCACCCAATCCGATCCGTGTCATTAAATATTGAATATCTGCCGATACTGAGTCCCAGTCCGATACTTGTATTTGGCACTTTTAGGCACATTAAGGTTAATAAAATCAATTATTATTGAAAGTTATTTTTACACAATCTGTATTGTTAAACATACCTGGCAATAAAGCTCATTCTGATTCTGATTATGTGTTCCTGTGGCTCAGTGGTAGAGCATTGCGTTAGCAACACAAAATGTATAGCCTGAATGCACTGTAAGTCGCTTTGGATAAAAGCGTCTGCTAAAACGTAAATGATTCTGATTCTACTGTAAAGTGTGGTCCTACTTTCTAAAAACACCACAAAACTGTTTGCAGTATGTTTGCAGTACGTCAGCTATTTTCAATTTTAGTCTTAGTCCCATGGTAAAATGTCCTTGTTAGTTCTTATCCTATTTAGTTTTAGTCAAGTTTTAGTCGACAAAAAAAAGTTTCAACACTTTAGTCTAGTTTTAGTCCAAGAAACCTGAAGTATTTTAGTCTGGTTTTAGTCAATGAAAACTTGACATTTTAGCTATAAGATTATTATTAATTAACCGTACAGCAGTATTAATTTTGGCACCCATTTGTAATTTAGTCTTAGTCTTACTCAAAAGCACATTTTAGTTACCATATTTAGTCAAATTTGTCCTGTTTTTATTTAGTCAAGTTTAAGTCAATGAAATGTATGAGCAGTTTAGTCAAGTTTCAGTCAATGAACCATTTTCGTCATTCTGTATAATGGTAAAACTGATAAAATTAATCAAAATTATAATCGTAATGATTGTTGTCATTTGAGAAATTTACTTCTGCATTTCAGGTATTGCACTTTCACTCGTAAGCTCAAATCAATAGAATGTGGACACATGGTTTATTTTACCTCATCTAGTATACTGATTTATTATAGGCTTTTTATTATATAAATTAATACCAAAGACTTATGCACTCTCTCTGTCTACATTATGAAAACTGGCAAAACAAACGAAAAATGTTATAACAGTGAAATTCCTAGTAATTCTACTAATTCCAAATTGCAATAGCCTATTCCTCTATTAAAACAACAGCGGTTGAGTAAGTGCATTTATTCAGCAACCACAATCACAAACAATATAGTTTCATGACAGAACGCAGACCGGCTGAGGGACACTTTTCATTTAGATTGCTTAAACTCAGCTTGTTTGTCTGTGTTTTCAGAACATCGGCGGCGCTTCCGCAATGAGGAGTGAGCACGTGCGCATGGTTGCCAGATTGCTTAAAATAAGCAAAACACCAGGCAGAAAGTGTATTCATGTATCAGCGAAGTTCTGAATTGGGATTTGAACTTTTGATATCTGGCAACCGCACTCATGAAAGCTCGCGTAGTAGAGGCATGTACAGTGGCCTGCAATAACATTTTGCCTCCTTTTTTTTTGATTAAAATAAAAAGAGGTTTTTGGTCTCGTCTTATTTCGTCAACGAAATTGCATGTTGATATAGTCAGTTATCGTTTATTCACCTTATTATCGTCTCGTCTTAGTCATGGGAAAAAAGCTCGTCAACAAACATTTTTTGTCATAGTTTTCTTTAACAAAATTAACACTACAAACACATCAAACAATACTCTGTGAATTTTCATATTCTCAATCACATATTGTATCATTACCACCAAATTGGTATCTGCAAGATCAGTAATATGCATAATAATATACATATAATATATATATTCAGTGTACTAAACTGTTCACACAGCTACAAAAATTATATTGTATTTTTATAGCTGTGTGAACAGTTTAGTAAATTACATTTTCTGGACTGTGTGTATTTTCTAACAGCTGATGTGAATTCCCAGAGCAAACAAACTTAAGCAGAAACTGGAGAAAGAAAAAGAAATAGAAAAGGTGGTGGAGCAGGAAGGTGTGAAATGAGAGGAAGATGCATGATGTGGGAAGAAGAGAATGAGGAGGACAGAAAGAGTGTAAGATGTAGAATGAGAGTGAGAAGAGATGGTCGATGGAGTGCGAGTCCCTCAATCATTCACATTATTTAGTGCCAATATTGCCTGAAGATGCTGAAATATTAGCCAGAGACATGTCTCAGACAGTGGCGGACTGGCCATCTGGAGCACCAGGAGTTTTCCCGGTGGGCCGCTGTACAATGTGGGCCGGCTCAACGCGTAAATATAAGGAATGGATTATTGTAAATTTACGTAGCCTGTATCCGTCCATCGGCCCAGACGAATGATCCGTGCTGCCCACAGAGGCTCAAAAGTGCTCGTCAGTGTCAAAATGTTTTAGCCAATCAAATCGAAGAAGGCGGGATTTACTGTTCACAAAGCTGAGCTGCGTGGCTGCGGCATTTCAATGCGAGCTGAGGTAAGATGTAGGCTAAACAGCAAAACATGAGACAATTTAGCAATATTTATATATCAGCTGTTTTCAAAAAATGTTAAAAGACAGACATTAATTTTCAGGGATGCACACAACTACTGGCCTTTTCGAATTTCTCAGATTTTAATACCATTTACATTATTGGCCACAGTGTAGTCTACATGGAAACATTAACATAACTTAGCCATTTTCAGCAGACATAAGATAACAGTGAATGTTTGTATATCCTTATATTTCTTCCATAATTTCACGTGTCTAAAAATATTGAAAAAACTGAAAACGTAATTGTCAAACTTACTGTAGAACATTGTAAATCTGAAGACTTTCGCTTTCAAGTGCCGTGATTAGGAATGTTAAGATATTTTAATGTACATATTTTAATGGTTTAACGTTTATATATAATTTTTGTTTTCTGTGATCAAAGCTGAATTTTCAGCATCATTACTGTCTTCAGTGTCACATGATTCTTCAGAAATCATTCTAATATGCTGATTTGCTGCTCAAGAAACATTTCATTTGTCAAGAAATTGAAAGGCACAATAAATACAGTCCACATTCTGCACATTCCAAGTCGTAGAGCACAGCATTGTTATATAGACTGATATTATGGTAGGCATTTAACTTTAGTGACATTAAACTGTCCCTCTATGTCAGGGGTGTCAAACTCAGTTCCTGGAGGGCCGGAGCCCTGCAGAGTTTTGTTCCAACACACAAACCATGTCGTTTTTAAATAAGCCTGAAGGACTTAATTATATGGATCAGGTGTGTTTAATTAGGGTTGGAGCTAAACTCTGCAGTTCCCTCCAGGAACTGAGTTTGACACCTCTGCTCTATGTGAAAGAGATGTGTAAAAAATATTATTTACAAATTGCCATATAGGCTACACCAGGAAGACAAATTATAATGTAAAGAAGTATGACAGTCATTCATTAATGTTAATGATAATACTTTTTTTTTTTAAAAAGCATTTTTATTTCTCTATTGTGTAATATTTGTGTTAGTAAGTTGTGTTAAAAATAGCTCTAATAAGCTGGTGGGTTTATGGTGTGGTGGGCTGCTCTGTGCCAAAAAGTCCAGGGCCACTTTTTAGCCCCAGTCCGCCCCTGGTCTCAGATAAAATGCTTTTTTATTTTGAAGTATCAGCTGAAGAGTTGGACAGTGTGTGATAGTCGTGTTTGTGCTTCTCCATGATGAGGCTCCTTTCAGTCAGTATCAGGACCTGGCATTTGAGTGATTAATGTTCATGTTACTGAGGCTGATGGTTCAGCATTTCATTAAATGAGATCAGAAGAGGCAATGTTTGATCACACAGAAATGCTAAAGTGTTATCCAAATAACATGTAAATGTAAAACTTACCATCACTGACGTGGTACTAGGAACTTCTCTATCAAAAATAAAAAGAGTGATTAATTGAAAAGTGCTTTGATATTTATAGTTTATAGTTTTATAACTGGACTAGATTTATATCAGTGGGTTGCTCTCACCTCTACAGTCCTGATGTTTTTATCTTGTAGTAAATGTATCCAGCAGCGGCTATGATGATTCCCAGCAGCAGTGCAGCAGATTCAATAGTGAATAATAGTTGAATATCCCACTCAAACTCAGGGGCCGGAGGTGGGGCTGTGAAGGACAGACATAGATCTATTAGCTCAATGCACCGCTAGCCGTGGATTATCCCGCTTATACCATGGTCATTTACCAGCACTGACAGCTTAACTGTTACTGATGTTTACAGTGCAATATTTGAATGGAAGGGTAAAAGTGGTTAATTTTGTCAGTTTTAGCTCATTAGATGTAGCTTTCTGCCTGCTTTAAATCAGACCTAGAGATCAAGTAGTGCATAAAATTACATTATTTGAATAAATTAATTCAAGTCACAGGGCAGCGATGAAAAGTTTCTGTGCTCCTAATGTTTCTGTGTGTGTGGAGTGATCTCTGATCTCTCTCTCTCTCTCTCTGTGTGTGTGTGTGTGTGTGTGTGTGTGTGTGTAAGTGCTTCGATAAACAGCACATTAATATAAAACTATGGTTATACAGACTTAGAACTACCTGTGCATTAAACAGTTTTATTGCACGCCTTCCAGCTAGGGTGAGCACCTTATTATTGCTCTGTTGCAGGACAGCAGACATAATTTTGTGGGACATGAGGGAGAGATAACTTGCTGTTATTATTCAATAATAAATGGTGATCTTACGTATATTACATGTCTTTTGCAGTGATGTTAAAGGGTTAGTTCACCCCAAAATGAAAATGATGTCATTAATTACTCACCCTCATGTCGTTCCAAACCCGCAAGACCTTCGTTCATCTTCAGAACACAAATTAAGATGTTTTTGATGAAATCGGAGAGCTCTCTGACTCTCCATAGACAGCAACACAACTGAAATGTTCCCAGATCCAGAAACGTAGTAAATACATCGGTAAACCAGTCCATGTGACATCAGTGGCTCAACTTCAGTTTTGCGACGCCACGAGAATACGGTTTTCTTTTGTGCAAAGAAAACAAAAATAACATAATTTACTCAACCATTCTTCTCCCCCGAGTTACGTCTTCCGCCATTTTAGAGAGTATCACAACACATACGCACGCTTTCGCCTAAGTGTAAACAACGCTTTCATTCATGCGTGCGCTTTTCCCCCCGAACGTAAACAACGCTGATTACGTCAAATACGTTCTTGGTTACTCTCCAAAATGGTGGAAGACGTAACTCGGGGAAGAAGAATGGTTGAGTAAATTATGTTATTTTTGTTTTCTTTGCTCAAAAAAAAAAAAAGTATTCTCGTAGCGTTGCAAAACTGAAGTTGAGCCACTGATGTCACATGGACTGTTTTACCGATGTATTTACTGCGTTTCTGGACCTGGGAACATTTCAGTTGTGTTGCTGTCTATGGAGGGTCCGATTTCATCAAAAACATCTTAATTTGTGCTCCGAAGATGAACGAAGGTCTTACGGCTTTAGAACGACATGAGGGTGAGTAATTAATGACAGAATTTTCATTTTGGGGTGAACTAACCCTTTAACATGCTTTAAATCGCTAATAGACTTTATGAAAAATTAATGACAGCACTGTGAACAGAAGTTGTAAATGTACGTCACTCAGTTTGTCAGTTTCTATGGTACAAAACAAATTATAACAGCACAGACATTTTCAATATAAATATAAAGTGAAACTAATAATCTAATCCTTAAAAAGCACATTTACAAATAAACACAAATTCCATTAAAAAGACATAACGATTAAATGCGTTCTTAATGGATTCAGCATGTCTTGAATTTATATTTTGTGTCTGATCTGACAGCTTAGAGTAGGGCCTTCTCATTCATTATGTGTCTGTGTATTTTTTATTTTTTTTCCTGTGTTTTCCCACTCTGGCTAGATCATGCATGCAGATAGGTGAAACTACGCCGCAAAAATAATAAATAAAAAGCTTTCTTAAAAAGGCAAAAATAACACATGCACGTTTTCTTAATATGACAATTAAAAGCCAACAGATTGATGAAAATGTGGGACATTTTCTCAATATGCGACGTGTGGGACAAGGTGTGAAAATGCTGTGTGGTACAACACAAAGCAGGGCGGGTGGTCGCCCTACTTCCAGCCGATCAGAATTGAGTATTCAGACCACGGTGTAACTGTAAAATATAGAAGGTTGAAGTGTGACAACTGGAAAGTTTACATATCTCCTCTTATTGTGTAACTGATGCTATATTAGTGTAAATCAGGTGTGATATGACAGGTGTTGTCTCTTACTCCAGTCGTAGATCATGGGTCTGGTGAAGCTGGCGTGCTCCACCACACAGGAGATCTTCTCTGCAGATTTGGGAGTGTATTCTAGCACGGTGTGAATCTGGTAGTACCAGTCTCCATTGGGCAGCTCCTCAGTGGAGGTCACATCAGAAGTCACCTCCACCCCGTCTTTCAGCCAGTACACTTTGATTGGTTGAGGGTAGAAGTCATAAGCGCTGCACTTCACCAGAGCTGGATGTGTGCTGTCTCCTGGCATCACTGAACTGAGCTTCACTTTCGGCCGCTCTGAAACAACAACAGCCACATTCCAAAACACTTCCTACTGTATGTATCATCACATGACAGACCATATAAATGTGCTTTATCAAAAATGTTATGTGTTAAAAGAAGAGTTACAGGTGCATCTCAATAAATTAGAATGTCATGAAAAAGTTAATTTTTTCTTGTAACTTATTTCAAAAAGTGAAACTTTCATATATTTTAGATTCATTGCATGTAAAGTACAACATTTCAAAAGTTTTTTTGTTTTAATTTTGAGGATTAGAGCTTACAGCTCATGAAAGTCAAAAATCTGTATCTCAAAATATTAGAATATTTACATTTGAGTTTCAATAAATGACCATCCATACAGTATAAATTCTGGGTATCTCTTGTTCTTTGAAACCACAATAATGGGGACGACTGCTGACTTGGCAATGATCCAGAAGACGAACATTGACACCCTCCACAAAGAGGGTAAGTCACAGAAGGTCATTACTGAAAGGTGTGGCTGTTTACAGAGTGCTGTATCAAAGCATATTAAATGCAGAGTTGACTGGAAGGAAGAATTTGGGTAGGAAAAGGTGCACAAGCAACAGGGATGACTGCAAGCTTGAGAATACAGTCAAGCAAAGCTGATTCAAACACTTGTGAGAGCTTCACAAGGAGTGGACTGAAGCTGGAGTCAGTACATCAAGAGTCACCACGCTAAGACGTCTTCAGGAAAAGGGCTACCAAGCCACTTCTGAACCAGAGACAACGTCAGAAGCATCTTACCTGGGCTGTGGAGAAAAAGAACTGAACTGTTGCTCAGTGGTCCAAAGTCCTCTTTTCAGATGAAAGTAAATTTTGCATTTCATTTGGAAATCAAGGTCCCAGAGTCTGGAGGAAGAGTGGAGAGGCACATAATCCATGTTGCTTGAAGTCCAGTGTGAAGTTTCCACAGTCAGTGATGATTTGGGCTGCCATGTCATCTGCTAATTTAATTAAAGCAAAAGGAGCCCCTACCAAGTATTGAGTACATATACAGTAAATGAACATACTTTCCAGAAGGCCAGCAATTCACTAAAAATGTTTTTTTATTGGTCTTATGAAGTATTCTAATTTGTTGAGATAGTGAATTGGTGGGTTTGTGTTAAATGTGAGCCTAAATCATCACAATTAAAAGAACCAAAGACTTAAACTACTTCAGTCTGTGTGCATTGAATTTATTTAATACACAAGTTTCACAATTTGAGTTGAATTACTGAAATAAATGAACTTTTCCACGACATTCTAATTTATTGAGATGCACCTGTATGTGTGAGTCTTGGTACAAACCTTTTTTACTATGTATAGCTACTTCAAAAACTTCAGCATTAGGCTTGCAGTATGTATTAACTTTAGCCCTGGTTTGCTGTAGGGCTGCCGTATCGTTGTTCAATAATTCTGCAGTTCTTACTCCAAAATCTGAAAACCCCTCAAACATCCCCACAGTGCTGTTGAACTTGATGACTGGATATTTATTGAAGTAATAGCCTTCAATGTACTCCATGTCACTGAGATCATGAGAGCTGTGGATGCACTGTGTCCATGTGTGGAAATAATATCCATTAGCTGAAAAATAACATCCGTGTGAGCTTATTTCAACAATAATGCACTTGAGCACATCAGTCAGTCGCAGCTATTACATCATCTCATATTCATATAGTTAAAATATCTATATAGCCAGTCCCTACTTTACTACATTAGATGGTCCACTACCAGAGAACCATCATAACTAACAGTGTTTAAGAAAATGTTGCTGTTAACACAGCATGTCCAATAGTGCTATTACTACTAAAATGATCATTTCTTCAGTGTTTCTTAGTAAAGGCCATTTCTCTCACCTGCTCCAGTGAATACAGACAGCATTAGAATGTGTTGAAAATTCAAGAGCTTTAACGGTGTCATTTTCCCTCTCTCTCATTCACAACTGAGAGCGGCAAATACACTGTTCATGCTAGTGAAGTCAGAGTCTAGAACGGCTGTCCAATCAGCCGCTTCTTCCACATGTGTCAAGTGTTGCTACACAATATCCTGCTTACTTTTAAAATCACAGCTCAAAGAAAGGTTAGATTGCAGTAACACATTAAACACAGTGACCCTTAAAATTACATTCCTGAAAAAAAAAGTTTGTAAAGTTTTAGAAAACAAACTATTAACAGATTTCTCAATTATTTATTGTCCATTCAGCAATGTAACATACCTACAGTTCCTGGGCATGGTAACCCTAACCCTTACTGTTCAATCAACGTAATAAACATCCACCGAGACGAGCTTCAAGAACCCATGTGAAGCTTTA
The DNA here is from genome assembly GCA_023376895.1 of Aspiorhynchus laticeps. Taxonomy (NCBI): domain Eukaryota; kingdom Metazoa; phylum Chordata; class Actinopteri; order Cypriniformes; family Cyprinidae; genus Aspiorhynchus; species Aspiorhynchus laticeps. The sequence continues at coordinate 34,763,462 of CM041812.1, forward strand.
TTAAACAAAAACGTGAACAAATACAAAACCATAACTAAGGACTGTTTAGGACTGTAATGTTTATTCATCCTGATTATTCATCCTGATTATTTATCAAAAATAACTGACAAACTTATCACAAGCAGACCAAGTTTATTTTAGATTTACATCAATAACGAGACAATTTTATGAAAACAGTAAGAAAACTGTATGGTAAATCCCCATATGGTAAGAATCATATTTATTTGAAAGAATCCTGATGGTTTCAATAGGCTTTATGAAAATGCACTGTTCTTTATAGCTATCAAGATCGTGCTTTAGTCTGTTTAGTTTGATGGGTACAGAACTGGAACTGATGTTGACTCTGGGGGGTTTCATTGTGTTTTGGTTTTTTTATTTTCCCTGTTCCCTGTTCTGCTCAGTTTCTGTAGTTTCTGATTTATCACATCCCAGTTTCTGTTCCAGGTATTTTCCTCACACTGTTTATAAGCCCTTAGTTTCTCTCTATTTTGTTGGCCATCATGTTTCTTTATCAGGACCTTTTTATTAATTTCTTCTGTATGTCTATTTCAAAAGAATCTTGAATGTCACATCACTGCTAAAATGACTGCTTTGAGTCACTGTAAAGTATCCTTCTGTATGATACACGGGGCAACTTTTTGAGCAATGTTGCTGGGCAATTTTGGGAAATGTTGCCGTCAACGGGCAACCAGGTGATACACAGGGCCCATGACCGATCTAAAATATCCAGATAGAAATTGCTCAAAAAGTTGCCCTGTGTATCATCTGCCTATGTCCATTTCTCTTCAGTCTCTGTGTTGTTTATTTGGCATATGTGACATATGGAGTATATGTCAGTATATATATATTTATATATATATATATATATATCGCTTGTTTAGTTTACTTTGTGGAGATGTGCTGAAATCGCGTTTGGTGTCGTACTGTATCGCGTATCTTGTCAGTGTCGTGCGCTTGCTTGGCTATTTGTTGTGATAAAAAGGAAAGTATGTCCAGCTGAATTCAATTAGTATTTTGTTAGAAAAAATAAAAAACTTAGTTTACTGCAGCAGCGGTCACGGCAGCTGTCATGCGAAGGCCTCCTCGTGTGAAGACCGAAGAGTATAAATATCACTTTATATTTCCTCTCTTTCCTACTACTTGTTTCACTTCTGCTTCAGTTTTTATTACCATTTTTTACTATGTGTAAGTAAGTTGTTGTTTTTTTTAGCATGTGTGTTTGGCTCAGTGTTATTTTTTTAGGATTACTGATAAACTAATGTAGTTTGATTTGTATTCGTTATCTATTAATTTTAGTTAAAGTTGGAATAATGTTTGTCATTTTATTAGGGTTTTTTATGTCTGTATAGGTTTTTTATTAAGTTTTAGTTTTATTTAATTTGAGTTATTTTAGTACTTCAACAAACTAAATGGAAATGAAATAATATATATATATATATATATATATATATATATATATATATATATATATATATATGAATTTATAAATGTGCATGTGTATATATATATATATATATATATATATATATATATATATATATATATATATGTGTGTGTGTGTATGTGTGTGGTTGTACATACACACATGTAGTTGTTTTTTGGTGTTTGGCTTAGTGTTATGTTAGAATCATTATTAATACCTTTTGTTCTTTAATATTTTGAATTGTTTTTAGCTTTATTTTTTGTTTTCCTTTAAATGTTAAGTTTTGAAATTTTGTTGTATGCATTTGTCATTTTTATTTAATATCTTTATTTTTTTAAATGTGTGTATATATAGTATTTATAAAGTTTTTAGCTTTTAGTTTTGGATCTGTTTTAGTTGTTTTAATACTACAATTGATTGCTTCTGTTGTCCTCATTTGTAAGTCGCTGTGGATAAAAGCGTCTGCTAAATGACTAATGAAATATATATATATATATATATATATATATATATATAAAATCAACAGTTCTTTCTGGTCCTTGAATCTGATTGGCTGATAAGAGTGCGATATTAGAGTGATATCAGAACTCCAACAGCCGTTTCACAGTTTGTAATTGTATCACTTGGCTTGCGGTACTTCTTACAGCGAGTGTCATGGTGGATGCCCCAATCCATGATCATTTTATAAATATTGCTGTTTTTGTGTCACGGAATGTTGTTTTATGAGGTTTTCAGGCAAGAATATCCTTGTTTATAGTTCAAATGTGCAGTTTGTTAATAAAGATAATGTCTATTTGAAAATTATGTCAACGTTTTCAGAGACGTGAGCTTCAGGACATCAGTGGCCATTCAGCGCTCATGAAGCCGCCCGAGAGCAGCCTCACCGTGGCCAGATCTTCTGGATTTTACCGCTGCTCTGGTGTCGCTATCATGGTTAAACATCAGATGTAATTCATTTTGGGTAAATCTAATGGGCAGTCTTTGGTCTCACTAATCTATTATTGGTTCTAGAGAGGATAGTTTTGGCAAAATCTCATGTTTATGTAAATTCAATGCTGTATATCGGAGTGCTGCCTTTGTACTTTTGACTGAATTGCCTAGCAACTTTTATGATGGCTGTTGTTGTTGTTGTTGTTTATTATATATTATTATCCAATAAATAATATTTTATATAAATAATATATTTAATAGGTGTTTAGTATTGAGAAACACCCTTAACAGATGAAAGGATAATTAACATTACGACAAATATAACGTTTTCTTCAGCAGATATTCAAAGTAATGTTTATTGTGATATGAGACCGATCTGATGAATGAATGCTGTATCAGATGCAAGTAATCACAATCGCCCAGTACATCTCTCTCTCAAAATACTGTACATAATACAGTGAGTTTTTACTGCAGTAATACAGTAAGGTTTCAATGAAGCAACTCGACGTTCCTTCGTTACTAGTTCTAAAGGCTTGGGCTCAGCTGTTAAACTGTCTAACTGAGATTTGAATCCACGGCGGAAGGAAGTAGTTCTGCACAAAGAGGGATTTAAAAGACACTCCATTGTTGTTTCTTAAGTAATTACATCGAACTGTTGTATAAACGCAATATCACACTCGTAGACATGAGATATGGCTGTATATTGGCACGCTGTGATTAACTAGGGCCGGATCACAGCCGTGCCGATATACAGCCATATCTCATGTCTACTTGTGTGATATTGCTTATATATATATATATACCTGAATTATTAATAGTGTTTTAGAGTTTTAAAAATGCCCAATGTAAAATTATTTTGTACAAAATATACAAAATTTATATAATGAGTGCTTCATTAAAGGGTCATTCACATTTTGTGTCTAAAGCCCCGTTCACACCAAGGACGATAACTATAAAGATAACGATAAAGATATAGTTCTAAAAATCGTTCTCAATATTAAAGAATAGCAGAGTCCACACCACAACTATAATGATAAACTATATCACTTTCAGAACAATTTTTTTCCAGCTGATGAAGGAAACAAACATTGACATCCAATCAGAAACCATTTTGCTCTAAGGAGCTTGAGAATTTTAAGCGGCAGACGCATGACAGACGATATTGTTTGCTAGTGTGGACGCTAATATCGTTATATTTATAGTTATCGTCTTTGGTGTGAACGGGGCTTAACTGCCATCACTAAGCAACCATGAGCTGTGCTCTCAATGATGATGTAAAAGTTTCAGCAAAGGATAAAAGCATTTCCAGCATCGAAAATCTATTGCAGAAGCTAGATTAATTAAAAAAATGGGTATCCCTGTACAGCTGTGATCAGATATTCCTCCATCTTGGCTGAGCTTTAATGTTGCTACGGAAAAGGTGAAGCTGATTGCTTGGTTCTCGTCACATGACCTGCGGCGTGCTTGCAGCATTCTGGAAAGTTGAGATGGTTTCATCTCACCGCGGCATTGGTGCGCCTTGAAAAAACGAACGCGTCACATTGCTTACGCATCTCGACCATGTCGCTTCTATTATTGAGCGCACTTGCTGCGCGTCTACATTTTTAATAACAAACTTGAGAAGTCTCGTGCAGTTTCCTTTATTAACCGCTAGGGTAAAAAAACTTACATAGTACAAAATAAGACACATTTCAGTCCATGACAAAAGCAACTACATGTAGTATGAAAGTAGCTAATGTGTCTTATTTGAATTAAGTCACTCAAAATCAACAATGATTTATGTTACATTTGCAGTTCATCAAGTAATCTGAGCAAAAACGTGTAGATATAATTATGAACAGTGCTACACAGCAAGAAAAGATTTCATGAAATGATTGAACTTTCAAGGTTCAACCAGATCATTGCATTTATGTACCTATCGGTCGATCTTCAACACCAGCAGTGCCGTCCATCACTGAAATGACACACAAAATCACTGTATCATTGCATTGAGAATCCTCGAGCAACTGTCTTTATTGGTAGGTCCACTGCATGAAAAGTTTTTCTTTTTTTGCTGTGTCTGTGCTGTCAGTTGCAGCTCCTTTAATAAAGAAGAAGATTCCCGTAGCTACTCCCAGCAGCGCCAGAGTGAACCCTGCTCCACAGAAGACCGCCGGACCCAGACTGGGCGGGACAGCAGCCGTCTCCGGGACACCTGTTGATCATTGTTAGGGGTGTGAACATTACACTTGTCAATGTTGTAATGCTGATTTAATTTCTCACAGAATAATGACTGCTATTTTATATGTACATCATTTATATGGAAATAGCACAATTTAGTGTAATTTGATTTGATTTCGCTCTCAGAGTGGCACTTACCCCATATTTTGGTCTGGCCCTGGAGGGCTCTGTGGTTCACCGTACAGCCGTAAATGTCTCGTTCCTCAGGAACAATATCCAGAGAGGAGAAGATGTGGAAGGTTCCATCATTCCTCGGTCGGTACCGACTCAGACTCACACCTTCCGTCACAATTACATTGTTCTTGGTCCACGAGACGTTGACAGGCGGAGGAAAGAAGCCCATAACGTGACAGATGAGGGAGTTTTCAACACCCAGCTGAACATCATTCCTCGGATAGATGGACGTCTCAGGGGGGTCTGGGAACACAAAACTGTGTTAAACTTTGCAGGAGTGAATCTGATTTCATTCAAATAACATCAATACACGGGAAAACTAATCATGTAAGACAAAGCTCACTCTTAACCAAACTCTTGATGACACTGAATGCATAGTATGGAGCTCATTTAAGTTCTATTTCCAAACAGATTAATTTGAATGTTAGGAAATATGTTACAGGAAAACATTAAAAGTCATAGTGCATATTTAAATCATACCCATTTCCTCTGGTGGGGTATTGGAAGCTTTAATGAATACAGCTAAGTTTTGCTTGCATGTTTCTTGTTCTGCAATGCTTTCTTCATAAAATCCTGGAAATATCAAAGGATCTGCAAAATCTGGTAATGTATTTACTCCCATCTTTTGAATAAAGTCAGCATGCCATAACTCTTCTCCATCAGATCCACAGACAGATTCTTTTTCTGTATCTGAACATCCAGTAATTTTGAAATCGTTGTGTATAACTGAAATGGAACAAACATCAAAAGACAAAAGATAAATTAGAAATATCCAGAGGCCGAGAGAAATAAAGGATGAACTGCATATCATATGCTTTTCTTACTTCGTATCTTTGTCTTGTTTCTATTCCAAATATCTAAAAATTCTTAAATCAAGAAGCATTTACTAGACAAGTAAAAATTATTTTTAAAATTATTTATATATATATATATATATATATATATATATATATATATATATATATATATATATATATATTTATATATTATTATTATTATTTTTTGTATTTTTTTTTTTTTTTGCTTACCCCATTGGCAGATTATTTTTTTTCTTGTTTTAAGAGTTTAAGAACTCACTTGATTTTGTCACAAATACTAAGAAAGATTTTTTTTTTTTTGCAGTATATGACTATTAAAGGATTTAGGGGAAAAGGGCCTTATTTTTTGTCACTGGTTTAACACACCAGTAGTTTTTAAATATAAGGATGTCCTATACAGCTGATTTTAACATCCACTGATCACTAAATGACCACTTATAATAATCACTTGTAGTCAACTAGTCATCAACTGTTTGAATGACAAGGTGATCAAAATATGTCACCAGAAGTAAACGTATCACAGTGTATAAAAAGCTTACTCAAAGTATTAGTGTGCTTCATGAAATCATACATCCTTGTAGAGGCTTTTCATATTTCTGACCCTGGACCACAAAACCAGTCATAAGTGTCAATTTTTCAAAAGTTGAATAAATAAGATTTTCATTGATATATGGTTTATTAGGATATGACAATATTTGTCTGACATACAACTATTTAAAAATCTGGAATCTGAGGGTGCAAAAAAAATCTAAATATTGAGAAAATCGCCTTTAAAGTTGTCCAAATCAAGTTCTTAGCAATGCATATTACTACTCAAAAATTAAGTTTTGATATATTTATGGTAGGATTGTTACAAAATATCTTCATGGAACATGATCTTTACTTAATATCCTAATGATTTTTGGCATAAAAGAAAAATGGATAATTTTGACCCATACAATGTATTGTATGGCTATTGCTACAAATACACGTGCTATTTATGACTGGTTTTGTGGTCAAGGGTCACATTTTAAAAAATCTGTGTACGTATTTTAATATGTAAAGCTTGAACTTACTTTGAGCATCGGCTGAGAAACAAACAGCGAGGGTAAGAATGGCCAGATACAGCTCCATCTTTACAGACAACAGTGGAACAAACAGAGAAACAGACTTTGAAGGGGGTGAATGAGAGTGGGCAGGAATCCCTCCCTGTGAATTTAGTTCCAGCTTCAGAAACTCATCCTCCACTCACAATTTGGTCCTCGCTGTGACACTGCTGTATCCAGAAACAAAATACATTTTTCCTGTTTCAGCTCTCAGGCTACAGGCATATTACTCCTTTACTCAAAACTGTAGTTTGAGATTTGTACTCTGGCCCTGTCAGGACCACTATCGTCAACGATGACTGGCAATTAGCATACAGTTTGGATTGGCGGTATGGTTCTGTTCTGGGCAAAAACTCCCTGCCCATCTATGCAGCCTACCATGGATAAGAGCAGGGAGAGCAGCCATAACTCAAATGTCAGTTATACAAACTTAAGATAACCTTTAATTCACTTTCATAGAGCTGGTATAAATAGTAGTAAGCCAAATAAATTGTGCTCATCTGTTTATGAATATGCGCTAAAGAAAAACACGTTCAATATATACAATTATTTTATTAATAGATTACTTACTTACTTTGTAGTATCAGAAACACTCGTGTAATTGAACAGGCTGCTAAAGTCATACTGTATATACTGACTCACAATATGTTCTCAGTTTATTTACTTGTTTCTGTCTTGATACTGCAGGGAGTGAAATCATTTCCTTTAATCATTACCTTCTCCGCCTTCCCTCCCTGCCTCTGACTCTCCCCTCTCACTCTTCTTCCCCAAAAGAATATCCATATGCCACAAGAGTTATATCTTGTGAATGTTGTTTTTTCCTTTTCATGTTTAGTATCATTTTAAAGGTCTATGTGCGATTGGTAAACTGGTCTCAATTTCACAGTAGTCACTTGTATTATGAGAAATATTGAAAACTTGAGTGAATTCTGTACTTCTGTTGTGGGCGGCCTCCTTTCAAAATCTGATAAACATTGCTCTACACCAGGTGTGACCATTTGGGGCACGAGAGCAGCTCCTACAGAGGCTCTCATTCCCCATACACAGGTGTAATCTGTGGGGGGCCGAGAATAAATGTTTATGGCCCTTTTGCAAATCAGTCATTGTGATTCTGTAGCCAGATCAGCCCGTAGTGTGAAGTGTATTTCATATGCTCCATACTAGAGGTCTTCACGGGTCCAAAAATTCGATAGAGACCCGTAAATATGCTGCACGGAACCGACCCGGACCCGTGTTTTATTTGAAAGTGGGACCCGAACCCGAGCAGACCCGAGAAGTGCCTTAAATGTACTACCCAGACCCGACGCGGACCCGAACCCGGCTGGGAAGACACAGACCCGACACATATTGCACAGCAAATGCTATTAAGTCAATAAACAAGTTGCGGGGAAAAAAAAAAACTTTTTAGTAGCCATCTCCCTGACTGCGATGCATACAATCCTCCTTGCCAATAAATGTCCATCCATGTTAGGCTGTTCCTCTCTCTTGCTGTCTGAAACAGCTTCTTAATCCACTCATTATTCCAGCTTCAAAAGTCTACTTGCTGTCACGGAGACGGATGACTAAAGCAACTTCGCAGTTATTTTTTTTTTCATCTCGAGTCAACTTCGATTGTTATGTTTACCCTTTTAAACTACAATAACGATACTTTTTGTTGGTTGTAATAAAGACTCGGAGCAATTTTTTTTTTTTTAGCAAAAAATGCACAGAACTAGAAGTTCGTTACACTCTACTGCGTGCGTGTACAATAACAGGTGCGTCTCTTCAGCTTTGTTTCAGCTTTTTTTCCACATCACTCATGAAGAAATCCATGATCACCGTCCGCTTGCAGTACTAATTAACTCCGCCCGCGCTCTGTTTCTGGCGGCTGAGGTAACGCGTGTTTTTTTTTCTTCCACCTTATTTCCCGCTCACACTTTTCTCATCCTAATTTTACAAACTGCAAGTTACACACACGCATGCTGACTGACACTGATCTCTGGCGGGTGCGTGTTATCCGATCGACTCGGGTATTACACACAAAGTTAAAAAGACCCGGGACCCGAAGTAATAGATTGGGACCCGACCCGGGTCCTCAGGTCCTCCGTGAAGACCTCTACTCCATACTATGTATCTTCCTGAAGTCAGGTAAACATTTTACTCCTAGATTCATCTTTGAACAAATGATGTTATGTATTTTCTTATTTTTCAATTGGCTTCTTGTTGTTTAATTATGCAATTGGCATGACACGTTTTTACCTGACTAATAATAAATTGTTATATTTTATTTATTCTGAACTGTCCTGAAATCATTATGACTATTAGACTGTGAGGAGGCTTTTGTTAACACAAATCTATGGACAGGATATGTCAAACTGAAGGAGCAGTAGGCACGTCATCTGAGACCTCAGATTTCTGTCTATCACTGGTGTTAGCAAGTTGTACGGGAAAAGACTAAGTAAACTACACTTTTTGTCATAAGTAAGCAGTTGGTGGCAGACAATTAGGTATTAGTCTACCTACACCCTCTGACTAACATCAGACTGGCGAGTTTGTGTCCGTGAGATCTATGCAAAAACCCGGGACGTGAGACTCTATGCGACATTAGGTCCCCAGTGAACGGATAATTGAAAGTATGGGATGTCTAGAATAATAAAATATCTAAATTAATATACAATCAATATCTGTGATCAGTTTTTAATTAAGAATATTGCCTAAATTTAATGATCACTTGAAATTGGAATTGAATTGGATTGTACACGGAGCTAGACTAAAATTGAAACTAAATCCAGATAAATTCAGAGGCGCAAATAAAAGACCGAACATGCATCAAACCTTCGACCATTCCGCTTTTTGGACTGGCGGGTGGATCAATGACACCCTTTCAACACATCACCTCTTAAAGTTTAGCTAAAACATAAACCAACAGAATCACTAAATCAAAAACAAACAAACTGCTAATTAAAAGAAAAAAAACAAAAACCTGATTGAAAAATTGAAACAAAAACCAAAAGCTGTTAAGTCTAATTGCATTGAATTGTTACTATTAGTAATAATGAACCACACAGGTTTTGGCCTTCCGATCGGGCAAACCTTGCCTTTTCCGTCCGACTACCGGCGAAGATTACCCATCCGATGCTGCGAGTATTGAACTCCCATCAGATGTTGTGTGAGCCCTCCCGGTTGAGTGAATATGTTTCCTTTCAACTGCTGGTGATGCTTACCCGGCCGTGCCTTGAGTATTGAACTCCTGTTGGATTCTGCGAGAGCCTCCCGGTCACGCAAACCTTGCTTTTCCGTTTGTCTACCGGCAAGTCTTACCCATCTGATGCCGTGAATATCAAACTCAGGTCAGATGCCGCAAAAGCCTCCCAGTCCAGCTATCTTACCTTTCCATCCTACGGTCGGTCGAGGCTTACCCGTCGGATGCCATGAGTATTAATCTCCCGTCGGATGCTGCGAGAGCCTCCCGGACACACAACCTTACCTTTTCCATTATACGGTCGGCGTGGCTTACCCATCCGATGCTGTGAATATTGAAACATGAAGAATGGTGAGTAAACAGCAGAACTGTGGAATGATTACAAGTTACCAATGATTTGTGTGTGTTTTAATGAGAATTTCTACAGATCAAAAGTTCCTCTCCTCTGTCATGGAGAAAGTAACAGCCATTGAAACAACACAAGGTACACATTTGTGATGGACAATACTGGACAGATTTCACATTTACAGGCTTCTCTTCAAACAACTCTCATCAGTGGCCCAACTTGTGCTGCAATGCTCCCTAAACCTTCTACTCCATGCCCCCGTAACTCCACTAAGCCACCTGTACACCTAAATCTCAGTTCTGTTCAGCCACCATCAGCCAGTGCCCCATTACTACCATTAGATCACCTGTACCACTTAACCCCGCTGTCATGGACGCACCGTCTGCTACTCTGTAACCTGGAGCAGTGTGTGGAAACCCTTCAGAAGCCATTCCAACTTCATCCCCCTCCACACAGCCATGAATCACAAGGCACTGCATCAAAGACTGTGAGAAAGATTAAAGTTATTCCTTTGGTTTAATTGCTTTACATATACAGTCAGGTCCAGAAGTATTCGGACACTGACTGAGTTTTTGTGCTTTTGCCTTTAAACACCACTACAATGGATTTAAAAAAAAAAAAAAAAAAATCTTTTTTTTTAATTGAAACAATGTGCTATGTGGGTTGCTACAGATACATTTAGGCAATGTGCCACAGACCTCGTTCTGATTTTGGAGACGATTTAAAAATATAAAAATACAAAATATTTCCCACTAATTGCATACCTCTACATGTTATGGATTGTTGCTGTCTTTTCTTTGATGTAAATGAAAGCTGCTGTAATCTTTGATTTGAACATTGCTATAAGAAAAACGCGACATGAATCAAGGCTTAAGTTCATCATTATTAAGTTAATCAAGATATTATCTGCCAGTGGAGACGAAAACGCAGCATTTAATCCCTTGCTGGCACAAAAGTTAAGGTAGTTGCTCCGATGGGAAAGCGTGACCGGATGTAAACAGAGTTATTGGCACTACACATTGGCTAAAACAGGCAATGTACAAAAGGTCTCAGCAGGACCTGATTTGCTCATGTCACAGTAAGATTAGGAGTGAGGTTAGGCCGTCTTTTTCGTTGCATGATTTAAAAACACCCCACACCTACAAATATAGAAACGGCCACGTTTATAGTTTTTATTATGATGTGACAAGTTGAACGGAGCGTGTTTTCCATACTGCTAATTACATAAGTTTTAAATTGTTAGCTAGTCATCTTACAGTTTAGATCATGAATGTTTGTTGGAAGACTTTAAGTGTAACTAGGCTACAGAACTGTCTAATTATTTTGTATTTATTTTGTTTTATTGCAACAGAGTCTGGTTCATTGTTTTATTTATTTGTATTTTTTTAGAACTTGAAGCAGACCCATTGGATGGACAAAATATTTTGTATCAGGTGTGTTACCTTCAACACATGTATTTGTGCAAATTTTGTGACTGCTCTCTTAAGACAGTTGAGGGAAACGTTATCAGATCTTACACAGACATGAAGCAAATGCTCAATATCCATGTTGTTTCCCAGACAGCAAAATTAAGTTCACAAAATACAATGCTCTCAAAGCTCATGTTTACCGCCATCAAAAAAGACAACAAACTCATTTGGATGATTCAACAGGCACAATTGTTTGCAACAATTCAAACTGTCAGCAGAAATGCCCAGACATAAAGTCCTTTCTTATCTCAGGTCACATTTAGCAAAGGGAGAAGTAGTATGCTGTCCTTCAGAAAAATGTGACAAAACATTCAGTTTGAGATCAAGCTTTACTGCCCATGTTTCACGAAAGCACAGGACTTCAACATTTGCGAAATTAAAGGGATAGTTCACTTTGAAATTAAAATGTGGTATCTATCAGCTTACCCCAAGGGCATCCAAGATGTAGGTGTCTTTTTTTCTTCAGTAGATCCAATTTTGATGTTTTTAGGTCAAACCGTTCTAGTCTGTCAGTCATATAATGGCAGGTATAGGTCACTGTCTCTATAAGAGGGAAAAAGAACATGCACAGAGAAATTCAAATTAAACAATTCCCCATCGTAACTACACATTGATGGCCTAAGACACGAAACGAGCGGTTTGTGTGAGAAAACAGTATTTATATCGTTTTTTACCACTTGTACACAACCATGTCCAAGTGATCTGAGTGCGCACACGCATCCGGTGTGTGACGTGTGTGTGTGTGCGCTCTGGTTCACGCTTGACGGAGGGCGTGTCTGAAGCGTGGTGCTGACGCGCCGTCATAGTTACAACAACCAATCACATACTTCTCTGGTGTTGCATGAACGGGATTGGGTATTTGCATGAGGCGATCTGATTGGCTGACGCCTCCGTTGGCGCTTGAAAAGTTGCATCAGCACCACGCTTCAAATGTAGGTTCTATCTAGCTCTATTTGGACAATTTCTTTCAGCTTTGAGTGGTTTATGTTGCAAAAGCAATAGGCATAGTGATGATGATCTGTTCTACCTAGTTGTCATTCTGCAGTGTATTAGCACGTTCATTTGTTCATTTGCACATTCATCTGATATGTTAAACAACTCCTTAGGAGTTGCTGAAGCTTTACATTCTCCAGCGACTTCAAGACCGTGTGCAACATGTCCTGGAGAGACAGTCTCTGGACACAGATTATCTGCAGTTTGTTTGCAGACACGAGCTTGTAATAATCAGTGCCCTGGCTAATATAATAAACATTTCTGAGGATATCAGTGCTTACACATCTAAATATTGCTACATAGCGCCAGATGGATAGTGAAGAGGTGTGTGTAACAGTGGATGTGGAAAGAGGTGGTGGACGTCCAAGATTAACAATTTCAACAAACACACTTATCCACCTTATTGAACTTGGTGTCCCTTTAAAATGTGTTGCCAATATATTGGGAGTGTCTCGAGCAACATTGTGTAGAAGGATGGCTGAAAACAATTTGTCTGATGAAGAGCTAGATGTTCTTGTGACAGAAGTGAAGAATTATTTGCCAGACACCAGATACAGAATGCTCCGAGGGGCTCTCTTTGCAAAAGGGCACCATGTTCAGTGGGACAGATTCGTTGCATCTACGCATCGTTTGGACAGTGTTGGTGTCCTGTCAAGAATGACCAACCTAAGATGCATTGCTCGAAAAACATATACAGTTCCTTATCCCAAGTACATAGTCCATGTAGACACCAACCACAAACTCATCAGGTAAGTCTGTGTGGAATGTCACAATCGTAGTTTGTATATTTGAGAAATGATTGCCAAGTAATACCAGAGTGTACTTAGTAAAACATCTTTCATATATTCAGCTGCAACATTCACACTTCTGCTATTTGTAACTATTTGTGCCTGTGAAAATGCAGCTAAAGTCCTTTTTTTGTGATTTGCAGTTTTGTATATAAAATTACGTACATAATGTAACGAACATTCTGTGAAAATATAACCTTGATATTTGATAACTGAGTAAGGCCTTGCCAACGATTAAAATAATAGTGAAATTATTGACTGAAATCATACATTGATGCTTGATATCTCATATTTACATTGAGACTTACCCTGGATTTCACCTACTGGGTCAAATTTACACTGACTCAACATTCTGGGAGAGACTATGAACTGTTTTCAACTAAAAAGGAGGAATAGATGGTTATTCAAGAAAGGTAAGAATTTTCTTACGTTTCTTGACAGCAATGTGCGTGTTTTACTTGTCCTAAAAATTATTTATTTTATCAATTTACATTCTATTATGTTTTATTGTGCAGATTATGTAACTAAACGTAGCAAACAATAATGGCTCTGACGCCCATTTGGCCATCTTCAGTGAGGCTGTAATTGAACATGGCTTCCACAGAGGTAAGAGTGTTTTAAATAGAAACCTGTGAAACCTAGAAATCGGCAAATCTTTAATGTTATTAACCTTTAATGTCACACAATCACGTTATGTAAGATTTGACCTTCTAGTTAAATTCTTCAATGTTTAATGCTTTGTTTTTTAGAGTGAGAGGTGAACATGGAGGTCTTTGATGCAGCATCAATGCTGACAGCCCACTCTGTAGTGCTCAAGTTTAGTATGAGATCATTTGGTCATTTGTTGTACCCATGTTTATGTGAAATATTTTTGTTTTTCCGATTGATGTCATGCCAGATATTGAATGGGAAAACAGTGGATACAGAGAAGAGCCAAACCAGGGAGTCAACGATTGATTGACGAACAAATGATTGACCCACTCTCTTTTGGGATAGACATATCTTGCAGCTGTTCAGTATATGGAGAGCTTAACTAAAGTGTGGTAATCAGCGAGATGATTATATGAACTGATTTTTCTACAAAACAAAAAATGTATAAGAGTAGCTCTTTTTCTTTCCAGTATTTTCAACATTCTTTATGCAAGGAACATATGGTTTTTGTCAAAATGATTTGTAACATGCGTCTACTTGTAACAATTTCATGCTTGTTAGAAGATAATTCTTGCTAAAAGTAAGGGTGAATCCCATTTCTCTGTCTTACCCCTTCCCCTTCCCCTACCCCTTCGTCTTACCCCTAGCCCTTGTCCCTCGAAACCGAGTGGTAAGCGCTAGGGGTGAAAACATACCCCTATGAAATGAGACATCACTTGTTATGGTTACGTCATCGTACATCGTCGCTAGCTGGCTGCTACGTCACCAGAGGCAACAAGTGTTGATCACAAACGTCCAAGATGCCGTCTGCAAGTGTGTGTATGTCGATCGCGTGGGTTTTATTAGTGATGTTTTTGCGATTGTTGTGCAAATCAGCGATGTAAAGCGTAGCAAACTAGCGATTTTTTAAAACGTTTCAATTAAGAACATGGTTGCAAATATATATGTACAGGACTGTGTAGAGCACAAAACAAGACTGTCGTAATTTTTAAATCAATTATTTAAGCCGAAAATGGGACTCTCTGGATGATCTGGCCGACATTGTTGCTGGTTGCGCAGTGTGTTCTGGGTACCCCTTGGTTTCAAGTAAGCTCGCGAAAATGCTTGGTTTTAAGGGGTATCTACCACTTCATCTTAGCCCTACCCCTCGATCAAAACGAGAATTGGGATAGCCCTTACTCTCACATGAACGCGCAAAACTAAGGGGAAGGGGTAAGACAGAGAAATGGGATTCACCCTAAATCTAACCAAAAATAAAGTTTAATTTCTTCACCCGCATGTCATCCTGGATAAGTATGACCTTCTGTTTTAGGACTGCACAATAATGGGTAAAATAATTACTATTTTATCACAATAAATCTCTCACCTTAGAACTTATTTCACTTTATCACATTTATTACACTTTACTACAATTAATACAAATAATTAATATTATAAGCTGCTGCTGTTCCGAAGCACGATCATCTGTATACTCGGTCCCAAAATAGTAATTCTGACCCCATCAGAACAAAATATATAAAAAGGAGTAAAGAATAATAAAAAGGTAAAACAAGACATTAAATACAACACAAACGTATGTCAGAATTTCATAATCTCTCAGAAAACACGCAAATGTTGCTTTTTAAGAATGTTTTTCGATATCCCTCCAATAATCAGTCATTGACCATTGTTTGTCAAGTCAGTGCTTCTTTTTGCACACACAATTATTTATTGTGCCATAGAAACAGCTATTTTTAGTTTTGCTTCACTATCCTAGTTCTTAGATATAAACTTTTGTTAAAGGGCAACATGTACAGCATGAATATATAACATGTAATTCAATCTTTTCATAAAATCCTGATTTACATTAACTTTACAAAGAACAATCGCTTTCCGACTACTGCAAAGAAACTGGAATAGTAAACACAGGATTACACAAAGCCAAATCCACTGCTAACAGATTTAAGGCACATTAGCATGTCCTTTTTAAAAGTTGTGTAGTTCTGGTAATGGCACAGAAGGCACAGGAAGCTCACTTAACTGAAGTCATCAACTCTTTCTCAAATTCTCTTCCAGAACTGTCCAAACTTGGAGCTTGCAACCTTGAGACCAGGTGGTGAGTGAATGAGCAGAACGTCCTTAAAAGGAGTGCAGGTAAGTGATTGCAGGTGGTGCTAATTAGAAGTCAGGTGATTCTGATCGAGTGTACGTGGTTGGTGTGGCTGGTGATTCTGTGACACCCAGGAGGGGTCTACTAACTCTCATCTCGAATGTGAATGCATGCAATACCTTGACATTACTTTGTTTACACTCGGGCCTAGTAGCGCCATACTTATATGTGTTCAACGTCATCACGCCGGATCTGGGTCAGCGCTGGCTCCACCACACGCTTGCGTCATGGTGTATGTCATGAACGCACGTCCACAAGTGACGCAGTAGAGACGGACATGGAATAAAGTCGTTATTATCAGAAAATACTGTCAACAGGAAAGAAAAAACATTTCACCATGTTTTCGGAATAAAATCCGTGTAAATGACATATGAACAAACTCCTCTGTAAAACCCTTCAGAAAACAGAAGAAAATAAAGCTGCTGAAGTAGAGAAACAAACTCACAGCCTTTAAAGATCTGTATTGAATAGAAATCTACAGACACAGATAAAGTGCAATAAAATAAACAGTTAAATGCACTGTAAAAAATAAATTAATAATAATAATAATCTGTAAAATGTACAGTAAATAATGGCAGCTGTGGTTGCCAGAATTTCACCATAAAAAATATGGTAGTAACATTTTAGGTTTTACAGATTTAATTTACATAAAAAAAACATATTTCATTAACTGATATAATGTTAATATACCAACCTCCTGAAGTTCTGAAATCTGTTTTGTACCTTTGTAATACACTGATAACCACCAAAAACAGGTGGTGATGAGAAAGTGACATGATGAACTAAAGCTCATCACAAGCAGCTTTTCCATAAGCTGAGAAAGAAAATATTAGTATATAAGGTGCACAATGTCATTCACACAAATATTAAACACCATCATGAAAACACATGAAACTAAAATAATGCAATAAACATGCATTTAACAACATTATATGCAACATACAACCCTAATAAACATAACTAAGCAGAAACAGCTATTTCAATGAAAAATCATCAAATGGGAAATGTAACGCAGAGAATTCTGGGAATGTCAATTTACGTTTTTTCACTGTAAATTATATGTTCTTTTTCACTTTCAAAAACTGTATTTAACCGTAAAATTACATGTAATGTCCATTACAGTTTTTCACCGTATAGGTTTTTACTGTAGCATTTTGACAGTTTTTTATTTATTGTTTTACAGTGTGTGTATTTTAGATGTTTTCTTTCCACTAGTCTGAAATAATGCTTCATGAAAAGCCTGTTTTTGCCTGTAGTGTCTTGCCTTAAGGTACAATATACAATGCTGTCAAATAGTAACTCTTTTAGACACTTATGCTCTGTTTAATTAGTTTGTTTTTCTCTTACTAGGAATGTAAGATCTGGGCTTGTAAGACTGATAATGACTTTTTGAGACATCACTGTTCTAACCAGACAAAGCTGCAAACTGTTCAACCACCCAAAATCAGAATGCATGCAGATAATTATACTTGTAAATGTTAAAACACTTATTTTTTTTCAATGTTGTCTAGTTGAATATCATATCACTTAAAATTGAGTGAAATTGGTCAATTATGAGTTAAAGTAATGGATAAAACCTGTTGACTGATCATATACTTTACAGTGTACCATGTAATATTTTATCATTAATATTACAACTGTTCTTAAACTTGCTTGTTTGTCATAGCATCAGTAAAGATGCTGCTGATGACATCTAGAGGTTAGAAACATCATCATTCCAAACAACATTATATGTGAATTAATAGCTAAAAGTCTCAGCACTTAGCATGAGGCTGCACCGTTTTATATTGCAATTTTTGTATTTTTTGTATTTTTTTCTTAATGCTAATGACTTCAAATGTAACAAAGTAAATTAAAAGCAAACTGCAGTAAAAAAAAAAAAACCTTGAAATAAAAGATTGATGTTAACTGAAATAAAACGTAAAACATTAAAATCTAAAAATAATATGAAAAAGTATTGCATAAAATATTGATAAAAATATATAAATTTCACTTAAATAACATTGCCCCCACATTGTCAAGTACTTGCACTTTATACAATACAGATAGATTCAAAGCAGCAATCAGGAATCAGTAATTTAAGTTTTCAAATACAACTTTATTGTGATCAATATTGAGGAATGGAGAAAATTCCAGCATGTAAGTAAAGAACATCAAAGCTGATCTGAAGAGAGTTTAGGTTTCCCCATCACCACCACCACCATCATCATCATCTCTTTCTTCATGTCAGAAATCCCTCGTTCCGCCAGAGCAGACTGAAGCTGAAATGAACAGATATCTTAAAACTGCTATCAATGTGATTTGATTTCAGATTTCTGTATGTTTCCTTCTCTCACCTGTGACAGGAGCTGGAGGTTCAGACATACTCAAACTTCAGGTTCATCTTCACAAGAGTCTTCTTGGAACAAAGGACCTAAAAAGAGCACATGAGTGTGAACATACAGAGAAGAGAAAAGCAAGTGCTAAATGCAAATAATAAAAACAAAATGCATGGAGTCTACAATATCTGCAGCAGTTTGATGCAAATGCCACTTCAGATTAACCTGTTAACCAGCGCCCCCCCATATTGGGAATCACAGCTGAAAATGACTAACTAACTTAAAATGGTAACAGCTCCTGACTTCAGTGTGCCACACACACAATTTTGGTGTCTTTGGAAAGAAGACCCTTTGGGCTTTACTATCCATCATCCAGAGTTGATGATGCTCAAAAATCTAAAAAGTTATAGACACTGAAGTGCCTTGATAAAAATTGTACCACACTGAATTGTTTTTTTATTTCATATAAAAATACATGAAATCAGTCCTGAAGCAATCCAGAAAAGTAATGGGTTGAAAGTCACATGTCTCATGAGTTTATATTTCAAATCTGAAGAAGATACCATGAAGAATGAGATTCCTGCAGCCATTTTTCTAGTCCATGAATTTGTGAAACCAGGGGCCTCATTTATAAAGCGTGCGTACGCTCAGATTTGATCTTAGAGTGTGCGTACGCTTAAATCCACGCCAAAGCTCATATTTATAAAGACGGTCTTTGACGTGGAAAAGTGCTTACCGCCACGTCAAGGTCTGAGCAGACGTACGCACTTTTCCTCGTGGCAAAGTCAGAGTACTGCAGCTATTTTAATATCTAATAAAAGCGGTGTACGTGCAAGCACCAAATTCATCATAAACAACAAAGATGCAATGAGAGAGATTAATTGTGGTGTAGTCAGATTTTTTATTAACGGGAGTTTTTGCGAGATTAAACTGACCTTTTTAGTAGCCTAATGTTGAGAGTTCTTTACTCGCATTCTAGGCTACACAGTTTATTCCTTGTTGTTGTTTTTTATCATTTTATTTTACAAGAGAACTTGCGACGTCTTGTTTTACTACTATTGCATAAAATAAGATAAAAAAATAAAATAAAATGCATAAACACATCTCCAACCGTTTTGTCTGTGTAGCCTATAAGAATATGTCATTCAATAACGGTTTTAATATATTCTATTCAATAACATTGTTAACTGATTTTATTTATAACATCTGCTGCTTTGTGTCTGTGAAAATGAATAGAGACATCAGCCTTAAACTTTGTTTTTGTCATTTACATCAGTTATATTTGTATAAAATACTCTAGATATGTTTGTGTACATTAATGGCACATTTGAGCAGCATTAGTAAACTGTAAATATAAAGAAATTCCAAATCACATGCAGGTTTTTTTCAGACCTGAGACCATAATCGTGTAATAATTTATTTTATTATGATATGAAACATCCAATTTTTCTTTCTATAATGTTTTTTTTAGTGTTTAATGTTTAAAGTTTTGCTAGAATTTTGTAATACTACACTTTTTATTAGTTGTCATAGCAAGTGATTTTAAAAGTAGGATAACTCACTTTTTATAAGATGACTGAAAATTTTACTTGAATTCGTAGTGTATTCTTACTTTTGGAAACCTTATTGTTTAATAATTACTACTACTACCACCACCACTACTACTATATTATTATTATTTCTGTTGTTTCTAGTAGTAATTTTGATAATAGTCAATAGAAAAAAATATAACCACACACACATTGTTTGTCCAAAGAATTATACATTATGAAATAATTTGGATCCACGCATGTTTAATAATTCCTATGCATCTATGGCCTATAAAATGCTATACACTGCCATGCCACACATTTTGTTTTGTGTGAAAGCCCACTGGAGAGACTCCCTAAAAGCGTCCCCGCACGAACCTCTACCTCCGCCAGCAGGACCTCAATTTCAGACTCAGTAAAGTTTTTTTTTTCTTTGTGCTCGTCATTCTCAAGCATAGAAAATCGGATATTGGCGTGTGCTCTTTTATATGATAATGATATTAATTAGGGGGCGTTTACAAGGCGGAGATCTGACACAGTCAGCTGCGCACAATTTCAAGATCATTTGCGATTTATAAACGTCACATCTGGAAGAGAGGCGTACGCACGTGTTTTTGTGCGCACGTTCGTTTTCTCTGAATCGCACTTACGCACTTTTGCGAAATGACCTTAGAACAAATTTAGGATGGTTTCTGCGCAACATTTTATGGTAACACTTTAGAATACTGTTTCTTACTTACTGCATAACTAATAAGGAATTATTGAAGAACTAACAGCTAATTATTCATTAACACTTAACTCACTACTCTTAACTACTAAGGAAGATGTGTTAACTAATCAGTATGTAATACAATTTTATGATTGTGTTAAGTAACAGTTAGCTAATCAATAACTGATGTATTCTGTCATACCTCCTGAAGAACTACTATTAATTATCTACTAATTAAGGTTCAAGAAATATAACTATGAAATAACTACTACTGAACAGTTATACGCAAATAATCACTATAATAATCAGGTTGTGGCCCACAAATCAAGTACTTGAGTAAAAGTACAGATACCCCAATAAAATATTACTCCAGTAAAATTATAAGGTCTATTCATTTTCAAAATTACTTGAGTAAAAGGACAAGTACAAAGTACTACTACAGTACCAACTTTGTTACAGTCCACTACTACTATTATTAGCCTATAATGGAAATGAAATATGCATTTTGTTTGATGCACTCCCAAAAGGACTCATTACTATAATTGTACATAACGAGGGGTGAGAACCAGAAGGGCGTAAGAGACACATATATATACGTACATATACATATACAGTATATATGTGTGTATATATATATATATATATATATATATATATATCAAAAGAAAGCTTTTGATGAGCACTTTCTACTGACAAAAATATACTGTCATCCATGAGTGTACAAATTTTTATAATAAACGATTGAAATCAGTGCACAAAGTCAGATCAACCAATGGTAAATTTTTGTTTTGGCCCTCCTGTAAAGTTGGTGAAATGTCACTTACGCCGTTCTGGTTCTCACCCCTTATGCTTTTACCTGTATCTTAAATAATTGCATTGTGTGCATGTTCTGTAGGAAATCTGCTTCGGGAAGGAACCCCAACTCCACTGTCTTGCCATAACTATCCAACTTAAAGGTTTTACTATAATTTTCACTTTAGAATAGGCCTACTGTTTCAGGTTCGAAATAAGTCCTGCAGAATCATTTGATAATTCTTTATTAATTACTAATGAGTTCCCTATATTTTCACTTTAGAATACTGTTTCAGGTTCCAAGTAATTCCTGCAGAATTATCTGATAATTCTTAATTAATTACTATAGGTTTCACTATATTTTCACTTTAGAAGGCCTACTGTTTCAGGTTCGAAATAAGTCCAGCAGAATTATCTAATAATTCTTCATTAATTACTAATGAGTTCCCTATATTTTCACTTTAGAATACTGTTTCAGGTTTTAAGTAATTCCTGCAGAATTATCTGATAATTCTTAATTAATTACTATAGGTTTCACTATATTTTCACTTTAGAAGGCCTACTGTTTCAGGTTCGAAATAAGTCCAGCAGAATCATTTGATAATTCTTCATTAATTACTAATGAGTTCCCTAAATTCTCACTTTAGAATACTGTTTCAGGTTCTAAGTAATTCCTGCGGAATTATCTGATAATTCTTAATTAATTACTATAGGTTTCACTATATTTTCACTTTAGAAGGCCTACTGTTTCAGGTTCGAAATAAGTCCAGCAGAATCATTTGATAATTCTTCATTAATTACTAATGAGTTCCCTAAATTCTCACTTTAGAATACTGTTTCAGGTTCTAAGTAATTCCTGCGGAATTATCTAATAATTCTTTATTAATTACTATAGGTTTCACTATATTTTCACTTTAGAACAGGCCTACTGTTTCAGGTTCAAAATAAGTCCTGCAGAGTTATTTGATAATTCTTTATTAATTGCTAATTGGTTACCTGTATTTTCATTTTCCCTCAGTCCTTGCCTTACATACAGGAATTGAATTAATGGTAATGTGGTATATGGTGAGGAGGCACACATAGAGTACTGTAAATAAAATATAAAAACTAAGGTAAGTTATCGCAAGGCACTGGAGTGATGGTGCGGTCCCTATCTGAAGCTGATTTCTTACAAAACACACTCACAAAACAATTCACTACACAGGGAAAACCTCTATAAAATGTATTGCATTTTCATACTACTACTACTGCTAATAACATTTAAATGAGAGGGTCACAACTCAATTTAATTGTGTATGACTGTTCATTAGTAGTTACTTCATAGTTATTTTTCTTGAACCTTAACTAGCAGATAATTAATAGTAGTTCTTAAGGAGGTATGAAATAATACATCAGTTATTGATTAGCTAACTGTTACTTAACACAATCATACAATTGTATTACATACTGATTAGTTAACACATCTTCCTTAGTAGTTAACAGTAGTGAGTTAAGTGTTATTGAATAATTACCTGTTAGTTCTTCAATAATTCCTTATTAGTTATGCAGTAAGTAAGAAACAGTATTCTAAAGTGTTACCCATTTTATAAATGAGGCCCCACGATTGAAATCAATGGCCTGTTGCGCAGACCTGCTGCCATAGGTTGACGACTGTGTGACGGTTCTTCCTGTTGCCAAATTACCTGCAAGATGTCATAGTGTCAAGAAATGGTTTTAGTCAGATTATTTTATTCACTTTGAATGTTTTTGAGGAGGTTTTCTTAGTAACGCATTTCTATCAGATCTGTAAAAACTGGTTGAGTCCTGACAAAGTCATTTTTAAGGAATATCTTTTCACTTGGTGGCTGTATCGGTAGCGCCTCCGATCAGATATTCCCCACCATGGGTGTCATGCACTTAGTGAAGGGGGAGGCCTTGTCATGTGACACACAACAGCATAGCGATGTATAACTAATGTAGGCTTATTGGTTTTGTTTATTTATTTATTTTATTTTATTGAATTCAAAATAGTTCCAAATGTGTAAACTATATCATGAAATTCTCAAATATGTGCAAGTTAATGCATTTTGCCCATTTCAGATGTTATTTGATCTAAAATGGGCAGAGTAGCCTAATGTTAGTGTAATCTATTTCAAAATTAGGGGTGAGGTCCTGTTGGGGTATGAGTGTGTTTGTTTTGGTGCTTTCAAATATTAAAGGTGCTGTATGTAGGATTGAACTAGGTATTGCAGTCCAAATTCAAAATATTGGAGATGTTTTTTTTCACCAGCCCCTCCTCCTCAGATTTGACGCATGCGCAGGATGCCAGATTAACGACACCAACAGGAACGTTACGATGAATGAAATTAAATACTCTGTGTTTTCAGCCAACTGGCAACCCACGGTGCCGAAATACAATTGGGTAAACTGGCAGTGGGCGGGTTTCACAAACCATAACAAACACAGACATTCCGGGCCGGACCGCACATTTTCAAAGGAGAATAACTGACTGTAGCATTTGTTTTTCAGATAAACAAGTATGTTAACTTAACATGTTTCCTAAATGTCTGCAAGCATATTATGGTATTTTTATGCTTTAGTAGAGTCAAAATCCTACATACAGCACCTTTAACATTGTTTGGCAAAAATCGCTTAATGCACCTTTAAGTACCAGCTATGGGTGTCATGTCATAAAATGTGTTTAGTACGACTGACTGTGCATTTAACATGAATTTAATAAAAACACATTGTTAGTTACTAATAATAACAATTTCATTTTACAGAAAAAGAACAAAGAACATTTACATTATCAAAAGAACATTATCAATGATTCAGTCTAGCCAGAGTTCAAGCACTCTCAAAAACTCCCATTATAATCACTGAAACGGTTTATACTGTGAAATGAATATCTTTCTTACATTTGTACGCACATCTGCATTTTGTTGTTTCTGATGAGAGAATTCACCAGAGAGCATAATTCAGTCAGCGAGCCCACACATTGAACAAAAGCGATGGCTCATCTGGATGCCTCTGATTGGTCATTTGCATTCATAAGCTCAACAGAAACGTGTGATTGGTTATAATGCACAGCACTGTAAAAATGCGTCTGTCTGACTCAGCGCCTGCCAAAGCATGAATGCAAATTTGAATTTAGCAGCTGGCGATGTGACATGTTCTATTCACGCTGTTGTGATTGTATCCAATATATTAAAAATATATATATTCTGCTATCTTTGACTTTTGGAAGCTGTATTCAAAATCCACTTGGCTCAAAATCCAATTTGAATAGGCCAGTCAAATTCGCCTGGAAAGGGATTAGTCCAGGTTGTTAAGTAGCTCAGGATTACCTGGAAAAATCACAAAGACTTCCACTTCACAGAAAGTAAGAGTCTTTGAAGTTCCATTAATATTCACAATCACATAGCGTCCCTCCATCCCACGACACGAGTAGCTGTAGGTTGCTCCTGCTGGAATAGAAGAAACTACAGCACATCTGGAGAAAAATGAAAAAGTTCCTGTGATTTTGTGGCTCATTATTAGTATGACTCTTCACTTGTATTTTCTTCTCTTATTGCTGAATGTATTCAATATGATTAACTCTTTCTTTTACAAAACAATGTATATTTTATAATTGGATACTTCCTCCAACTTACAGTGCCGTGAAAAGGTTTAATTTTTTGCATATATGTCACACTTAAAAGATTCAGATCATCAAACACTTAAGGTATAATGAACGAAGACGGTGATTTAAATATACTGTTTACAGTTGATATTACGCACAGAAAAGCAGATGAGCCCAGAACGGAACACGCAGTTTCACGTGTTTTCTCCCACATAGACAAAACTTTATTTAAAAAAAACCTCTTAGCATGTTGCTTTTCTGCACATAGTGTTTATTTTTAATAAAATATTAAACTTGGGCTTTTTATCCCTTTTTTTAATATTAAGCCACATTAAGTGTACTTTGCTATGGGGAGAAAATTCTTACTGTGCAATTCAGCTCATATTTTGGGCTTGCATGTACACAGGCTACATATTTTTAATACATATATGATATAGCATATTTGGTCTTTTTTAATAATTTCATTAAGCTGCGTTAAGCGTTTTATGAACCACTACAAGCTGTCCAGTCTGGGCTCATCTGCTTTTCTGTGCGTAATATCAGCTGTAAACAGATTTGGTATATTTAAATCACCGTCTTCGTTCATTATACCTTAAGTGTTTCCTATAGTATGCTAATATATAAAAACTAATATGTATGAAACCTTTTTAAATATCAAATAGGCAATTTTTTATGCCTATACAGATCGTGCTGCGTTGTCACAGGAACATCCCAGCTGAAGATGAGGAAATTACATCGCTCCCCACTACAAGGGGACAGGGATGATCACTTCCATTTGGAAAATGCCTGTGAATTGTTCAACCGCGAGTCGCGTATCGTTACACCCCTACACACAACACATACACTCACACATTTATATTAAACTGTAGATAATTTTCATTGTTTATGAAAATTCATAGTCTTTCCATCACTTTTGGATGTTAAAACAGTATTTGTTTGCAGATGGTATGCAATTCATCGTTACAATTCTCGAGTCTAAGATGTATCAGTTTAAGGCTTTCTTTTTGAAAGAAATGCGTTTCTCTGTGAAGGAAGTTTTTAATTCCCTGTAGTTAAAATTAATCATCTTAAGCCATCTTAAGTTGCATATTTATTTGTTGTTGCTGCTGCTGTTTATCTTACAAGTATCAGTACTGTTTTATATTGTACTGTTTTTATTGTATTTTTTTCTGCTGTTTTCTGGTTTGTGTTTATTTAATGCTGTTTTCAGTTTGATTTTGGGCAATTTGTCTAATTTATTAATTTTGGTTGCCTATTCATATGATTTTATGTGGCACAAGGGATAAAAGTAATAAACATGCATTTATTCCTATTCCTGGATTTCTTTGTATGTTTGTTAACTACATTGGGGCCATGAAGAACCTTTTCATGAATGGTTCCACAAAGAACCTAATAAAATGACATGAAGAACTGCAAGGGGTTCTTTTAAGAACCTTTGAAAAGGGTTCTATGCAGTACCAAAAAAGGTTATTTATGGCACTAAGAAAAAAAAAGGTTCTTCAAGGAACTATTTAATAAAAGGTTCTTCAGGGAACCAAAAAAGGTTATTCTATGGCATCGCCGCGAAACCCCCCTTTTGGTTCTTCCTGGCACCTTTTTTTTTTAAGAGTGTATGGGGGAGAAAAAGCTTAACGTGCAGGGTGTTGCGTTCATATTCTGGGCTATTCTGCTTTATTAATAGTAATATTATTAATAAGGTTATTAATATTAGCCTAATAATAATTAGTATTTATTATTATCGAGTTTGGTCCTCCAATGTCACTGTTTTAAAACATTAAGCCACATTAAGTGTTTTAGAATGTCCCAAAACCGTGCCTTGAACTAAGCATGCTGTGCACTGTGCCTCGCATGCATGTGCCTCGAGTGCACTGACTGTATTTCTTTATACTTGAGTCCAAGTTCAAAATAAAAGTCTATGAACCGCTTCATTGTGAACATACGGAGCTGTGTGAACAGAACAGATAGAGTTTGTCCGAACTCAACTGGTTTTGTGGTTTTGCATTTTTTGAATGCAAAACATAAAAAAAAAATCCTCCCACCCCAAATATTTTCCACTCCCCCTGAATCGTTTCCACCACCATGTCCCTTTAAGGGCTCCATACAAATACGCACTGGAGCCTTTACCAAATCTGTTTGGCCAATATTCTATTATTACAGTTTGAAATTAAATGGATGTGTGGCTTGAGAGGGTGAGAGTTGGCGGTAATGTGATCTCTGGAGGCGAATTGCTAAAGAAAAAAAATTCAAGCTTTTTAGAGTCTATAGATTTTAGTCTTATATGTATCTGAGTATTTAAGGTTCCTCTGTGAATCAGGAAAATCTGAAAGTGAACGAGCCGGCGCGCGGAGGGTTAAAGCCGCTGCATTCCATTTTATCTTTAGACGGTATATTTACATTTCAAATTCAATATTGATTTTAGAACTGTTGAAATTATTTACTGTATGTACCACCTCAATTTTACTGAAATTAAATTACCTAAAAATGAACAGTAATCCCTTACTTTACTTTTTCAGTGGATAAGTAATTGAATTACTTAGTAACGCGTTACACCCAACACTGATCCTGGCTTAGTCTAAGCTCTGTCTGTGAAACAGGCAATAGTGTGTTTAAGCTGTTTATCACTAGCAAAGCTTAATGATTATCCTAGGACATCATGCTAAAAACCATAGACATGTAGAGTTAGATGCCCAAGATGGCGGACACGACTACGTGTCTGGAGCAGTCGAATATGGCATCTACCTATACCTATGGTAACAACATGTTAGCAATGTGTTAAATCATTCTAAAAGACATGCTAATGGCATGCTAACAACACATCAATGATGCTAGGAGCATGCTAGAAACATGCTAGAAATATTTTAATCATGCTAACAATGTGTTAAATCATGCTAGCATCATGCTATCAACATCTATCTATCTAAACTTTTAAACTTCAGCATTGGCGACTGCTTCAAACTTTCAGACAAGGCTTTTCAAACCAACTTTCAAAGTTCGTTTGCAAACTTGACTCATCTAGTTAGGTTTAGCAATGCATCATGCTCAAACATGAGTAATGTAGAATCACTGTGTACATGACCCAGTTTATCCTCTTTGGCTCGTCAAAATCTCTGAAGAACCACTGAAAAAGCAAACAGTGTCGAGGAGCAGATTGATACAGCTGTCTCGCACGTTCTGATTTTTCCGAGTTCAACATATTTTCAACATATTTAGTTGACCCTGGAACAACATTTTAATCTAAAAATTTAGTCTTGACCATATCCCTACACCTAAGCTTAACTATGAGTAATCCCTAAAATCAGTGTGAGTGATGATAGATGAATGCCACAGATGTACAAGAACCAAACACTGATTGTAAGCCTAAACTTCACAAAAACTATAAACTGGTTCTTCAAATCTGATTGGTTAATCACAATGTTGTTCCAGGAACATGTCGCTCTTGGTAAAATCAGGTTCTGCCGGATGTAGGGCTGGGAGATATATCGATCGCGATATGCACGCGCATCTCGTCAGTAAAGCCGGTTCCGTGATTAGCGCTAAATCTCCATCATCTGTTTTCAAATGGAGTGGCTTTTAATACACGGAGCCGTAGTTCACTGACAAGCTACGCAATATCGAGTTCATTACCGAAGTCGATATATCAGCAATAATGAACTTGTAGGGAGTGAAATTATTTCCTTTATGAAATTAACTCCTCATGAAGCCAAAACTCAGGAACTCACAGATACCATGCAATAAAACCATAAAACTTATCTGGAGAGGAGATCTCCAAAGAGAGCAAACAACACCTCTCTCCTTGCTCATTTACGACCCCTTCTTGAAGTATATTTCATGTGCTCTACTATCTTCCTGAAGTCAGGTAAACATTTTACTCCTAGATTCATCTATGAACAACTGATGTTATGTATTTTCTTATTTCCGAATTGGCTTCTTATTGTTTAATTATGCAATTGGCATGACACGTTTCTACCTAACTAATAATAAATTGTTATTTATTTATTCTGATCTCTTCTGAAATCATTTTCTTGTTGATTAAATGTGTAGGGGTATTTCCTCAAATCTGTGTTCAGGACAGATCACACCAAAGCACCCATGGATGAACCATGGAGGGCACCATGAGGGAGAATTGATTTCTGGCTGTCACTGGCGTAACACGGTGTAGCTGACGTGGTTATAAGAAAAAATACACTTTTTGTTTTGAGTATGCAGGCGCAGCTCACTTAAAGGTATTATAACCACTCTGCGCCCTCTGTGTAGGTTCAGAACTGACGAGTTTGTGTCCGTGGATGCACTATCGGCCGAAGTGTTGATTCCTGTGCGATACCTGGTCCCTAATGAACGAAGAATTGAAAGTATGGGATTTCTGGAATAATCAAATATTTAAATTAATATACAATCGATATCTGTGATCCGTTTTTAATTAAGGATATTTCTCAAGTTTAATGATCACTTGAAATTGGAGTCAGATTAAGCACGGAGATGGACTAAAATTGAAACTAAATCCAGTTAAATTCAGAGGCGCAAGTAAAAGACCGAACATGCATTAAACATTCGACCAGGCCGCTGGATTCCATTGTTTGGAATAGCTTTTAAACCAACTTTCAAAGTTCGTTTGCAAACTTGACTCATCTAGTTAGGTTAAGCAATGCGTCATGCTCAAACATGAGTAATGTAGAATCACTGTGTACATGACCCAGTTTATCACGTTTATATCGATATCCTCCTACATTTTTCTTTGAAACCTTTCTATGATTGTTTATTTATATGCAGTTTATACAATTGTTGATATATTAATACAGCCCCAACTGCTCCCCGGGTACCGCAGCAAAAATGGCAGCCCACTGCTCGGGTGTTTGTGGTGTGCGTGCTTGTGTGTGTGTGTGTTCACTACTTTATACAAACATGTTCTCCTGCTCTTGATCAAGGTTGTGTGGTTCAGGGGGTCGTCATCATGGTCTTCCTCATCCTCTCTGTGCATTCCGGCAAAGACAGCCTCGATGTCCTTTTCCCATGTTCGGGACAATCTGGCTGCCGCTCCGTCTGCTCCAAAACAATCGTGTGCTGCTCTCAGTGACCAGGCGACGGGGCCCTAAAAAAGTTCTAAATAAGAATATAAGCCAACCCAAATGAAACACCTGACTACGCCACCCTGGGAATCTCACCCAAGGAATTTGCCCCTAAGGCTACGCACAGGTTCCCCACCCCGAGGCGGAATGTAAATAACCGTAGACACAGGTGCCTAGTCAAAGTCCAAAAGGTTTCTATATTACAATAAAAATAGAAGTATAATCTTCAGTAAAATGAATTTCTCTCCTGAGGGCACATCAGGACACACATAGGACAGACAATCCAACAGGGCAAACTAGAAAAAAGAATTGGTTCTCCGTATTCACACCACGCACATTCACACATGTACCAGCAGAAAAGTCCCGTGCACAAGGCAAGCCACAGCAACCATTGAGGGAACACCACCAGCAAAGAGGAGGACAGCCACACTCTCTCGTCCTATATAGCCCTGCAGCTCCTGAAGGAAAGAAACACGCAAACACACAATGAATACAAACTAGTAACACAGTTTCAGAAATTCAAACAGATCAAACAAAACAAAAAGCCCACTTCAACCTGAAAATATGGGACCAGGCTGACTCTTTCAACTAAACCAAAACTGAAAACAAATAAAAAAAAAATTAGACTACATATGTATCAATTGGCTGGAGCAAACAAAGTGCATCAAAAAACAAAACAACAACAACAAAAAAATCTATCTGCAAAAGAAACAATTTACACTGAAAACTGCATCAGTAAAAAAAAAACCTTAAACCTTCAAAAGACAAAATCAACCGATGAAACAAAACAAATAGTTACAATAACATCAACACCAACTAAAAAACAACTGAGAATATCAGGCCAAGTAATTAGCTTCAAATCTCAAACAAAAATACATAAAGAAAAGAAACAAATCACAAATCAAAACCCAACAACAACAAAAAACACAATCTGACAGGACATAACGTTCAACACAAAATAAACCTGAAATATTCTACAAGTTTAAGAAGTATCGCCGAAGGGACTCCGTAAGGCCCAACAGGATAGACGCAGAGTACGCTCAGCGCGATCTGGTGGAAACAAAGCAGCAGCAACGCCACAGCAAAAAACAAACAACTCTTCATCCTGCAATCCATACAGACAAGCGCAGGGTGAAATCATAATGTCTATTTAAAGTGCTTTTACCTTAATAACAGGCGTCGCCTGTTTTGACTTTGATCTGTCAGGTGCACTTTACAGACATTGATACGGGTTTGTTTTATACATTTAAGAAAAATCTAAGTTCATAGAACTTTCTTAAAGCAGGTTAATTATTCCAGTTTTTGTGAGTTCTTTAAATGTCTTTTTCTGTTGTGTCTTTAAATGCCAGGGGTTTAAGAGATGTTGTTAAAAGCAAGGCCTTATTTTTATTTTCTAGACAGTTTGGTTCTGACGTTGTTGTTTTTTTCAAGAGTCTCATTCTAATGATAAAGATATTACTTTTTGGAAGTTGCAGTGGAGTAGTGAGATATGGTTCTCTTTTTTATTTTTGGTTCATTTTAGGTCAGACAAAAAGTTTAAGGCAAATATGGTAATATAATACAAATAATATATATTATACAAATATCTACATGTAACATATTAATTCAGTTTAGAAAAAAAAAGAAAACACGAGTCATGCATAGTTATACATTTAAATACAGTATGTAAAGAAATAAAAACTATATATATATATATATATATATACATATATGTGTGTGTTATAAAAAAGGGGAAAATTAAATAAAAATAAACACAAAATAAAAGCTGCTGACTTCCAATTCATAAGAATAACTTACCTAGTGTGGGATTACAAATTTATAAAATGATAAATCTAGGTTCCAATGTAATAGTATATAAACTGAAACATTGTGTTTAAATGTTTAACTTAGATTCTTATTATCTTCTTCCTGACTCAATGTATATTCAAAGAGGCCCCTGGCCCAGACATGGATTCGTTAGGTTGATTGAATTAGTATGTCCCTCATGTGCTTGCTTTGTTTGAAAATTGTCTCCACCTCCAAGAATCCCTCCTCCAAAAATGCCTATAAAATAACCTTGTAAAGTTACTTATAGTTAGACTTCGATGACTACAGCACCAACAGCTTGTGTTCTCAATAAAGAATCCTGCTGATGATCCAATCCGATTTCTCCTGGTTTTCTCTTCTGAGTTTTCTACACTTTAGAAGAACCAAGTTCACAACAGATGGTGCCGTGACCCGGATAGAGCTCCTCACCTGAATCCAGATTGAAACTTCAAGCTCAAGATCTGATTTCGTTCCAGTCTGAATCTTTCTGTACAACCAAGAGTTGGTGAGTGTCACTCTATCCAAAAGAACCTAAGACCAGAAAAAATTTGTTATCCTCTGCGCCATCAGAGAAGAGTTAACAGACAGCTGTAGGGTGGTTTAACTAAGTTTATCCTCTAAAAATGTCTTTTTAGAGATGAAGGTTATCCTCTGTTCATGCAGGGAAGATTAGCGTAAAGTGCTAGTAATTTGTGTTATCCTCTGTTTTGCCAGGGAAGGTTAACACTAGTTGATCTGTGTTAACAAGTGTACTCTCTGTTGATCAGAGAAGTTTTAGTGTTTTGATTGTGTGGTAACAAAGAAACTCACAAAATGTTTAGAAAGAATGCTAGACTGATCCCCACAACTGAAAAAGGTGGTCTTGCGACTCCTTTGTGGTCAGATAGTGAATTCAAAACACTGTTAGGGGAACAAATGGACCTAATAGTCACTGAAAAAGTTAGACAAGAACTAACGCAGAAATATGAGATTCATCCAGACGAGACTTGGTCGGTAGATGAGTGTAAAAAGGTGCTAGGAACATGTATTCGAAAGAACAATGTGAAAGGCATTATCTGTTGTCACAGAGAATTCAGTTTAGCGCTAGCTACACAACAGTCTCAGCGTAACTCAGAGTTAGAGGAACAGAACAAAGAGCTCCGTGCTAGAGTATCCATTTTGACTAAGAAATTGAACCGCAACAAAGCTTCAGCAAAAACTGATGTGGAAGAAGTTAGTCAGCCTGATAACAATTATCCTGACTTACAAGTTTTTTTTTAAACAGATGTAGCTCTCCAATCAGTAACTGATGTGCCTGTAAATTCCGTCAATGTGTGTGGTGCTAGGAGAAGATCTCAGAGAATTGAGGGAATTGAAAGTGTTCCTCTCAATTCTTCTGTTGTGCAAATACAAACTGTTGCCAAAGCTTTATGTCCTAAAGATATAGAGAGAATATCTCAAAGTTTACCGTCAGCACGCACACATTTTTCTGAATTTAGAAGAACATTGATCAGTAAAATGCGTCTTTATGATATGTCGTTGGCAGAAGTCACACAGCTGATGTCACAAATTCTAACTGAATCTGAATTCAACAGTTTTGAGTCTGCTGTTACTTCTGAACTACAACATGCCAGTAAAGGCGATTTGAGAGAAGGTGTTTTGAAAATTCTAAAGAACATTGTTGGACCAAAAGTAGATTGGTCAAAAGTCACTAGTTGTGTGCAGAAGAAGAATGAAACTGTAAGTGAGTACACTGAAATGTTTTGTCAGTCAGCTGCAGCATATAGTGGAATAGCTGACACCCCAGAGAAGGTACTGGATCATAAAGGACCACTAGTTCGAACATGGTTTGATGGCCTTTTATCAGAGTACAGATCTGCTTTGCCTTTCTTAGATCTAACATGGTCCACTGGAAGCTTACAAAACAGCTTGGACAGGTTAGCTACTTGGGAAAGAGACTCTGATGTTAAAGCCAGAGTAAAGAATGCAGCAGCATCCTTTAAGGTCAACACAGAGAACCGACAGAAACCTAAATGTCCTAAGAAGGAGGGCAGTTGTCATTACTGTTTTAAACCTGGACACTGGATGAAAGAGTGTAGGAAAAGAAAAAAGACATTAGGAGAAATTAACAGCTTTACTCAGTTCCTACTCAGTCTACTTAGTACTCTGAAGCAGCCCCTCCCCACTTCACCGAACTGTTGGAGCAGTTTGCTCAGGTGTTAACTGTTAGGGCTGTGAGTGCTTAATTTCCCCAGTAATGTACAACAAAGTTGAACGATTCTTTGTAAATAAAACTAATGGTGTTAAGACAGACTGTAAACATAAGATGCCCTCATGCAGTGTCCGCACTCATGAATTAAGCAAAAGTCACTTCTGTCACCTCCTCCCGTTGGGGAAATTGTTTAGCAACTCTCACAGCCCCGAATATTGTTATACAGCGTGCACCAGTCACGAACCCATCCTCATGTATGATGTCTGCAATGACTGAATTTGTGTTAGAGGATGAAGGCGAAATGACTCATGATTGTGTTACGCTTACATGTGCAGCAACAAGTGAAATAGCAGAAACTCCCATAGAGAATGCAGAATTGGAGTTGTTTGTTGATGGTTCAGCTCAAGTTATTGAAGGTAACAGACGAGCAGGATATGCAGTAACTTCCACCACTGAAGTAGTTGCTTCAGGTCGTCTTCCAGATCATTGTTCAGCTCAAGCTGCAGAACTAGTAGCCTTAACTAGAGCATGCACGCTAGCTTCAGGATCGGTTGCAAATATCTACACAGATTCCAGGTATGCTTTTGGGGTAATTCATGATTTTGGTGTCATTTGGCAAACCAGAAAATTTCTAACTTCTGCTGGATCCCCCATTAAGCATGCTGGATTAGTGAAAGATTTAATGTTTGCCATGAAACTCCCAAAGAAATTAGCGGTGATCAAAGTGAAAGCACATCTCACAACTAATACTACGGAAGCTAAAGGTAATGCTCTTGCTGATGTAGCGGCTAAACAGGCTTGTTTCTATGCAACTGTACAAGTGTGTTCAGGTAGTACAGCACAGAAGGCAATTCTGCCTCCTGAATCAATCATTGATCTGTACAAAGATGTTCCTCTATATGAAGCATGGACATGGTTAGACAAAGGAGCCACTGTGGATTCATCCGGCTGCTGGACCAAAGGGGGAAAGTATGTTGCTCCCGAATCACTGTTGCCATATTTGGCTCAACAAATACACAGTTTGGGTCATAGTGGTCCAGCAACGATGAATCACAGGTTCTCAAATCAATGGTGGAATCCAAAATTCAGAAACGCAGCCACTGAAACAGTCAAGAGATGTGTTGCATGTCAGAAAAATAATGATGTACCAGCAGCCACTACACCAGCAGCACATACCCCAGCTCCACCAGGGCCATTTCGTCACCTGCAAGTTGATTACATATCGTTGCCCCCTTGTAAAGGAAAAACGGACGTTTTGGTAGTAATAGACAAGTTCTCAAGATGGGTAGAAGCTTATCCAACAGGGCGTGCTACAGCTGCACATACTGCTAAATGTCTTGTCACTGATTTCATTCCCAGATGGGGATTACCAGATTGCATTGACTCAGATCAAGGTACCCACTTCACAGGACAGGTAGTCAAGGAAGTGTCTAGAATGTTGAAGATTAAGTGGAACCTTCACTGTCCCTATAGGCCACAAGCATCAGGACAGGTTGAACGATCAAACAGAACAATCAAAACCAGGCTAAGCAAAATGTATCAGGAAGGAGTACCATGGGTGGAAGCACTGCCCGCAGTACTGTGACTGGACGCCCAATGCAGATGCCAGGTGTGATTGATCTTAGAAATGCTGATGTGCACATTGCTTCAGATGCCCTGATCGCTTACTGTGAAAACCTCACAAAGGCAGTGCAGAGTGCCAAAGAGAGAGTTGAGTCGTGTTGGCAGACTCCACCAGAAGGTGGACACACAATCATCCCAGGTCAGTGGGTTATGATAAAGTCATTCAGAAACAAGCCATTAGAGCCTAAGTGGCACGGACCACATCAAGTGATGTTGATTACAGCAGCTGCAGTGTTGTGTCAGGGAAGGAGAGC
This sequence comes from Aspiorhynchus laticeps, assembly GCA_023376895.1. NCBI lineage: Eukaryota > Metazoa > Chordata > Actinopteri > Cypriniformes > Cyprinidae > Aspiorhynchus > Aspiorhynchus laticeps. The sequence goes on from CM041812.1 coordinate 34,799,575, forward strand.
CTGGACTCATGTGTCACACTGTAAAGTTGTTCCCCCACCTACAGGGATAGGATAGGACACACGGACCAGTGAGGAGCCCAGGGAAGAACCGAAAGCAACAGGCTTCGGGGGCTAACCCTGCGGTGAAGATTTCCTCATAGGCCCTTCCCCATCCACTAGTCCATCCTTACCTCACTGTTCTTTAGGTGTCGCAGGAATTGAGAAATAGGGAAAGAAGGAACAACAATAGCAGACTATATTTGAACAGAGGATACAACCCTAATGTTTGCAGACTCTACAACAAATACTGCTATGTGCCGTTGTTCTCTTTTGTTTTGTTTTTTTTCTTCCTCTGTGCAGATACCACTTGATGGCGTTCCTGAGATCCATATGCACCGACCTTCTCACCTGCGGATGAAGCCACAACCTCTAGAAAGCAACTAGACCCATTGCCGAGCCAACTACCACACAAGAAAGAGAAAAGAAAGAAGAAAGAAAAAAAATACACAACGCAGAGACTCGCATACGGGAACTTCAGTCATCCATCAACATGATCAAGATTTTCGTACTATTAACCATCATGGACATCACGCAAAGTGTCCTGAATGCTGCACAGGGTTAATGGATCCAACAGAGAACTTGAACAAAATCCAACAAGACATTCTTGGTTTTTCAGCAAAATTACACCAGATGACTGAAGATAATTCTTCATGGTTCGGAAACTTGTACTCCCGCCTCTCACGAGGAAATGACAGTTCCAACCAGAAAAGAGTATTACCCGTAAGAACTTCACGGACCCTAATTGCATGTTTTGTTTCTGTGTCAGCATGCAATTACAGATAAGCAACACAGAACATGTACAATGTGCCTGTAACGATTACAAGTTACAAGAATTAACTTTTAAGTGTCTAAATTTGTATTTTGTGAGAGTTATTAGAACTCTCAAAGGGGGAATTGTGGGATTACAAATTTATAAAATGATAAATCTAGGTTCCAATGTAATAGTATATAAACTGAAACATTGTGTTTAAATGTTTAACTTAGATTCTTATTATCTTCTTCCTGACTCAATGTATATTCAAAGAGGCCCCTGGCCCAGACGTGGATTCGTTAGGTTGATTGAATTAGTATGTCCCTCATGTGCTTGCTTTGTTTGAAAATTGTCTCCACCTCCAAGAATCCCTCCTCCAAAAATGCCTATAAAATAACCTTGTAAAGTTACTTATAGTTAGACTTCGATGACTACAGCACCAACAGCTTGTGTTCTCAATAAAGAATCCTGCTGATGATCCAATCCGATTTCTCCTGGTTTTCTCTTCTGAGTTTTCTACACTTTAGAAGAACCAAGTTCACAACACTAGTCAGTGGAGTTGCAAAGGCTACACTGTCAGCCTGTAATGTGTTTAAATTGATAGATTCTTGAAGAATGCCAAACAACGCTGTTAAGGGGTTTGGGTCTAATGGTAAAGAAAAAATAACAAAAAAGCATCTAAAGATTTTCCTCCAGAAATCAGACAGTTTCGGACAGGACCAGAAAGAATAACGTGGCTTGTTCAGTTGCGCAGCGAAAGCAGGTTGGGTAAAAATGAGGGAATATTTTGTTTAATTCAGTTCTAGACCAATGGACTCTGTGCACTACCTTAAATTGAACGAGAGTGTGTCTAGCATTTATGGATGACGAGTGTATTCGGGCAAGAATTACAGTAGATCCCACGTATTCTCCTCAAGCATCAAACTCAATTCCTCTTCCCAGAGCGCCTTCACTGGGCACATTGAGGGGGATTGTTTTGTGTTAATTATAGTATACATTTTAGAAATAACCCCTTTCAAAGATGTATATAGGTCTAAAATCTAATCAGGCTTTTTCTTTCTTTTTTTTTTGGCAAAAAGGGAAAGTAATAAAACTGCTTACGAATAAAGTTCTGAATCTGAAAGTATCTAAATAAATGGGAGCTGGGTGAGTCAAATTTCTCTCGAAGTTGTGTAAAGGATGCAAAATTGTTGGCTATGTATAGCTGACTAACTGTAGCTAAACCATGTTCCCTCCAGATGTTAAAAGCCCCGTCCATCAGAGAGGGTGGAAAAGAAATATTACAAAAAAACGGCGCTGTAATACAAGGGTCTTTAAGGTCTAATGCTTAACGGAATTGAGATCAAATCCATAATGAATGTTTAACAACTGGGTTTTTTTCTATTAAAGTAATATATTTAAAAGAAACTGGTACACTTAGTAAGGATGTTAAAGATTTGGAAATGTAAAAAAAAAAAAGATTAAAAAATTTAGGCCGAACATTCATTTTAATAACATTCACCCTTCCTATCAAAGATAGAGGGAGACATTTCCAGTACACAAAGAGAGACTTAACATGATTATGGAGAGGACTAATGTTGGCACTGTGTTACGGAACTGCCAAACACAGAGGTTAGTGTAGAAAACAGTGAGTTTATTAACAGGATATGGTGATACAACAGTGGTAAGAGTCTTTGGGTGAGGTAAGTGTCCTTCCTTGGAAGGATTGTGGATAGTGAGCTGGGATACAGATTGAGTCTCTGTCCTTTGGCAGGTTAGTGGCGGATAGGAATTCTGGAGAGCCTGCGTGTCTCAAGCGTCCACAGATGAACAGGTAACTGGTGGTAAGAGGGAAGACAGAGGGTAAGTATCATCAGGTAAGTAATGCAGGAAAGTATACTCAGCTAGCAGTCCGCTTGTAGAGTGAAGGTCCGTATAGTATCTTCAAACTTCAATGTGTTGGCAGCAATGTGACTTCAAGATCAGACCATGACTGGAGTGAGGAGTGAGCTTAAGTAGAGCAGGGGTGATGAGCTGTGATGATGAGGAGCAGGTGTACATGATCATTAATTAGGTGCAGGTGAAGGTGATCAGTGATGGTGGAATACGGGCCATTCTGTGACAGTACCTCCCCCTCCCGGACGGCGCGTCCCGCGACATAACAAAACCTGGGAGGGGGGGTGGGCGCCCTGGATGTCGGTGGAAGACATGGACACAGGGAGGGCATCCAGGGCAGAACCGGAGTCAGGAAGCCATGGCGGGACAGGAGGTTCAGGAGGCCAAGGCGGATCTGGGGCTTCGGGAGGCCATGGCGAATCCGGGGCTTCGGGAGGCCATGGCGGATCCGGGGCTTCGGGAGGCCATGGCGGATCCGGGGCTTCGGGAGGCCATGGCGGATCCGGGGCTTCGGGAGGCCATGGCGGATCTGGAGGCTCGGGAGGCCATGGCCTATATCTTTTGTACGACCATGGTGGGTCAGGGGTCTCCGTGGCCTTAGCTCTGGGCCCAGCCACCCAGGCAGAGGATATATAGCCCCCCCCCCAAATTTTCATGGGGAAGCTCCCCTCTGGTGGGCACTCTGGAGGAACGGGCTCTTGACGAAGCTCTGGAAGAGCGGGCACATGAGGGCGCTCTGGAGGCGCGGGCACTAGGGGGCGCTCTGGAGGAGCGGGCACTAGGGGGCGCTCTGGAGGAGCAGACACTAGGGGCCGCTCTGGAGGAGCAGACACTAGGGGGCGCTCTGGAGGAGCAGACACTAGGGGGCGCTCTGGAGGCGCGGATTCAGGACGGCTGGACGGAACCAGCGGGAATACAGGACGGCTGGACGGAACCAGCGGGAAAACAGGACGGCTGGACGGAACCAGCGGGAAAACAGGACGGCTGGACGGAACCAGCGGGAATACAGGACGGCTGGACGGAACCAGCGGGAATACAGGAGGGTACTGGCGTGGAGCAGCCACAGGAGGGCACTGGCGTGGAGCAGCCACAGGAGGGCTCTGGCGTGGAGCAGCCACAGGAGGGCTCTGGCGTGGAGCAGCCACTGGAGGGCTCTGGCGTGGAGCAGCCACTGGAGGGCTCTGGCGTGGAGCAGCCACTGGAGGGCTCTGGCGTGGAGCAGCCACTGGAGGGCACTGGCGTGGAGCAGCCACTGGAGGGCACTGGCGTGGAGCAGCCACTGGAGGGCACTGGCGTGGAGCAGCCACTGGAGGGCACTGGCGTGGAGCAGCCACTGGAGGGCACTGGCGTGGAGCAGCCACTGGAGGGCACTGGCGAGGAGAAGGCACTGGAGGGCACTGGCGTGGAGCAGCCAATGGGTACCCGGTCATCCCCTCAAATTCAACCAAGACCCCCAAAGGCACGAGTCTCTCTGCCTTTGGCGGGTCTGGGGAAGCCGCAGGCGGCGGAACCATCATCGCCGCGGACGGAAGCATCATCGTCACTTCGGGCGACGGAACCATCATCGTCACTTTGTGCGGCGGAACCATCATCGTCGCTTCAGACATCGGAATCATCCTTCTCTCATTGTGCGGCGGAACCATCATCGCCGCTACGGGTGGCGGAACCATCATCGTCGCTTCAGGCGGAGCTCCGACTCGGGATCGAAGACTCTCCAGACACTTGAAGACAGTCTCCTGCCAGGTGAGGCTGGAAGTGTCTGGGAGCTTCAAGGGGTGATGGGCTGTGATCCCGAGCCGGAATAAGAGCTTGAGGGCTCGATCCTCTAGCGTGCTGGAGAGGGCGAAAGGCACGAATTCCCTCACAAAATCCAGCGGGTCGTGGATTCCATAAGCCCTCGAAATGAATGCTGCCGCCTCCATTTAGATGTGGTCCGCACACTTCTTCGGTCTTGGTCTGATCTTCTGTTACGGAACTGCCAAACACAGAGGTTAGTGTAGAAAACAGTGAGTTTATTAACAGGATATGGTGATACAACAGTGGTAAGAGTCTTTGGGTGAGGTAAGTGTCCTTCCTTGGAAGGATTGTGGATAGTGAGCTGGGATACAGATTGAGTCTCTGTCCTTTGGCAGGTTAGTGGCGGATAGGAATTCTGGAGAGCCTGCGAGTCTCAAGTGTCCACAGATGAACAGGTAACTGGTGGTAAGAGGGAAGACAGAGGGTAAGTATCATCAGGTAAGTAATGCAGGAAAGTATACTCAGCTAGCAGTCCGCTTGTAGAGTGAAGGTCCGTATAGTATCTTCAAACTTCAATGTGTTGGCAGCAATGTGACTTCAAGATCAGACCATGACTGGAGTGAGGAGTGAGCTTAAGTAGAGCAGGGGTGATGAGCTGTGATGATGAGGAGCAGGTGTACATGATCATTAATTAGGTGCAGGTGAAGGTGATCAGTGATGGTGGAATACGGGCCATTCTGTGACACACTGAACAGGTCAGAATATTTACGGGTCACCTGAATCCTTAAGTATTTAAAACCATTCCTGACAACCTTGAATTGAAAATCTGAATATGATATCTGAAGGGAAGGTGAGTTCAGTGGGAACAGTTCACTTTTACAGAAATTTAGTTTGTTTAGATAAAAAAAAAGAAGAAGGTCATCAGCATATAAAGAAACCTTATGCACTGTTCCTGCATGTGTGATACCACAAACCTGTGCACTGGACCCTAGAGCAATTGCAAGGGGTTCAATGGCTATAGCAAACAACAATGGGGAAAGGGGACAACCCTGTCTTGTGCCCCGTTGTATATTGAAATACTCTGAAAATACATTAGTACGTACAGAAGCTTTAGGGGCTGCATATAAAAGCTTAATTCAAGAAGTAAATATGGGGCCAAATCCAAATTTTCCTAAGACCTTATTGCTCACAATATAACGAGTAAAAATAGCAAACATAATTAAGAACTTTGAGGTAAATATTTGCAAATCCTTACATTTTTCTTCAGTGTAGAGAAGTGTACATATTTTATTTTTCTTGCAGCTATATTTAATATTATATTTATTCTTAAATACTCAGTTTTGTATATTACAGTGAAATAGTGTTATTACAAAAGTAATATTCCAGTAATATTCCTTATTTTGTTTAATGTTTTTATTTAGAAATAATAACCATAATCATTATTAGTTCTATTGATACACTATATTGCCAAAAGTATTGGCGCCCCTTCTAATGAACAGGTTTGACTACTTTAGTAATTTCTATGAGTATAAATCTTAATGTTAAAGCATATAATGATATTCTAGTGAATTGTGTGCTTCTAATATTATAGCAACAGTTTGGACAGGACCCTTTTCAAGTTCAAGTTCAAGTTCAAGATTTATTTGTCACATACACGATTATACAGAGAGTATTAACCAGCAGTGAAATGTGAGTCAGGTCCGCTCTATGGACAGTGCAATATTATAGAATACAACACAAAGAAGTACACATAAAATTAAATGAATAAAAAAGAAAAAGATATAAAGAACAAAATATAAAATATAGAATATAAAATAATGTGCATGATAGTATACTGTAGACTTAAATATTAAGATAGGCATGACTGTACAAGAGAGGAATGTGCAAATAGGTTGTATATGGTTGACATGTAGCAGCAATTTCAGAAAAAAAATAAAAATACAATAAGATACCAAAACACAGAAAGTGATGTGTGCAAATGACACTGTCAGTATGAGGTAGAGAATAATGAGTGTGTGATGAGTGATTTGAAGTAAGTCAGATGATGTTAAGAGGCTGAGTTGAGTTCAGGAGTCTGATGGCCTGGGGGAAGAAGCTCCTCCTAAGTCTCTCAGTTTTTGCCATCAGGCTGCGGAAGCGCTTACCAGATGGCAGCAGAGTGAAGAGACAGTTTCCAGGGTGATTTGAGTCCTTGGTGATTTTGACAGCTCTGCTTCTGCAGCGTTTGAGGTAGATGTCTTGCAGAGAGGGGAGAGCAGACCCAGAGATGCGCTCAGCTAAGCGCACAACTCTCTGCAAGGCCTTGCAGTCTTGACTGGAGCTGTTTCCATACCACACTGAGATGCAGAGTCAATACACTTTCTATGGTCCCTGAATAGAAAGTTTTCAGGATTGCTGGTGAGACCCTGAATTTCCTCAGCTGTCGCAGATGGTACAGTCTTTGCCTGGCTTTCTTAACCTGTGTTTGTATGCGTGTAGTCCAAGTCAGGTCCTCTGGGATGTTTACACCGAGGTACTTGAAGCTGCTCACCCTCTCTACAGGGGTCCCACTGATCATAAGAGGAGTGTAGGGCAGCAGGTGTTTCTTTCTGAAGTCCACAATCAGCTCTTTAGTTTTGCTCACATTCAGAGAGAGACAGAGACTTTTCTATTCTAACATGACAATGTCTCTGTGTATAAGAAAAGGTTCAAAAAGAAAATGATTGATTGAGTCAGTGTGGAAGAACTTGACTGGTCTGCATAAAACCAAGTCCTAATCCCAGTTTAACACCTCTGGTGTGACTGTAAATGCAGACCTTGAGCCAAAAACTCATCACTAAACACCAATGACTTGTACATATGGGTTCAGTCATTTTAGACACTTACAAAACTGTTGCAACAGAGATGAAATACAATTTTTAAATACATGAATTATGTTCCCATCGTTGTTGCCACAGATTTGGAAGTGCATTTTTCTGTTCTTAAGAAGGGGGTGCCAATACTTTTGTCTAAATAGTGTATGTACAAGTCATTGGTGTTTGGTGAAGAGTTTTTGGCTCAAGGTCTATAAGTGTATCATCCGTGGGCTGTAATCTAAAGTGAAGCCTTGTTACCCTCTTGTCACGTGTAGTTACTGTGTAAGTGTATCATCCGCGGGCTGTAATCTAAAGTGGAGCCTTGTTACCCTCTTGTCACGTGTAGTTACTGTGTAAGTGTATCATCCGCGGGCTGTAATCTAAAGTGAAGCCTTGTTACCCTCTTGTCACGTGTAGTTACTGTGTAAGTGTATCATCCGCGGGCTGTAATCTAAAGTGGAGCCTTGTTACCCTCTTGTCACGTGTAGTTACTGTGTAAGTGTATCATCCGCGGGCTGTAATCTAAAGTGAAGCCTTGTTACCCTCTTGTCACGTGTAGTTACTGTGTAAGTGTATCATCCGTGGGCTGTAATCTAAAGTGAAGCCTTGTTACCCTCTTGTCACGTGTAGTTACTGTGTAAGTGTATCATCCGTGGGCTGTAATCTAAAGTGAAGCCTTGTTACCCTCTTGTCACGTGTAGTTACTGTGTAAGTGTATCATCCGCGGGCTGTAATCTAAAGTGAAGCCTTGTGGAAATGAGCCGTAAGAGACACTTTTTATGAACTAGTTTTCATTTATGAACTGGGCACCATTTTTCAATAACATTATGTCTGATCATTTTTGTAGTGGTTCAAACATATTTAATAGTTCTTCCTATGGAAACATGGATTGTTGCCTAAAATGTTTTGAAGATCAGTGTACTTCATTCATAGAAATATTTCAGTTACTGATAATTTACAAAAAAAAATTTTTTATAATAATTATCTACTTTACATTTTTATATCAAGTTTCATTTTTATGTCCACATTTCTCTGCTTTTTACGAGTTACTGAAAATAAACCATTTTTACTTTCATTTTTAGTGTTGATTGAAGAAAACAAGGATAATCAAGAACTGAGCGAATACGAGGAGAAAAATCATGTAGAAACTGAAGAGAAAACTTTGAGTTGCTGTCAAACCAAACAGAAAGATTTAAAGAAAAGCAAACGCCACCGTTTTTCCATATTCCAATATGTTGTTCCCTCAATTTAGACGAGTTGATACGTACCTCTCCTGTCTCAGTGCGTGCACTTAATCGCTCTAGCGCGCGGCGCCACTATGCTACCATTTAGCTTAGCACCATTCATTCCTTAGGATCCAAACAGCCTAAGGTGTAAACCCTTGGACTCGATTCTAATGATCTGAGTGGTCTGTCAGTTTATATTCAGTGAGCATATCTGCAGTGTATTTAGGTCCTAGGCCATTGAGAGATTTATAAACGAGTAAAAGTACTTTAAAATCAATCCTAAATGTAACTGGAAGCCAGTGTAAGGACCTGAGGACTGGTGTGATATGCTCAGATTTTCTGGTTCTAGTCAGAATCCTGGCAGCAGCATTCTGGATGAGCTGCAGCTGTCTAATGGTCTTCTTTGGAAGGCCGGTGAGGAGACATTACAATAATCCACCCTGCTGGTGATAAAGGCGTGAACAAGTTTCTCCAAGTCTTGACTGGAAAAAAAACATCTAATTCTTGCTATGTTTTTGAGATGATAGTATGCTGATTTAGTAACTGCTTTGACATGACTACTAAAACTTAAAAGTTCTGTCCACAGAATCACCCCAAGATTTTTGACTTGATTTTTAGTTGATTGACCCCTAGAGTCAAGGTATGCATTCACATTGAGAACTTAATCTTTGTTTCCAAATGCAATAACTTCAGTTTTCTCCTTGTTTAACTGAAAAAAGTTCTGGCACATCCAACTGTTAATTTCATCAATGCACTGGCATAGGGAGTCAATGGGGCTATAGTCATTTGGAGATAAGGTGATTTAAATCTGGGTATCGTCAGCATAGCTGTGAAAGGCAATTTGGTTCTTTCGCATTATTTGACTTAGTGGGAGCATATACAGGCAAAACAGGAGTGGTGCAAGAATTGAGCCTTGTGGAACTCCGCATGTCATGGACGTCCACTCAGACTTATGCTCTTCTATACTCACATAATAACCTCTCCCTTCTAAGTATGACCTGAACCATTTGAGTGCCATCCCAGAAAGCCCGACCCAGTTTTCCAGTCTCTCTAGAAGTATGTTATGATCGACAGTGTCAAACGCAGCACTAAGATCTAGTAGTACCAGCACTGATATTTTGCCAGAATCAGAATTCAAGCGAATTTCATTTATTATCTTAATGCACGGTCTCTGTGCTGTGATGCGCTCTGAAACCAGATTGAAAATTGTCCAGGTATCCATTTGAGTTTAAATTTATGTTTTTGATTTACTATTTCAAATTAGTAGGAGTACTATTAAAGTACTATTTTCCAAAGACATTTTCCAAGAGGAGGACATAAGGACTACAGTTAACTGCAGCTCATATGTTCGAGAGGTTCGTCATCGTCAGATGAAGGAATCCACATTCGAAGCCGCCATCTCATACCAGTCCAGTTTTGGGGTGTTAAAAAATGGAAGCATCTCCTTCATGTGGACTAATCACTGTCACAAGTTACTCTATAAAGAATTTGGTGTTTGTATTACTGCTGCTTTATATAAGCTTTGTAATTTCATTAAATAGACATTTTGACAAAAATCATCTTTAACTATTCTCTTTCTTTGGCACACTTCTCATTGAATTGCTTTACAGTTTGTTCTATAACAACTCGATTAGCAAATGTTTCTGTTTATTTCCTATACCAACACATAGGCATGACAAAAACAAAGCAGCTCTGATGCATAATTTTATTAAATCAGATCCAAAGTTTACCAAAACCTTTAGGAATTTCATTCAGAAAATGCACATATATGTGAGTTCTGCTTGCACATATTAGTAAAGAAATCAGAGAGAGTTAGTTAAAGGAGCAGTTGACCAAAAAATGAAAAAGAAAATTTGATTACAAGCCTTTCACTTCACAAGACATTAATCGATGGACTGGAGTCGTGTGGATTATTGTGATGTTTTCGTGATCAGCTGTTTAAGCTCTCATTCTGATGGCACCCATTCACTGCAGAGGATCCATTGATAAGCAAATGATGTAAAGTTATATTTCTTCAAATCTGTTCTGAGGAAGAACTCCTCTTTGTCTTGGATCGACTGAGGGTAAGCATTGTTGTAAATATTTGTCATTTTTGGGTCAACTATTCCTTTAATGCAAGACAATATGACATTCAGCATTCTCCATTAAGCTTTTTCATCCTGCTACACACAAAACCCATTTTCCGATCACAGTTGTAGTTACTCCACTTTTCCGAGCCTATAGCAGGAAGGAAAAAAAAAAAAATATATATATATATATATATATATATATAATTATTATTCTACATTCAGCTGGTTATTTGAATTGAGGCTACTACTGTTCTACAAGACTATATAAAAACTGACAAAAATAGTCATGATATTTCATGAACATTAAAAACACTCACAGTCATAGTTCATCCCAATACAGTTCTCTTCCCCATCCTTATGACCGGGTTTTCCAGGAGCCCATATCTCTAGGTTCATTTTGGACCCGTCATTCCAGAGCCATGATCTCTCCTGTGAACAGAACACCAAAAAGGACACTCAAAGTTTCCATCACACACATTCATGGCATTGTTTAATAAATATATTTTTTAGTTTTTTTATTAAGTATAAAAAACACGTTCACACTAACCACTTGGTTCACAGGTACATAATAAGACGGCATTAATGTTTTCATTTTCCTCCCTCCTTTGTCATCTTCCTCCCTTCCTTCATCAACTCTAACAGTTGACGACTTTGTGCATTGATGGTTTCAATTTTATTAATGAAGAACGTGGCAGAACGTGACACTCGTTCACATCCTTCTCTTCACTCTATGAGGCAGAAGTCTCCAAACTCATCCTTTCTAATCATCCTGCTACTTGTCTGCTTGATCCTATTCCATTTCCTGTTTCCTATTCTCATCTCCTTGAAGCTATTTCTCCTGCAGTTGTACCTGCACTCACTCACATCATTAACGCATCTCTTCACACTGGTGTTTTTCCATCAGCATTTAGACAGGCTAATTAAGAAACCCACCCTTGACCCATCTCTTTTAGAGAACTACAGACCGGTTTCCCCTCTTCCTTTCATTGCAAAAACACTTGAACGAGCGTTGTTCAACCAAGTCTCTGCCTTTCTCACACAGAATAACCTCGACAGCAACCAGACTGGCAAGAGCGGATTTCAAATCTTCAGCACTTATCTTGCTGGATCTGTCCGCTGCTTTTGACACGGTTAACCACCAGATCCTCCTGTCAACCCTGTTGGCAAAGGACATCTCAGGAACCGCACTCCACTGGTTTGTTCTTGGAGAGGTGAGGTGTCCAAGTCGCAACATTTAACTACTGGGGTGCCTCAGGGCTCAGTTCTTGGACCACTACTCTTCACTGTCTACATGGCATCACTAGGTTCTGTCATTCAGAAACAAGGCTAATCATATCACTGCTATGCTGATGACACTCAACTCTACCTCTCATTCCATGCTGATGATCCGATGATAGCTGTTTGCATCTCAGCATGTCTAACAGACATTTCTTGCTGGATGAAGGACCATCACCTTCAACTCTACTTTCCCAAGACAGAACTTGGGTTTCCATCAAACCCATCGTTTCATCACAATTTCACCATCCGGTTAGGCACACCAACCATAACTCCTTCAAAACCAGCCAGAAACCTTGGAGTTGTGATTGATGACTTTGTCAGACCACATTGCTAAAACTGCCCTGTTCTGCAGATTTGCTTTATTCAACATCAGGAAGATCAGGGCCTTTCTTTCGGAACATGCAACACAACTCCTTGTTCAGGCTCTTGTTCTGTCCAGACTGGACTATTGCAATGCTCTCTTGGCAGGCCTTCCAGCCTATTCCATCAAACCTCTACAATTAATCCAGACCGTGGCTGCAAGATGTATTTTTTAATGAGCCGAAAAGTACGCACGTCACACCTCTGTTTAACCATTTTGCACTGGCTACCAATAGCTGCTGGAATAAAATTCAAGGCATTAATGTTTGTCTACAAAACCACCACTGGCTCTGGCTCTTTACCTAAATTTATTACTTCAGACTTATGTTCATCCCAAAGAGGCACAAAATCACTTTCACTGACTATTAAATTAACTGTTCCCTCCTGGTGGAGTGACCTGCCCAACTCAATCTGAGCAGCTGATTCTTTAGCCTTCTTTAGCATCCAAGAATCGGCTAAAAACACATCACTTCCATTTTTATTTGACCCTCTAACTCTAGCACTCTCTATTCTAATTCTATTCTTTAAAAAATATACTTACCTCTTTTAGACTTTCACTCTATTCATTTACTACCTAACACTAGCTTCTCTATTATTTTTGTGTTCGTTTTCTTTTTATTCATTATATAATTAAAAAAAGACCTATAGTACAATATACAAAAGAAGAAGAAAAAAAAACCATTGACAAAGACATTATAATTTTTATAATAATACTAATAATAATGAATTTAAACGAACGTACTGAAACAGAGCCATAGCCTCCTATCCAGGCCTCAGTTGAAGTTTGAGTTTGAGATTTAATCAGGTTCTGTATGAAGGTGTACTCCGCATAAGTGTGTACAGAGGCGAGGTGCCCGTTGTAGTCCAAACACTGTTTCTAAAGAGAGTAGGACATAAAAACTATTTTTAACTAATTGAAAATTTCAAGTCTTAAAGATGAAGGAATCCATATGATTAGATGGCATCCCATACCTCTGCATCAATCCAGGAAGTCTGGCAGCTAAAAAAGCGGAAGCATCTACATTCATATGCAGACCACTGGCAGTCACAGTTTGCTGTAATAAAGTTTTGTTAGTATTATTGCTGCTTCAAACCTTTCGTATTTTCATTAAACTGATATCAGATTGATATTGTACGTACGTGCACACTTTCCGTCTATCTTTGTGTCCAGGTCAATGGTCCCTGTGTGAAAAAGCACAAATGAATAAATAGAACAAAGATACAAATTCAACAAAGTTTAAAAAAAAATTCAAGTTTGTAGGTGTCCAGGTACAGAGACTGAAAAAATAGCATTGCATAGTCCTCACTGTACAAATCAAAAATAGATTAATTCTTGTTAAAAGTAATACAGTAAAGAGCAGGTAATCATTTTCTCTCATTGGATTTTATGAATTTATATAAGGACATTGCCAGCAGCTAGTAAATTAGGCGCAGTCACTTTAAGAGACAACGCATCCGCTTCTTTCTCAACCGTTTAGGTTCACTTAAGACATAATCGACAGTTTTTTCAAGGGTACTCGCCAAGATGGGTTCAACATAATATTTTCGGAGTGTCTATTAACACTAAGTGCAAATAGCCCATCTTGTTGGCAAAGGCTATTTACACTAACTCCGCCCACTAACGTGTGATTGAGTTAGTTAACACTAATAAAAGACGCTAATTCGATATTAGTTCCAGTGGCGTAGATGTTTTTGAGGCAATCGACCCGAGTTCGAGTCCGCCTTTTACCAAACTTTTTTTTCTCCCTTTTCAAATCTCATATTGCATCAGAAAGGCATTTATTTTAAATAAAAATGAAGAAAATAATCAAAAAGTTGAAAATAAGAGTATGGGGTAGGGGTAGGGTTAGGGTAGGGGCGGCTTTATTGTCCCGGGTGCCGAATTAAGCTTTTCGCCTCTTTTTGTGTTTCTATGTTTAAACTGGGGAGGAGTTTTTGTTTGGTGTTTGCGCGCTGTCCACAGCCATGGGCCCCTATAATCGTCATCACCTTTCACCCCACCAGCGACGACCCTGCTTTTGTCACTACGACTGGACAGAACAAATGTAACGCACTAAAAGACAGCATCAATGTCTCACCATTGCTTGTGCCATTAAGAGGTGTTGCCCCTGAAATAATAAAAGAAAAACATTATATATATATAAAGAATTTAAATGATCAGATTACAGTTTTATGTCTAAACCCAATCTGACAGTCAGTCAGATTTGAGCAGAAAACTGGGCAATATACACTTCACAACAATTACCTGAAGCATCCAGAGCAAAGAGCAGAAAGAAAGATAGACAAAGAGACCAGACTGCCATTATTACTGAAATCAACCAGTACTACTGCACACCTGAAAAAACATGAACAGAATAAAACATATATGCAAATATATAAGTTTTTATTCATTATTAACCTGTTCTCACTGTCCAAATTCCAATAATGTACAAGATCCCTGTGTGTCACCATGGAGATGTCATTGAAGCTTGGCTAATTAGGACTGTAAGTCAGATGTAAAGAAATATATTGACCTGGCATCGGCACACTTAAGATCATTAAGCTGCTTTCTCAAAAAATATCCCCTGATGTTTTGTTTTTTTTTTCAAAAAAAAAAAAAAAAGTTTTAAAAAGCATTATAAATCGATTGTGCATTGTTTAGATTTTTTTCTTTGTTTCTTTTTGCCTGTTTTTATATTGCAGATACTTTTATGAAACAGAGTGAAATTTTAAGTTTTGAACGGCTGAAAACCTCACCCTCTATGAAGTTAGTCACGTCCAAGTACTCTGTAGGTCTCTGCAGAACAACAAATGCTTGTTAGGGATGGGCGATACCTCTTATTTTATTTTCGATCCGATACCGATATTTTCAAGCCCAGTATCGTCGATATCGATACCGATACCGATACCTGTACTAAAATTATCTTTTAAATTATTAAATATATAATATATAAGAATATAATCAGTAATTATACTCACTTAATATTAGATTTTAAAGCCATGTTTTTTTTTAAAACATTTCACAGGCCTTTTTTTGTTTACACTGTCAGAAATGAAATACTAAAATTGTATTTTAGCCCTTTACTGGGGCAGTAACCTCAAAGGTGCACCTATACCCCTAAAAGGGAGCATATTAGTACCATACAAGTATGCATGATTTAAGGGTATAGATAAGTTACAAAGGTGCACCTTTGAGGGTACCTCATGAAAAATAAACATGGTGTTACATACAGTAAGTACTAAAATGTATTATTATTATTATTATAAGCGCCATAATGGTAAATTTGTGGTTACAGTTTTACTACAAATACTGTGGTAAACTGTGGTTACTGTAATAAAACCATGGTTCATTTTTTTTAAAAGGCTGCCAGAATGCTGTACTCATAAAGGTAAACTTTAGCATATTTTTGTTCTGACAGATTTATTAACAGCAATTACAGAACATAACAGAAACCATTTGAACTTTTAACAACAGTTTAAATTTACTTACACAATTACCTATTTAAAATAAATATTAGGCTACATGTACACAAAAGTTTGGGGTTAGTAAGATTTTGTAATATTTTTTAAATAAGTCTCATGCTCACCAAGGCTGCACTTATTTGAACAAAAATACAGTAAAAACAGCAATATTGTGAAATTAATTTTCTATTTTAATGTAGGCCTCTGATAATGCATCTGTGATCAAAGCTGAATTTTCAGCATCATTATTCCAGTCTTCAGTGTCACATAATCCTTCAGAAATAAATCCAATATCATTTGCTGCTCAGGAAACATATGATTATTATTGCTGCTTCATATTTGTGTAGAAATCGTGATGCATTTTTCAGAATTAATTTTATATATAGCAATAATGATATGTAATGTAATGTAATAATGTGGCAATGTTTTTTTATGATCTACTTATGCTTCTGATGCTTTTGGGAAACGCAGCTCTATTTGAACTGTGACTGAGCCACGCGTCCGCAGCGAACGCTGTCTGTGATTGATTGCTTCTGTCTTTCAGCATTTGCTGTGTTCCGATGAGCAAGAGAAATAGCTCTATCCAACACAATTGTTCGCTAATATAGTCTATTTTTCCATTTAGAAGCTTATTTTATGCACCGAGTTTCTTAATAAATAAAATTAGTGGTTACAAAAAAATGCACTTTAGAATCGATATTTTTATGTGAGGATCGATCCTTTCGATACAACATCAGTATCGAAAGTATCGATACTTTAGGATCGATCCGCCCATCCCTAATGCTTGTCCAAAATCTGACTCTTCAACACCAGATTATGACTCCCTACTTTTATTTGGTTCACACACCGAGGAGACTGCTGTCTGATTGGTTCCTGTCTCCAAAACCCACCACAAATCCTAATCATACACCTAAACCCACGCAGGAAAAGCAGAGGATTTCTGCACCACACGTTACATAACCTAAAGTCAATACAAACATTTACTTGACTTGGTTATTTGATAACTTTGTGTCAATAATGACATTTAATTTGGTCACTGTCACTATGTTTATAGGCAATATTCACAGCTATAGTAGGAATGGAAAGTGGTTTGACTGTAATTACACATTGAGACCAGGAGAGAGGTGAAGAACATGTGGATGGCATATTCACGTGGGCCTGCGGGGCTGTGTTGCATGTGCCCTTGAGCTCATCAAAACTATTCATTCATTTCTCAAATGTTCACTTCCGTTAACTAATAGAATGGTGAGTTTTATTCTGTGGAAGAAAAGGCCAAATTATTGATCTGCTAATTAAGATGCTGCTTTTTTATCCCAGACTAGATTTTAAAATGTATCTCCTCCTAGAGCTTTCAAGCTACAACTGTCACGTATCCTGACCATGAACATTTCCTTCACTCACCACTAGAGGTCACTCAGCCAGTCAGTCACACAGATCACCCTTAGACTACATGTCCCATCATCCACTGCACCCACACAGCTGCTCCCCATTCGTCACGCACGCACCTGCAAACAATCACCATCACCCAATCACACACATTATTTAAGCCATCACCTTTCCCTCACACTCTGCCGAGTATTGTTTAGCCCAGTCTACAATCAAAGCGTTTCCCAGTATCTTTAGTCTGCCTTGCCGTGTTTGATTCCTGCCCGTGTTCCTAGTTCCCTCTCTCTGCCTAGCCCTCTGGACACTGTACGCTGATCTCCGACCCACGCTTGCCTTGGATTATTCTTGTGTCTTGCCCATGCCATACCTGTTTGCTATTATCTGACCCTGCCTGTATTGACCATGTTTATTAATAAAGCCTTGCGAATGGATCCACCTGTCTCACGTCTCTTCAACCCCGTAACAGAATACTCGGCCAAACAAGGATCCAGCGGCTTTCCCAACCAAGATTGGTCAGGTATGGATACAGCGACCCTGTTACTAGCCCTCAAGCAGGGAACTCAATCACTTGAGGGTTACATCACGGAATATTTGGCTTTGGCTAATGGCTCAGATTTACCGGACTGTTTATTAATAGACTTTTTCTGTGATGGCCTTAACCAGCCGTTAAAAGCAAAAATTATTCAAAATGCCCCTCGTTTGTCACTAAGTCATTTCCTGGATTATGCTTTATGGACTGTGGGTTCAGCATTCACTGTGGGTATTGCGGAGGAACGAAACATCACACCCAATTGTGACATCGCAGCTGCGCTAGAGTACGCTCACAAAATGGCGGCCACAACAACACCTCGTCATGTCACTGCAGTTAAAGAGTCAAGTCAAGTCACCGCTGCTGTTAAAGAGTCAAGTCAAGTCACCGCTGCTGTTAAAGAGTCAAGTCAAGTCACCGCTGCTGTTAAAGAGTCAAGTCAAGTCACCGCTGCTGTTAAAAGGTCAAGTCGAGCTACAGTTGATCGTCACAAGGCAGACCAAAACACAATTGATCATCACAAGTCAAGCAAAGCCACAGTTGATCATCACAAGTCAAGCCAAGCCACCAGTGATCTCCGTGAGTCAAGCAAAGCCACAGCCTATGTTAAAAAGCCAAGTCAAGTCGCCGCTGATGTTAGAGAACCAAGTCAAGTCACAGCCAATGTTAAAAGATCAAGTCAAGCTACAGGTGATCGTCACAAGTCAAGCCAAGGCACCGTTGATCGTCACGTGTCCAGCCAAGCCACCTGTGATCTCCGTGAGTCAAGCCAAAGCACAGTTGATCATCACAAGTCAAGCCAAGGCACAGTTGATCGTCACGTGTCCAGCCAAGCCACCTGTGATCTCCGTGAGTCAAGCCAAGGCACAGTTGATCATCACAAGTCAAGCCAAGCCACAGTTGATTGTCACAAGTCAAGCCAAGCCACAGTTGATTGTCACATGTCAAGCCAAGCCACCTGTGATCTCTGTGAGTCACGCCATGCCTCAGCTCTCCAGCCAGAGTCACGCCATGCCTCAGCTCTCCAGCCAGAGTCACGCCATACCTCAGCTCTCCAGCCAGAGTCACGCCATGCCTCAGCTCTCCAGCCAGAGTCACGCCAAGCCTCAGCTGACCAGCCAGAGTCAGTCCACGTCACAGCTGACCAGCCAGAGTCAGTCCACGTCACAGCCGACCAGCCAGAGTCAGTCCACGTCACAGCCGACCAGCCAGAGTCAGTCCACGTCACAGCCGACCAGCCAGAGTCAGTCCACGTCACAGCCGACCAGCCAGAGTCAGTCCACGTCGCAGCCGACCAGCCAGAGTCAGTCCACGTCGCAGCCGACCAGCCAGAGTCAGTCCACGTCGCAGCCGACCAGCCAGAGTCAGTCCACGTCTCAGCCGAACTGCCAGAGCCTCTTCAAGTCTCAGCCGAACTGCCAGAGCCTCTTCAAGTCTCAGCCGAACTGCTAGACTCTGTCACACCGAGAGAATTAAGGTCAGTCCTTCGAGTTCTCCGGTTGATATCCAGCTTGAGGGATGCACCGCTGGTGTCTGTACGCACTGCTGGTATCCCCAAGTCCACTCACTCAGATCCTTCTGTCCATGAACTGATCACCCTGTCTGAAGTGCTTCCCAGGGTGGGGATGGCACTATGTTGCATTTGGGCCACCTACACCACCACTGTACTGCCCCAAGGGAGGGCAGCTGCCGCAGAACCTCCCCAAGCGGTGATGCTCGCCTCAGTCCCTTGCAAGGTGGTGGTGCCCAGCAATATACTCTCACCCGGTCATGGTACCACCGTAGAACCTCCAGAGGTGGCGGCATTAGCTGCAGAACCTCCAGAGGTGTCGGTGGTATCCTCCCATGAACTCTCATCCTGTCCTGTCACGGCTAAGGAGGCCGTCTATGAACTCTCGCCCTGTCCTGTCACGGCTAAGGAGGCCGTCTATGAACTCTCGCCCTGTCCTGTCACGGCTAAGGAGGCCGTCTATGAACTCTCGCCCTGTCCTGTCACAGCTAAGGAGGCCGTCTATGAACTCTCGCCTTGTCCTGTCACGGCTAAGGAGGCCGTCTATGAACTCTCGCCCTGTCCTGTCACGGCTAAGGAGGCCGTCTATGAACTCTCGCCCTGTCCTGTCACGGCTAAGGAGGCCGTCTATGAACTCTCGCCCTGTCCTGTCACGGCTAAGGAGGCCGTCTATGAACTCTCGCCCTGTCCTGCCCCGGCCATGGAGGCCGTCTATGAACTCTCGCCCTGTCCTGCCCCGGCCATGGAGGCCGTCTATGAGCTCTCGCTCTGTCCTGACATGGCTAAGGAGGCCGCCTGTGAACTCTCGCCCTGTCCTGACACAGCTATGGAGGCTGCCTGTGACTCCCAGACCTGCTCTGTCACGGCTCCTGAGACCAGGATGGCTCTCTCTATGTTGTCTGTCTGTACTCTCCCTGTGTGGTCTGTCTCTGCTCTCTCTGTGTTGTCTGTCTCTGTTTTCCCCCAGATCTCCGACCAAGACATGGTTTCCTGCCCAGGCTACGGCCCTACTCCGGTCTGGTGGGCTCCAGGTCCGTCGGCTCCGCCATGGGGAGCTCCTGTCATGCCTGCTCTGCCCTGGGGGACTCCAGTCCCGTCCGCTCCGCCCTGGTGGGCTCCAGTCCCGTCCGCTCTGCCCTGGTGGGCTCCAGATCCACCCGCTCCGCCCTGGTGGGCGTTTGTCTCTGCTCTCTCCATGTTGTCTGTCTCTGTTTCCCCCCCAGATCTCAGACTCAGACATGGGTTCCTGCCTGGGCCACGGCACTACTCCGGTCTGGTGGGCTCCAGGTCCGTCTGCTCCGCCATGGGGGGCTCCTGTCATGCCTGCTCCGCCCAGGTGGGCTCCAGTCCCGTCTGCTCCGCCATGGGGGGCTCCTGTCATGCCTGCTCCGGCCAGGTGGGCTCCAGTCCCGTCTGCCCCGCCCTGGGGGGCTCCAGTTCCATCCTCTCCGCCCTGGCTTCCACATGGACCTGGCCCTCCGTCCCTCCCCCTGTTCCGCCTCCGCTCCACCGCCCTCCAGGAAATGTTTAGGAGCGTCTGGAAGCCGCTCTTTGGGGGGGGGCTATGTCACGTATCCTGACCATGAACATTTCCTTCACTCACCACTAGAGGTCACTCAGCCAGTCAGTCACACAGATCACCCTTAGACTACATGTCCCATCATCCACTGCACCCACACAGCTGCTCCCCATTCGTCACGCACGCACCTGCAAACAATCACCATCACCCAATCACACACATTATTTAAGCCATCACCTTTCCCTCACACTCTGCCGAGTATTGTTTAGCCCAGTCTACAATCAAAGCGTTTCCCAGTATCTTTAGTCTGCCTTGCCGTGTTTGATTCCTGCCCGTGTTCCTAGTTCCCTCTCTCTGCCTAGCCCTCTGGACACTGTACGCTGATCTCCGACCCACGCTTGCCTTGGATTATTCTTGTGTCTTGCCCATGCCATACCTGTTTGCTATTATCTGACCCTGCCTGTATTGACCATGTTTATTAATAAAGCCTTGCGAATGGATCCACCTGTCTCACGTCTCTTCAGACCCGTAACAACAACCACAAAACTCGGGTTGGATTTTTTTTCCCCTAACTGATCGTACTTACGATTTTCGGATGATCGAAACTATGAAAAGTCCCATATACTTTCATTGAGGGAGTCAAGACTTTTGTACAGTAAGATTTATACCTCCAGTTTCAGTTTCAAGGCTTAAGCCTAGTCCCAGATTAAAATTTAAATCTGAGCCGTTTCATCTGAAAGAAACTTGCACAGACTGATCTTAAAATTCATCAGTGCCTTTGTTTTGTCTCAAGATGCACATTAGTAATGTTTTTTTTCTAAGGCATGTTTCTGAAAAATTACTTAAATGTCCTGGAGCTAAACTGAGCTATGGCATAATCCTGGCCAGTGTTGGGTAAGTTACTTTCAAAAAGTAATTAATTACAGTTACTTATTACTTCATCAATATTGTATTTAAATTACTTTACTAATTACTCTTAGTTACTCAATAAGTAACTTAATTGTTCAAATTGCTAATTAGGCTATCTTAAAATCCCTATAAACCTTAATATAAATTCAACTTTTTATTCTTTCAATTTGAGTCAAACATAGAATAGTTTAGCCTTTTAGCTTTAAAACAACTGTAATACTTAAACTTTTTTTTTATAAAAATGTAACCTTCTTTGATTAACAAATATAAATACTCTGAAAAATATCTGACTAACAAAAAGCTTAAAAGTTAAACAATACATTTCAGTTTGGCAAGATGTTCAGGAAAAGCCAAACTAGTAAAATCCGTACAAGTTTATGTAAAAATAACACGTTAACCAATGTAGGTAAGAATAAATGACAGAAACGATCTTCTCTGCTGAATAAAGCAATGTCAGATTTCGCTGTTCTTATGAGGTAAATTCCTCATAGTAGGTTTTCTTTCAAAAATGATGAAAATTAGATGAATCTTGATTTTATTTTTTTGTATCTAGGTGTGAGCGTTTGCTCGCAGGTGACTGCATATAATGAGCTCAGATTCGGGAAAGACTGTACCTCGCTTTCATACAGATTACATAATCAGGAATATTCGTTTTCGATTTGAATTTGTTAATTTAAAAGTAAAATTCAAGCTTTTTAGAGTCTATAGATTTTAGTCTTATATGTATCTGAGTATTTAAGGTTCCTCTGTGAATCAGGAAAATCTGAAAGTGAACGAGCCGGCGCGCGGAGGGTTAAAGCCGCTGCATTCCATTTTATCTTTAGACGGTATATTTACATTTCAAATTCAATATTGATTTTAGAACTGTTGAAATTATTTACTGTATGTACCACCTCAATTTTACTGAAATTAAATTACCTAAAAATGAACAGTAATCCCTTACTTTACTTTTTCAGTGGATAAGTAATTGAATTACTTAGTAACGCGTTACACCCAACACTGATCCTGGCTTAGTCTAAGCTCTGTCTGTGAAACAGGCAATAGTGTGTTTAAGCTGTTTATCACTAGCAAAGCTTAATGATTATCCTAGGACATCATGCTAAAAACCATAGACATGTAGAGTTAGATGCCCAAGATGGCGGACACGACTACGTGTCTGGAGCAGTCGAATATGGCATCTACCTATACCTATGGTAACAACATGTTAGCAATGTGTTAAATCATTCTAAAAGACATGCTAATGGCATGCTAACAACACATTAATGATGCTAGGAGCATGCTAGAAATATTTTAATCATGCTAACAATGTGTTAAATCATGCTAGGATCATGCTATCAACATCTATCTATCTAAACTTTGAAACTTCAGCATTGGCGACTGCTTCAAACTTTCAGACAAGGCTTTTCAAACCAACTTTCAAAGTTCGTTTGCAAACTTGACTCATCTAGTTAGGTTAAGCAATGCATCATGCTCAAACATGAGTAATGTAGAATCACTGTGTACATGACCCAGTTTATCCTCTTTGGCTCGTCAAAATCTCTGAAGAACCACTGAAAAAGCAAACAGTGTCGAGGAGCAGATTGATACAGCTGTCTCGCACGTTCTGGTTTTTCCGAGTTCAACATATTTTCAACATATTTAGTTGACCCTGGAACAACATTTTAATCTAAAAATTTAGTCTTGACCATATCCCTACACCTAAGCTTAACTATGAGTAATCCCTAAAATCAGTGTGAGTGATGATAGATGAATGCCACAGATGTACAAGAACCAAACACTGATTGTAAGCCTAAACTTCACAAAAACTATAAACTGGTTCTTCAAATCTGATTGGTTAATCACAATGTTGTTCCAGGAACATGTCGCTCTTGGTAAAATCAGGTTCTGCCGGATGTAGGGCTGGGAGATATATCGATCGCGATATGCACGCGCATCTCGTCAGTAAAGCCGGTTCCGTGATTAGCGCTAAATCTCCATCATCTGTTTTCAAATGGAGTGGCTTTTAATACACGGAGCCGTAGTTCACTGACAAGCTACGCAATATTGAGTTCATTACCGAAGTCGATATATCAGCAATAATGAACTTGTAGGGAGTGAAATTATTTCCTTTATGAAATTAACTCCTCATGAAGCCAAAACTCAGGAACTCACAGATACCATGCAATAAAACCATAAAACTTATCTGGAGAGGAGATCTCCAAAGAGAGCAAACAACACCTCTCTCCTTGCTCATTTACGACCCCTTCTTGAAGTATATTTCATGTGCTCTACTATCTTCCTGAAGTCAGGTAAACATTTTACTCCTAGATTCATCTATGAACAACTGATGTTATGTATTTTCTTATTTCCGAATTGGCTTCTTATTGTTTAATTATGCAATTGGCATGACACGTTTCTACCTAACTAATAATAAATTGTTATTTATTTATTCTGATCTCTTCTGAAATCATTTTCTTGTTGATTAAATGTGTAGGGGTATTTCCTCAAATCTGTGTTCAGGACAGATCACACCAAAGCACCCATGGATGAACCATGGAGGGCACCATGAGGGAGAATTGATTTCTGGCTGTCACTGGCGTAACACGGTGTAGCTGACGTGGTTATAAGAAAAAATACACTTTTTGTTTTGAGTATGCAGGCGCAGCTCACTTAAAGGTATTATAACCACTCTGCGCCCTCTGTGTAGGTTCAGAACTGACGAGTTTGTGTCCGTGGATGCACTATCGGCCGAAGTGTTGATTCCTGTGCGATACCTGGTCCCTAATGAACGAAGAATTGAAAGTATGGGATTTCTGGAATAATCAAATATTTAAATTAATATACAATCGATATCTGTGATCCGTTTTTAATTAAGGATATTTCTTAAGTTTAATGATCACTTGAAATTGGAGTCAGATTAAGCACGGAGATGGACTAAAATTGAAACTAAATCCAGTTAAATTCAGAGGCGCAAGTAAAAGACCGAACATGCATTAAACATTCGACCAGGCCGCTGGATTCCATTGTTTGGAATAGCTTTTAAACCAACTTTCAAAGTTCGTTTGCAAACTTGACTCATCTAGTTAGGTTAAGCAATGCGTCATGCTCAAACATGAGTAATGTAGAATCACTGTGTACATGACCCAGTTTATCACGTTTATATCGATATCCTCCTACATTTTTCTTTGAAACCTTTCTATGATTGTTTATTTATATGCAGTTTATACAATTGTTGATATATTAATACAGCCCCAACTGCTCCCCGGGTACCGCAGCAAAAATGTCAGCCCACTGCTCGGGTGTTTGTGGTGTGCGTGCTTGTGTGTGTGTGTGTGTTCACTACTTTATACAAACATGTTCTCCTGCTCTTGATCAAGGTTGTGTGGTTCAGGGGGTCGTCATCATGGTCTTCCTCATCCTCTCTGTGCATTCCGGCAAAGACAGCCTCGATGTCCTTTTCCCATGTTCGGGACAATCTGGCTGCCGCTCCGTCTGCTCCAAAACAATCGTGTGCTGCTCTCAGTGACCAGGCGACGGGGCCCTAAAAAAGTTCTAAATAAGAATATAAGCCAACCCAAATGAAACACCTGACTACGCCACCCTGGGAATCTCACCCAAGGAATTTGCCCCTAAGGCTACGCACAGGTTCCCCACCCCGAGGCGGAATGTAAATAACCGTAGACACAGGTGCCTAGTCAAAGTCCAAAAGGTTTCTATATTACAATAAAAATAGAAGTATAATCTTCAGTAAAATGAATTTCTCTCCTGAGGGCACATCAGGACACACATAGGACAGACAATCCAACAGGGCAAACTAGAAAAAAGAATTGGTTCTCCGTATTCACACCACGCACATTCACACATGTACCAGCAGAAAAGTCCCGTGCACAAGGCAAGCCACAGCAACCATTGAGGGAACACCACCAGCAAAGAGGAGGACAGCCACACTCTCTCGTCCTATATAGCCCTGCAGCTCCTGAAGGAAAGAAACACGCAAACACACAATGAATACAAACTAGTAACACAGTTTCAGAAATTCAAACAGATCAAACAAAACAAAAAGCCCACTTCAACCTGAAAATATGGGACCAGGCTGACTCTTTCAACTAAACCAAAACTGAAAACAAATTAAAAAAAAATTAGACTACATATGTATCAATTGGCTGGAGCAAACAAAGTGCATCAAAAAACAAAACAACAACAACAAAAAAATCTATCTGCAAAAGAAACAATTTACACTGAAAACTGCATCAGTAAAAAAAAAAACCTTAAACCTCCAAAAGACAAAATCAACCGATGAAACAAAACAAATAGTTACAATAACATCAACACCAACTAAAAAACAACTGAGAATATCAGGCCAAGTAATTAGCTTCAAATCTCAAACAAAAATACATAAAGAAAAGAAACAAATCACAAATCAAAACCCAACAACAACAAAAAACACAATCTGACAGGACATAACGTTCAACACAAAATAAACCTGAAATATTCTACAAGTTTAAGAAGTATCGCCGAAGGGACTCCGTAAGGCCCAACAGGATAGACGCAGAGTACGCTCAGCGCGATCTGGTGGAAACAAAGCAGCAGCAACGCCACAGCAAAAAACAAACAACTCTTCATCCTGCAATCCATACAGACAAGCGCAGGGTGAAATCATAATGTCTATTTAAAGTGCTTTTACCTTAATAACAGGCGTCGCCTGTTTTGACTTTGATCTGTCAGGTGCACTTTACAGACATTGATACGGGTTTGTTTTATACATTTAAGAAAAATCTAAGTTCATAGAACTTTCTTAAAGCAGGTTAATTATTCCAGTTTTTGTGAGTTCTTTAAATGTCTTTTTCTGTTGTGTCTTTAAATGCCAGGGGTTTAAGAGATGTTGTTAAACGCAAGGCCTTATTTTTATTTTCTAGACAGTTTGGTTCTGACGTTGTTGTTTTTTTCAAGAGTCTCATTCTACTGATAAAGATATTACTTTTTGGAAGTTGCAGTGGAGTAGTGAGATATGGTTCTCTTTTTTATTTTTGGTTCATTTTAGGTCAGACAAAAAGTTTAAGGCAAATATGGTAATATAATACAAATAATATATATTATACAAATATCTACATGTAACATATTAATTCAGTTTAGAAAAAAAAGAAAACACGAGTCATGCATAGTTATACATTTAAATACAGTATGTAAAGAAATAAAAACTCTATATATATATATATATATATATATGTGAGTGTTATAAAAAAGGGGGAAATTAAATAAAAATAAACACAAAATAAAAGCTGCTGACTTCCAATTCATAAGAATAAGTCACCTAGTCAGTGGAGTTGCAAAGGCTACACTGTCAGCCTGTAATGTGTTTAAATTGATAGATTCTTGAAGAATGCCAAACAACGCTGTTAAGGGGTTTGGGTCTAATGGTAAAGAAAAAATAACAAAAAAGCATCTAAAGATTTTCCTCCAGAAATCAGACAGTTTCGGACAGGACCAGAAAGAATAACGTGGCTTGTTCAGTTGCGCAGCGAAAGCAGGTTGGGTAAAAATGAGGGAATATTTTGTTTAATTCAGTTCTAGACCAATGGACTCTGTGCACTACCTTAAATTGAACGAGAGTGTGTCTAGCATTTATGGATGATGAGTGTATTCGGGCAAGAATTACAGTAGATCCCACGTATTCTCCTCAAGCATCAAACTCAATTCCTCTTCCCAGAGCGCCTTCACTGGGCACATTGAGGGGGATTGTTTTGTGTTAATTATAGTATACATTTTAGAAATAACCCCTTTCAAAGATGTATATAGGTCTAAAATCTAATCAGGTTTTTTCTTTCTTTTTTTTGGCAAAAAGGGAAAGTAATAAAACTGCTTACGAATAAAGTTCTGAATCTGAAAGTATCTAAATAAATGGGAGCTGGGTGAGTCAAATTTCTCTCGAAGTTGTGTAAAGGATGCAAAATTGTTGGCTATGTATAGCTGACTAACTGTAGCTAAACCATGTTCCCTCCAGATGTTAAAAGCCCCGTCCATCAGAGAGGGTGGAAAAGAAATATTACAAAAAAACGGCGCTGTAATACAAGGGTCTTTAAGGTCTAATGCTTAACGGAATTGA
Organism: Aspiorhynchus laticeps; assembly: GCA_023376895.1. Lineage (NCBI taxonomy): Eukaryota > Metazoa > Chordata > Actinopteri > Cypriniformes > Cyprinidae > Aspiorhynchus > Aspiorhynchus laticeps. The sequence continues at coordinate 34,827,120 of CM041812.1, forward strand.
GATCAAATCCATAATGAATGTTTAACAACTGGGTTTTTTTCTATTAAAGTAATATATTTAAAAGAAACTGGTACACTTAGTAAGGATGTTAAAGATTTGGAAATGTAAAAAAAAAAAGATTTAAAAATTTAGGCCGAACATTCATTTTAATAACATTCACCCTTCCTATCAAAGATAGAGGGAGACATTTCCAGGACACAAAGAGAGACTTAACATGATTATGGAGAGGACTAATGTTGGCACTGAACAGGTCAGAATATTTACGGGTCACCTGAATCCTTAAGTATTTAAAACCATTCCTGACAACCTTGAATTGAAAATCTGAATATGATATCTGAAGGGAAGGTGAGTTCAGTGGGAACAGTTCACTTTTACAGAAATTTAGTTTGTATCCTAATAAACTAATATAGATATCTAGAATAGAAAAGAGTTTGAGGAATAGAAAAGAGAGGGTTTAGATAAAAAAAAGAAGAAGGTCATCAGCATATAAAGAAACCTTATGCACTGTTCCTGCATGTGTGATACCACAAACCTGTGCACTGGACCCTAGAGCAATTGCAAGGGGTTCAATGGCTATAGCAAACAACAATGGGGAAAGGGGACAACCCTGTCTTGTGCCCCGTTGTATATTGAAATACTCTGAAAATACATTAGTACGTACAGAAGCTTTAGGGGCTGCATATAAAAGCTTAATTCAAGAAGTAAATATGGGGCCAAATCCAAATTTTCCTAAGACCTTATTGCTCACAATATAACGAGTAAAAATAGCAAACATAATTAAGAACTTTGAGGTAAATATTTGCAAATCCTTACATTTTTCTTCAGTGTAGAGAAGTGTACATATTTTATTTTTCTTGCAGCTATATTTAATATTATATTTATTCTTAAATACTCAGTTTTGTATATTACAGTGAAATAGTGTTATTACAAAAGTAATATTCCTTATTTTGTTTAATGTTTTTATTTAGAAATAATAACCATAATCATTATTAGTTCTATTGATACACTATATTGCCAAAAGTATTGGCGCCCCTTCTAATGAACAGGTTTGACTACTTTAGTAATTTCTATGAGTATAAATCTTAATGTTAAAGCATATAATGATATTCTAGTGAATTGTGTGCTTCTAATATTATAGCAACAGTTTGGACAGGACCCTTTTCAAGTTCAAGTTCAAGTTCAAGATTTATTTGTCACATACACGATTATACAGAGAGTATTAACCAGCAGTGAAATGTGAGTCAGGTCCGCTCTATGGACAGTGCAATATTATAGAATACAACACAAAGAAGTACACATAAAATTAAATGAATAAAAAAGAAAAAGATATAAAGAACAAAATATAAAATATAGAATATAAAATAATGTGCATGATAGTATACTGTAGACTTAAATATTAAGATAGGCATGACTGTACAAGAGAGGAATGTGCAAATAGGTTGTATATGGTTGACATGTAGCAGCAATTTCAGAAAAAAAATAAAAATAAAATAAGATACCAAAACACAGAAAGTGATGTGTGCAAATGACACTGTCAGTATGAGGTAGAGAATAATGAGTGTGTGATTAGTGATTTGAAGTAAGTCAGATGATGTTAAGAGGCTGAGTTGAGTTCAGGAGTCTGATGGCCTGGGGGAAGAAGCTCCTCCTAAGTCTCTCAGTTTTTGCCATCAGGCTGTGGAAGCGCTTACCAGATGGCAGCAGAGTGAAGAGACAGTTTCCAGGGTGATTTGAGTCCTTGGTGATTTTGACAGCTCTGCTTCTGCAGCGTTTGAGGTAGATGTCCTGCAGAGAGGGGAGAGCAGACCCAGAGATGCGCTCAGCTAAGCGCACAACTCTCTGCAAGGCCTTGCAGTCTTGACTGGAGCTGTTTCCATACCACACTGAGATGCAGAGTCAATACACTTTCTATGGTCCCTGAATAGAAAGTTTTCAGGATTGCTGGTGAGACCCTGAATTTCCTCAGCTGTCGCAGATGGTACAGTCTTTGCCTGGCTTTCTTAACCTGTGTTTGTATGTGTGTAGTCCAAGTCAGGTCCTCTGGGATGTTTACACCGAGGTACTTGAAGCTGCTCACCCTCTCTACAGGGGTCCCACTGATCATAAGAGGAGTGTAGGGCAGCAGGTGTTTCTTTCTGAAGTCCACAATCAGCTCTTTAGTTTTGCTCACATTCAGAGAGAGACAGAGACTTTTCTATTCTAACATGACAATGTCTCTGTGTATAAGAAAAGGTTCAAAAAGAAAATGATTGATTGAGTCAGTGTGGAAGAACTTGACTGGTCTGCATAAAACCAAGTCCTAATCCCAGTTTAACACCTCTGGTGTGACTGTAAATGCAGACCTTGAGCCAAAAACTCATCACCAAACACCAATGACTTGTACATATGGGTTCAGTCATTTTAGACACTTACAAAACTGTTGCAACAGAGATGAAATACAATTTTTAAATACATGAATTATGTTCCCATCGTTGTTGCCACAGATTTGGAAGTGCATTTTTCTGTTCTTAAGAAGGGGGTGCCAATACTTTTGTCTAAATAGTGTATGTACAAGTCATTGGTGTTTGGTGAAGAGTTTTTGGCTCAAGGTCTATAAGTGTAACATCCGTGGGCTGTAATCTAAAGTGAAGCCTTGTTACCCTCTTGTCACGTGTAGTTACTGTGTAAGTGTATCATCCGCGGGCTGTAATCTAAAGTGAAGCCTTGTTACCCTCTTGTCACGTGTAGTTACTGTGTAAGTGTATCATCCGCGGGCTGTAATCTAAAGTGAAGCCTTGTTACCCTCTTGTCACGTGTAGTTACTGTGTAAGTGTATCATCCGTGGGCTGTAATCTAAAGTGAAGCCTTGTTACCCTCTTGTCACGTGTAGTTACTGTGTAAGTGTAACATCCGCGGGCTGTAATCTAAAGTGAAGCCTTGTTACCCTCTTGTCACGTGTAGTTACTGTGTAAGTGTATCATCCGCGGGCTGTAATCTAAAGTGAAGCCTTGTGGAAATGAGCCGTAAGAGACACTTTTTATGAACTAGTTTTCATTTATGAAGTGGGCACCATTTTTCAATAACATTATGTCTGATCATTTTTGTAGTGGTTCAAACATATTTAATAGTTCTTCCTATGGAAACATGGATTGTTGCCTAAAATGTTTTGAAGATCAGTGTACTTCATTCATAGAAATTTTTCAGTTACTGATAATTTACAAAAAAAATAATTTTATAATAATTATCTACTTTACATTTTTATATCAAGTTTCATTTTTATGTCCACATTTCTCTGCTTTTTACGAGTTACTGAAAATAAACCATTTTTACTTTCATTTTTAGTGTTGATTGAAGAAAACAAGGATAATCAAGAACTGAGCGAATACGAGGAGAAAAATCATGTAGAAACTGAAGAGAAAACTTTGAGTTGCTGTCAAACCAAACAGAAAGATTTAAAGAAAAGAAAACGCCACCGTTTTTCCATATTCCAATATGTTGTTCCCTCAATTTAGACGAGTTGATACGTACCTCTCCTGTCTCAGTGCGTGCACTTAATCGCTCTAGCGCGCGGCGCCACTATGCTACCGTTTAGCTTAGCACCATTCATTCCTTAGGATC